>JAFFSR010000295.1:0-382500 GCA_017163975.1 Anastatus disparis
GCGTCATTTATCACCAAAAAATAAAGTTTACCAAGCTGGCTTGGTACTGTAAATCTAAGTACTGAGCAAGCTAAATTTTAAGACAAATAAAGTAAATCGAGTTGAAAAAACTTAGTGAAGGCCAAAAGCGTAATCGAAAAATCAGTATTTTAAATTGATTACTACGTAAAATCTAATGAGCGTCATGATTTCTCACTAACTAGGAGAGTGTTACAACTCCGGATCATGGATTTTGCTCAAACTTCGGGATAAGTTTTAAGATGATAAAATATGGAAAAAGCTAAAGTTATAGTCACAAATACTCAATATTTCCTAGTTCAAGCAATAAAGATTGGACCTAATTTCAGCTTTTATTATTAATTAATGTTTTAAAAGAAAATTCAGGTCCAATCTTCATTACGCTCTAATTTTAGGAAAAAATAATATTTTGATATGCTGTAACTACTGCTTTAAAAGGATTTGAGCTCAGCTTTAATTTTAAAAAAGTTTTAAGCTTCTAGCTATCAATGCTAAAGAACTATATGCGTTTAAAAATCTAGTAACTTTTTAGTGATTTTCTTTGATTGCCTGTTACTAGGGAAATATTGAGTGTTTGTGACTATAACTTTAGCTTTTTCCATATTCTGTCATCTGGAAACTTATCCCCGAAGTTTGAGCAAAATCCATGATCCGGAGGTGTGACACTCTCCTAGTAAGTGATATATGCATAGCCATTACACATAAAATAAAATGATAGAAAGACAGAAATAAGGGTACCCCTCGTATTTCTGTAAGCAGGTTTTACATTAAAATCGAGCGTTTTCTGGTCTCGCGCTGAGCTAGCCGAGCCACGAAAGCGAAAAACAACATTTCAAAACAAAGATCGATCGCTCACGTTTGGACATCGTGCTCGTTTCCAAATGAAATTAGTCTTTAAGAAATTTAACACGTAAATTCAATTCAAATTTATCCACGTGTTTGAAATATATAATGTAAGGAATATGCAAAACAACTAAATATATCCAAAAAAACATATACACCTTACAATATACACATACACTCACATCCAAACACACACGCACATGCACACATACATAATTTTAATAAAATTAGCCAGGTCCTAATCTCTGTAAAACTTGTGCGGGTTTTTAACCATTAGAAGTTTATAAAATTAGAATTAAAAATAGAAAAAATTTCATTAATCCGGTTGCATTTGGATTAAGAGAGTAATCCAACGTAAAAACTGAAATGTAGGAATAATCAGATGTTTGTCTTGCGAAAAAACTTAATACTTACAGCATTCTTTTGAAGATTATCATTATTGTACAAAACATAAAAAGTAAATATAAAGATAAATAGCTTATATATGCATAAATGTAACATCAAAAGAGAAACTTTTCATTCTGAAATATATAATCTGTTAAATCAACATATACTTTATATGAAGGTTTGTTTTTTCATTGAAATTAATTAATACTATAACTTAGAATTGAGAATTAAATTTTGAATTATTTCTGATTGATTTCTTAATTTTATTCATAATGCAATAATTTCTTTTCAGATTTAACAAATTTTAGGATTTCGATTTGGAAAAAATTGTTAATATGTCATTCATCTGTTATCAAAACAAGGAGAACCCTCATCAGTGAAAATAATACACAATCAGGAGGTCTATTCAAGTAGTTAAATATGTGTATGTATCACGCATATCAATGCGCGTGCAGACTTTTTATTCTCTTGCTCACAACTATCATCGCGATACATACATATGTATCACTGCTCGAATAGACTTTCTCTTCGAGTAATAAATCATATTTACTCTGTTGCATTGAGAAATTCAAAATAGTTTCCGAGATATGTAGAAAGAATGTTTTTTGGGAAAGCACTCAAGAGGTAGTTTTCACCCTTTAAATTGGCAAGAACGATAAAACACGTGTCAATTATTTTTTATGTTTTACTACAGATCAAAATATGAAGAAATTTGGTAAGGTACACCTAGGTAGTTTTTTCGTCACTTCCCGATCGAGCAGCGACCGTATAAACATATAGTATCTATGGTCTGGTAGGTGGGATTGTAAAAAATTTTTTTTGACCCTCAGGGCGCAAAATTCTATTTTCTTCTTCGGCGCAAGCGCCAATTTTGCGTTCTAGGGCAGGAATTTACTATTTTGCGCCCACTTGACAAACATAGAAATCGAATTTCCCACCCTTTGAATCAAAAAACAATATGTGTACCACGGGGACAAGAGGATTCATGGCCCTCGTGCGAATTTAACGCCCTCGCTTCGCTCTGGCGCTCATTCGCACTCTGGCTGGAATTCCCTATTTTGCGCCCTTGGTATAGAATGTACTATTATGTACTTGCATTTTAATTAATGCTAATTTTAAAGCCTTTTTTACTCTAAATTTTACATCAATTTATGGAACTAAATTGTATGAATTATATATAGAATAAGAAATATCTCTTAGAAATAAAATGTTAAAATATATAAAGCAACTCTAAGTTATTTAGAATACGTACCATTTTTCCGGTTCCGACACGAAAGAAATAATGGAATAAGCAAATTTAATAGCACATTTTCTGTGCGGGCAGCTGTAACAAACATAGAATGACCACCACAAACATTTTCTAGAGTATAACCTTCACCCAACGAAATCACTTGTAGCGCTATTAATCGCAATACTGTAGAACAAAAACTTTGAGGTGGTATTTTACTCATTAAAGCTGCCGATGCTGAGGAAGTAACCTCAATTTGTGTAGTATCTTCCAATCAGTAGACTCTGACATGTGTTTATTAAAGTTTTTAAATATTGAAAATGTGCTATGTATGGACAGCTGCGAAGAGTTTCGTAAACACCTTTTAAAAGATATCTTGCTGCATTCCAATTTGTATTTCTTCTTATGGATGTTTTTTATAGATTTTATTAAATGTTTTATCTAGTCTCCGAAGAATGATAATCAGTGTTGGTCTGCATATCATCATTTGACCATTCAGCTGATGGTAAAATATAGTTCATATATCTCTTTAAACCACGGCAGGCCATTGCATCTGCATCGTAAGGAGATATTTTTAGTAAGCTATGGGCTATATCTGCAAGGCGCTAAACAAGATAAAAATCGTCAACATTAATTAATTAATTAGTTTTACACTTTTGCATGCGCTCTGTATCATTTTATTTATTATTGATTGTATTTCTTTTGAATTTTTATATTTTGATTGATAGATATTAAATGACTTTTTAAATTTATAGTATTCTGAATAGTATTTTATTATTTTTATAATTAATGTGTGAGTAGTATATAGACAGGTATAGCGAGACGTAAACAATGACGTCATCCGCTATACTTGTCTATGTTTACATAAGATGTTTACATAAACAACCCATTAAGATACGATAGTGACTTATTTATTTAAACAAACAATTAAGATAAGATAATTACTCATTTAAATAAACATTTTAGGTAACTTTGTATTCACACACACACACACATACACACACGTGCGCACACACACACACACACACACACACACACACACACACAATGCATACACTCAAGGTAAAAATATAAGTTTCTACGTTTTTTATTGGTGATCCTGAAAAGGACCAATTATGGTAAGAAACATTAATGTTTTAATAAATTATATTATTATTTACATAAATAAATAAATAAACATTCAATTTATTGGATTGTTAATATAAACAAAGCAATATAATATTAATTGAGTATATATATATATATATATATATATATATATATATATATGAGAGTTTAGAAGAATACAAAAAAATGTCACTTACTTTTTTATATCCTGTGGTTAATAGCTGGTGATGTTCATTATTAAAAACACGTTAAATACAGTAAAAAAATACACTTATACACTTACACACTTAAATTATACTAACACTATTTTGATTTTCTAAAAGTATTTTTATTAAAACAGTTTTATTTTATTTTATAACTTTTTTAGTTCACTACGTCTATCTCCTCATGGTCTTCAATGGCTGGAGACGCAGGCGATTCCATAAGCTCGATGCATGGACATGATGAATGTCTGCATGCAACGCAGCGAAATCTTTGACAATGTTCGCAAATTACCCATTTATTTCGCCTAGTGGCCACGAAAAATAGTTAGTAGCATATGACACACTCTTCACCTCTACGTAAAAGAGGTAAAACATCTTCACCAATTAAACTTTCACTTTCAATTAATTCGTTTTCCACTTCGTCAATTTTAATTTTTAATTTCTTCTGATTTTTAATAACCTTTTCATATTTTTTTATTGCTCTTCTTAAAACGTTGATCTGATTTAAGCACTGCAGCGCACTAGCTGGCTCGCGTATTAACAGATCGTTGTATTTTATTCTTAGAGCTATCTTGCTCGATGGCCCTTTGGCTAACAATTGTCTAAATTGAGCATCGGTGATTGTTGTCAAAAATCTTATAGTTTCGAACAGGATGCTATAAATTCAACATTATGTTTGAATACTCTTATCTAGTGTAAGTAGATCTCTTTTTCTTTGGGTGATATACGATGGAGAGAGCGAAAAAATATTTTTCATCAACAGATTAATTAAAAAATATCTTATATTTCTTCAACGAAATCTCATCTTCTAAGAATCAATGGTTTAAAGTAGGTGATGAATAAAAATATTCTTTATTTAATAAAGATATTTTTTTTCACTTCTTAAACCCGAGAAAGAAGATATCCTTTTCGACAACCAAAACTTTGAATTGAAACACCGACAGGATATTTATAAAAATATTCTTCATGTGATAAAAATCATTTTTTAAAAAATAATTAGATTTCTTAGAAGAAATATAAATTTTAACGAAGAAGAAGATTGATAACAATTAATGCGCCCTCCAATATTATTTTTTGATAAAGATATTTTTGATCCTATGAAAGAAGATATTTCTTTTTCAACGAGAAAATGTACAATATAAACGCCGACAGGATATTTATAAAAATATTCTCTACATGATAAAGATATCTTAGAAAATTATTGAGATTTCTTAGAGAAAAATTTAAATTTTAAAAGAAACCTTTCAATAATTTATCATCAGTCGTCTTCATGCGAATAATGATGTTGAATCAAGAAGAGAAGGATTTACGTGATATAGTTTTTCGCTTATCGCGCCAACAAATACCGGTATCATTCTATATCAAAGCGATGTGATTTTCGTTGGCGACAACGCATTAAAAGATTATCGTGCTTTGAACTAAAAGAGATAATGTCCTTTGAAGAAAGACAAGGTAAGTCTTTATTTTTATTAATTATTAATTACTAATTTTTAATAATTAATTTCAATAATTAATTTTAATAATTAATTTTTCTGAAAAAAGAATAATTTAAAAATTATTAATTATTAGGTATTACTCACCGGATTCCATGTCAACTAACGAGCGAGAAAGTTTTATTAAATGGTATAACGAAAATCGAGATACGTATAAATTTGATTTTCAACGTGAAATAGTAGAATATTGCAGAATGGATGTTGAAATTTCAAGGCTCGCTTGTACAGCATTTCGTAAAATATTTATCGAATGTGGAGATACATGTCCGTTTACAGAAGCCACTACTATAGCCTCAGCATGTTCTGTGGTTTTTGGGAAAAAGTTTTCACGTGAAAATACAATAGGTATAATTCCTACAGTTGGATATCGTTTGGCAGATAGACATTCGCAAAAAAGCCTTACAATGGTTGGTTCAATGCGAACGAGATCTTGGAAAATCCATCATTCATGTTGGAAGGGCGCGAAAATTTGTGCTACCTGAAAGATTCATCGTAGATGGTTTCTTACCACCATGTGAGCCTTCAACATCAGAAACAAAAGGTGTTGCATTTGAATTCCAAGGTTGTTATACACATGGATGCCCTAAATGCTTTACTAAAAATCGTGACAAATTAATGACTTATGGACTATCTTTCAACGAGGTTTATGATGCTACCCGTCGAAAAATTGAAAAATGAAGTCTTACGGATACGAGATACGTGAAATGTGGGAATGCGCTTTCGAAAAAATCAAGGCTGAAAATTTTGAAATAAAGTAATACGTAACCAATTATCCATTAATTAATCAAATTAGTTTAAGGCCTCGTGATGCTTTTTCGGTGGTAGGACAGAAAAATATAGTTACGCAATATAATATTACCAGCGGTGAAAAGATTAGGTATACAGATATATGTCCCCTTTATCCTTATGTTTGTATGAGAGGTCAATTTCCTATTGGCCACCCTCGCATCTTGGTTGGTCGAGAATGCGACGAACTTACAAATGATGATAATAATAATTTATTAGGTGTTGGAGGTTTGGTCAAATGTAAAGTCCTGCCTCCCCGAGATTTGTACTTACCTTTATTACCGGTAAAAATGCACGGTTGTTTACTTTTTGCACTTTGTCGTTCTTGTTGCGAGGAAAAACACCAACGCGATTGCAAGCACGAAAATATAAAAGACTGAGAATTCAGTGGAACATGGGTAATCGATAAATTACGAAAAGCTGTTCAACTTGGGTACAAAATCACGGAAATTTTTACAATTTGGCATTACAAAATGACATGTTACGATCAAAGTTCGGATACTGGAGGACTTTTTGCAGAATACGTCAATACATTTTTAAAAATCAAACATGAAGCGAGTGGATGGCCAGCGTGGTGTAAGGAAGAAGAGACGAAAAATTACGTATATAAATCAATATGGAATAGATAAGGGTATACGGCTGAATAATCAGAAAATTGAAAAAAATGCTGGACTACGCGCAGTAGCTAAATTATGTTTGAATTCATTTTCGGGCAAGTTTGGTCAAAGAAGTAATTTGAAACAAAGAGATCGTAAAGTCACGCGAGGAGCTCTTAAAACTATTAACATGTCCGGAAAAAGAGGTCTTCAAGATTTTACCCGCAAATAATGAAATTTTATACGTTAACTGGCAGTACATAGAAGAAACTGTAGTACCAACAGGTCATACAAGTGTTGTTATCGCTGCTTATACAACGGCTCAAGCTCGATTAAAGCTGTATGAGCATTTAGAGAAATTAGGTACACGAGTAGTTTATTACGATACCGATTCTTGTATATTTACATCTCGTAAATCAGATTCAAACGAATATCATCCGTTTATAGGTACAAAACTTGGCGATATGACGGATGAGCTTAGATGTTACGGTGATAACTCTTATATTGAAAGATTCATATCAGGAGGCCCAAAATTTTATGCTTACCGTGTCATTTTACCTCGGTGAAAGAGTTGAATGTTGTAAAGTCAAAGGAATCACGTTAAATTTCTCAAACGGGCGTAAAATTAATTTCACAAGTATACAAAATTTGATTGACAATGCGTTTAAATTAAATGATAACGTAAATGATAATGATGATGATGTTGATGATGATGAGAGTGACGATGATGAGTATGTTCGTATGAATCTACCTTGTAAAAAAATTAAACTTCGATTTAGCACAATTAGACAAACTTAAACGCATGAAGTTGTAACAAAAAAAGAAACAAAAACTTGTTGTGTTGTATTAAAAAAGCGTCGTTATATATCTGAAAAATTTTCGTTATCTTTTGGTTACAAAAAAATTCAATAAAATGAATTGAATTGAAAAATGTTTTTATCTTGATTTTATCCCCCTATTCCTATTCCTACAGCTGTTGCTTAAAAACGTAACATTAACCTCTTATACAGAAAAGTACAAATTGACCGAATACGTCTTATTTATGTTTGGTACGTGAAATCAACTTATAATATAGTTCTTGTCTTGGTACATGTTATTAAGCTAATCACGAGTCACGTGCGAAAAATAGCTAATATTCGCGCGTGTCTCGACCGCTGTAATAAGCTAATTACGAGACGCGCACGCGCTAAATTAGCTAATATTCGCACGTGTCTCGACCACGGGTGGCCGCCACTGACCGCCCGCGTTAAATATATCAAGCTTAGGTGTGAAGCAGACAGTATTAACGCAACTTGCAAGATGGGTACATGGTTTAAACATCCATTTACATGTATCGTCAGTGGACCTACGGGTTGTGGTAAAATAGTATTCGTTAAACGATTTTTCGCGAACCTATCTAATGTTTGCGATGTAGCATTTGATAGGATTTTATTTTATCACGCAGATTGGCAAGAAACATACCAAAACGAATTAAAAATACCATCTCACCAACCTATAGAATTTCGCGAAGGATTGCCCCAATCCTCGGACTATTCTAATGATAATGAAAAGAAAAAATTAATAATAATAGACGACTTGATGCGCAAATCTTCAAGCAATATTATTCTGGATTTGTTTACAAAAGGTAGTCATCATAAAAATATTAGCGTTGTTTTTATGACTCAAAATCTTTTTCACAAAGGTACTGGTCAAAGAGATATTTCATTAAATGCTAATCATATCGTTATCTTTAAAAATTCACGAGATCGAGCTCAAATTCAATATCTTGCACGACAAGTTTACCCTGAGGATCCGAAATTTTTGCAAGAAGCCTATTTAGATAGCACACGTGTGCCACACGGCTATCTTTTCTTGGACTTGAAACAGAGTACAAAGGAAGAATACCGATTTCGCACATGCATATTTCCGAACGATAAAACACAATTCGCATACTTACATTACGTATCATTCGAACATAAAGTATCATTCGAAATTTCGCTAAGATCACAAATATAAAAAAACAAACTCTGAAAGAATCACCAATAGTACTGATATAGCTATGGCTACGATAACATCGAAGAAACGTGAAAAGAAGAAAGTTAATCAGATCGGAGGTCAATGTAGCTGTTTACCACTAAACTTCAGTTATAAGTGTATCGCGATTTTAAACGCACTTTGTCATTCAGACAGTCATCAACGAGTGGCCTTACTTTGAACGTCTGATAATTTAATCAAGTGTATATGTGAATGTGCCCTGAAAGTGTTATACGGTACCGTAAAATTAAAAAATTCACAAAAAGAACGACTAAAAAAATACAAACACGTGTTGCGAAAATTAGTAACGAAAAACATAGGAAGAGCATCAATTGTAAGACTAGTACTAATTGGCATCAGAAAAAACGTGTCATCATTCAAAATGGAGGAAGTTTTTTACCGCTGATATTGGCACCAATCATAGGTGCCTTGGTATCAAAAATATTTGGTTAAATTAACTTCTAAACGTGATGAAGTGCACGCGCGAAATGGTCATAATACCCGAAGATAAATACGAAAGAGGTTTACGTTCAACAAAACAAAAGCAAGACAACGGCGAAACAGAACATACTGTCCAAACTAAGGGTGACAACTTATCACGATTAGACGCCCAAATGCATGATATCCTTTTTTCCAAAAGTATTACAGATGAACGCGAGAAGTATCAAAAATACATGCAAATCCTCCAAAAATATCTTCATTTCAAAAATGTAGAACGACATCAAAATGCATATGATACGGAACATGAAGCCGAAGAGACGGAAGCAATGCTAGCAAAGCCAGTCACGGATGAAATTATTCTCGAAAATGTTCCAAAGAATTATAAGAGGGGTGCACGTCTGTTACTTAACCATTGGAAAAAAAGCTGCAGGAAACCTCATGAAATGGGATAATACAGGACAAGTTACAGTAGAGGGCAGTGTTATTCCAAATTCAAATATTATAGAATTAGTTAACGACATCGTACGGAGAAAAAGACAGATTCCGTTCCTGCTTCTCCTGGTAGAACACAAATGACAAGATTTTTATCCTTATCAGAAACACCAGCAAAGCTTATTGATAATACAGATATATTACATTTCTATAAACTATTGCAACCCAATAAACCATATAATAGAAATCGCAAGCGGAAAAATTCAACTGACTTAGTAGATTTAGAAAAAGATTTACGGTCTCAATACGAATACTATACTACTAGAAATAAAAATAAAAAGGTTCAACTTAGGAAAAGTGGAAAAGTTTTAGCTTCTAAAAAATGTCTTTAAAAACTTATGTTATGATACTTCCCCTCATTTTAAAGCTGAATAAATACCCTTTCAAACCCAGTTTGTTTTTTCAAGCTACGATTATTGGATCTAAATCTGCAGCAAATTAAAAAACGACCAATTTTTTTGCTTTTTTTTAGTTGTTTTTTAACTTTTCCAAACGACTTAAATTTAAGTTTTTTTAAAGTTCACAATAGTATTTTTTAAAGCTTTTAACTTGCTCTTTCGAACGCCGTTGGATTTTTGAGTTGCGACTTTTAGCTGCTGAGTAATAAAATGTTTTAGCTCTTACAATTTTTTCTCCGGGTGCGCAAAAGCATGTGGAGGGGAGTGTAAAATTTCGTACAGTACGAAACCCTGATGTCAAGACAGCTGTAGTAAGAGCATATGTTTCGATATTTAACGTATAAGAATACTCATAGATACATAGGTATCATACAAAACATAGTGAAAGCACACAATCATACCTTACTTAGTGGAATTAGAATGATACCATCAGAAGTGACAATTTATAACGCTTCTAAAGCAAGAATGAATTTAGAGAAAAGAGCTCTTAGTCAAAGAAAACCATCTCACGCGCCTATATACTTGGTGGGTTCCTATGTTCGCATCAGTCGTACAAAAGGACCTTCCAGAACGGATACGAGAAAAATTACAGCAGAGAAATTTTCAAAATTTCTCGTATATCCAGACGGCAACAGCTTTACACGTACGAGTTGTCAGATTTGAATGGGGAAAAAATTGATGGATTTTTCCATCCCGAAGAGTTAGATATATATGTGCCTTACACAGTGGGAGATACTCAAGCTTCACTGTTACGTATAGTCACATTTAATAATACAAAATATACATTTGGATCTGACATAGTGCAACAGTTTTCACTTATAAATTACATCCCTTTACTTGATAACTCTTTCCAGAATATCATTTTAGATATAAGGGATCAACACGGTCGTCGTATACCATTTGAGTACGGGACGTTGACGGTTACGCTTCACTTTAAACGTAATCACTAATTTAAAATATGTCTGATTACACAGCTTACTATTCCGAGCAGATTGGCGGCAGCGGAATTCATCGTGCATTCAACGGTTCACGTCACCAACGTGGACATGGTATAGGAAGTTTTCTAGGAGGTCTTTTTCGAAGAGTTTTACCTTATCTTACCACTGGAGCAAAAGCTGTCGGTAAAGAAGCTGTTCGCACAGGTATGCATGTACTAGACGATGTTACAAACAATGGTACAAATTTCAAACAGTCTGTAAATACGAGAATGCATGAATCAGGTCGAAATCTCAAGAGGAAAGCAGTTAATAAAATCTCTGAAATGATGAAGGGTTCTGACTATAAACGTCGTGTTGCCAAGCGGAAGCGTCAGTCTCCCAAAAGACGCTCAACAGCGCGTACTAAAGTCAAAAGAAAACAAAGTGTTATAAAAAAAAGGTGGTATTCGAAAACGTAAAAGAGTTAGCAAAAAGAAAATACAAGCTTTACGCAGCGTGACAGATATTTTTGGACCTAACTAGAAAAACAAGATGGCGTTCTTACATGCAAACTCATGCAAATGCATGAAATCAGAATTAGACTCATTTACGCTTCCACCAACTCAAACATCTTTAGAGTCTTCACAATTTATTCAATATAAACCAGTGTCATCGCTTCCCGATGATGGACCAATTGAATTTTTAATACCTGGAGGTGAAGATTATATCGATCTAGCGCACACAATGCTAAATGTGCGTGTACAAATTATACCAAATATTCCCGCTGGGAATAGTAAAGTAGGACCTGTTAATAATTTTCTTTATTCACTGTTTAATCAAATTGATATATTCTTTAATTAAAAACTCGTTTCATTAACAAACAATGCTTACCCATACAGAGCCTATAAAAACATTATTAAATTACTCAGGCTCTGCAATGAATTCACATCTAACAACGTCTCTGTGGTATCTCGATACTGTTGGAAAAACGGAAGTTCAACCAAATGTGGGGCGCGCTGGTGGTAAAGCTAATCATGGACTATTAAACCGATCATATTATACGGAAAATTCAAAAACAATAGATTTAATAGGTTATTTACATTGTGACATTTCGAATCAAAATAAATTTTCATTAAATGGTGTTGAACTAAGAGTACGACTTGTTCGAAGTATTGCTTCCGATTGCTTCCGAAAATGATACTTTTAGTGTTAGTATAAAAGAAGTCTCTTTGATGATACGTCGTAAAAATTAGCCCAGGAATATCACTCGCCCATGCCAATGCTTTAACAAAAGCAACCGCAAAATATCCTATTACACGAGTTGAAGTAAAATTATTTACCATGCACAGAGGTATACATGGTGATACTTTGGATACCATAATTTTAGGACAGCTACCAAAAAGAATTATAATAAGATTTGTCGATAACAGAGCGTTTAATGGAAATAGACAATTCAATCCATTCAACTTTCAACATTTTTCCATTAATCATCTTTCGCTCTACATTGACGGAGTACAAGTACCGAGTAAACCTCTACAACCAAAATTTACAGGTGATAATCCACAGCTTGTTGAAGCTTATCACTTTTTATTTTCAGGGACTGGTATACATTTTTCTAATGAGTCCCTTTGTCTCAGCCGAATAGATTATTCTAGAGGTTTTTGTTTGTTTGTATTTGATCTGACACCCGATCTTTCTGCAAATTCTGCTTTACACTGGAATCTTATTAAACATGGTAGTGTAAGAGTAAAAGTGAAATTTGATCAGGCCTTAGAAACAAACAATAAATTTCATCATTTATGCAGAATACGATAACGTTCTGGAAATAGATTCAAGTCGTAATATTATAACGGATTATAATGTTTAAGCTAAAGGAGTGGGAGTAGAATCTCAGATGGGGTGATTAGTATAAAAGATCATTGATGAACTGCGTTGATCATTAGTGTCTTTCTGGAGTCTCATTCTGTACAGTGAAAGTGTTCAAAAGTAAAGTCATGGGTTTCGTCATTGATATTCAAGGTCTAAAAGACCGGAACAATAAATTTTTTCTGAAGGAAGTGGCAGTACTTACTTTAAAAACTAGAGTTTTTTCCATTGGATAATAAAATCACCACATGATTTCTCTGAATTGCCATCAGGAGTTAAACGGAGCAACGAATTTGTGATAAATCATCATCATGGTATTCAATGGATAGAAGGTGACGTTTCCATCGGTCAACTGTTACTCAATTTATACAACATTGCAAAAGTAGCTGCAAAAATCTATACTAGAGGTTACGAAAAGCAACGTTTCCAGAAGCAACCATGTCACGAGAAATCATCAATCTAGAAATATACTCACCATCATTCAATGAACTCTTTACAAGATATCATAAGGATGGATTTTCATGCGTCACTCATAGTACAAAAGATAAGTATAAAAGAGTTGTATGTGCCCTAAATCAGGCATATATGCTGAGGAAGTGGTTGCATACGAAACTATCGTTGTGTATCACATCCGACAACATCAACGACAATCGATTGAGGTTAAGCGACGCACTTCTTGAGCGTGTAAGAGCACGCAGGTTAGCTCGCGCAGTTGCTAAAAGAGGTGTAGGTGAAGTTGATTGTTCTGCATCACCAACAGACTCCATCAAGGCATCGAAAGATAGCAATTCAGAAGTAGATGAAGATGATGATAATGACGAACAATGAATACTCGTCAAATAATCAACGCACTTGCTGCAGTCAACGCTAGAACTGTAGGAGTATGTGCAGCAGATCGGATTTCGAACATTCTCGAACTTCCGGCAGCTATAGTTGCAAACGTTGATGACCATACAAAAGGTGGATCTCATTGAATTGCTATGTACATAAATAAAAATAGCTACGGCACCTACTTTGACAGCTACGAATTGCCACCGTTCTCATCACATCATCTCGATAGACTCAAAAGAAATTATGCGCGATACGAATGGAATAAATAACGAATGCAAAGCTACGATTCGCAAGTTTGCGGTCAATATTGTATTATGTTTTTATACCATATGTCTCATTTTCATAATTTACGTACGTTTTGCAGTAAGTTTTAAGAGATTCCAAAAGAACGATAATTTAGTTATAAAATTTTATAATAAACTAATAAAGAATAAAATTAAGCGTGAAAAATCTGTAAAAGCTCTTAGTAACGAACGTTAAGTAGATTTTGGCTTTTGTAATCAAACATGTACTTCGAGAATATAATATTAAATCTATTATTGTAACATGAAATTTATATTCAATAAATATTAATCAAATTTACATTTTTCTTCGTAATATTTATTCACCTACACCTTACCCCTTCCACATTAGTATTATTATTTAAAATTATTTAACTTATCATTTAACAGAGAAAATATATATTTATTCTATGAAATCCCGTTATACTATCTTTTTTATAATATAATTTTATTTATTTAAACTGATTCAATGCAGAAATTTAATATTTTAATAACAAAAGGAAATAATAAAATATATCTGATATACGGTGCATATTCTTGAAATATATCACATATTACGCAATCAAAGTTGAGAATGGAATCTTTTATTTATCAGTTCATGATGAAATATAAATCTCTATTGAACCGACAAAGGGCACCAATATTTTTTTCAAATTATGACAAAATACGACTTAACAGGAAATGATATAATGTGATCGTTATATTTTGTTTATCAACGAAGTATTATATTACATAGTACGAAATAAGATGTGACATTTGAATCTTTTATTCTTGACAGGAAGTTGTAAAATAACAATATAACTGAACTTAATATCACAACAAAAGATGTAGACGATACATACGGCATATCAAGGGAATATAATATTATGCGATATCAGAAGCGATAATGGAATGTTTTATTTTGGACAGGATGTGATTAAATACGTATCTCAACAGGAAATGATTAAATATAACCGCTATAACTTGATTTTCAAGGAACCATAATATTTTATTCTACGAAAACAGTACCCAACTGTTGAACCTTTTATATATTATCTTTTAACATAAACATGATATATATAATACATATTCTTAGAAAAAGCATATCAAACAATACATACGTTCCCCACATGCTTTTGAACTCGGTAGGGATTAGGAATATAAAGCACAAGCGAGATCTCAAGTCAGATCAGTTCCAGTTCAGACACAGTTCAAGTAAGACTCGGTTATACGTAAATCGACAGTTTTATTTTTCTCTCAAGTTATCCATAATAATAATCAAATATGGCACAATCAACGAGTGAAAATTGCTGTAACAATAACCGTTTTAAAGGGTACGGTATGCTTCTTATAGATAGCATGCTCTTGTAACGTATTCTCTCAACAACTCTCGACAAGACCAAACGTGTAGCTGTTGGTTTACAATACGACAGCGGTTATTACAAACCTTGTGTAAAAATATCGACAATATCTTTATCCAAATGGGTTAATTTTGATATCAATGCTTGGAGGCTATTGAAAAATCGTTTTAACTTGATCAACGCTTATTTTCAAGAGACCTATATATTCAAAACTGAATACAGAAATCCATCAAAACTTTATTAAGAGAACCACGATCTTTTATTTACGACATCATACCATACAAAAACCATAGTGCTCGAGGAGAGAGCAGTATTCCAACCACCAGTACATGTTCAACCAGTAGATGACAAACAAAGTGAATCACCAAATAAAGAAAGGAAATCTATGTACCAATTGCCTTCAACCTGTTTGCAAAAAGTGACATTTGATGGTCTTAAGCTCGCAGTGCCTTGTATAGATGAGCATTTGGTGCAACTGGAATGTCGTGCTGAAAAAGTCAATAGGATTATTGACTACATCCAAGAATACCTTAAGGAGCAGTTCAAGAACGATGGTGAGGAGGATATAAGGTCATTTACATTGAAAAACTTCGCTAGTTTTAATCGATATTATACTGTAAAAATTCATGAAGTAACAACATTTGTTTTAACAAAAATGCTTGACAATAAAGATTTTGATAAATCTACATTAGATATTGTAATTTTAGAAATTATTGCGTATACTTTACCACACATCTACAATGACTTGTATGCTTTAATATATGAACCTTAATGTAAATTGTGACGTAAATATAATAAAAAATGAAGCGTGTACATTTTAAGAAAGGTAAACCAGCTATTAAAGTTATGTATGTATGGACTTATGCAAGTCAAAGTGTGCATCGTGGTGAATGGGAACAAATAGGTCGTGACAGAGAAAGATTTGGAATGAGAATTGAAAGAATGAAATCCTATATCGAACCTGTATTATTAAAAAAATATAATGAATACTTAAACAATGAATAATTGAAATATTCGATTATTATTTAATCATATTTGTATTACAAGAAATTATACATTAATAAAATTACAAAATACTTAACAAAAATTTTTTAATTTCATCCCTCCACTTTTTCCATTTTCAATTATAACATATTTAGTATAATTATACTTACACTGTGTAAAGACTTTTATTTCCATTACATTATTCATAGACTACGCCAGAGATGAACAATGGGTCAGGTAAGAGGAACACTAAAACAACCATCTTACTTGGATTCAGATGGAACCAAGGAGGACAGAAAACCTCTGCTCAAAGATGAAAAATCTAAAAAATACAATTCCATACTAAATATTCAATAAATACATATTCATTTCCAAAAACTCAGGGATATAAAAATATAAATAATATACTTACCATTATCGGTCCTTTTCAGGACCACCAACAAAAAACGTAGAAACTTCTATTTTTACCTTGAGTGTATGCATTGTGTGTGTGTGTGTGTGTGTGTGTGTGTGTGTGTGTGTGTGTGTGTGTGTGTGTGTGTGTAAATACAAAGTTACCTCAAATGTTTATTCAAATAAGTAATTATCTTATCTTGATTGTTTGATTAAATAAATAAGTCATTATCGTATCTTAATTGTTTGTTTAAATAAATAAGTCATTATCGTATCTTAATTGTTTGTTTAAATAAATGAGACATTATCTTATCTTAATTGATTGTTTATGTAATCAAAGTGTTATCTTATCTTATCTTATTTATGTAAACATCGTTATCTTAATGGGTTGTTTATGTAAACATAGATAGGTATAGCGAGTGACGTCATTTGTTATGACTCGCTATACCTGTCTATATACTACTTCTGTGATATCACTTTTTATTGATTTATTTACTTATTATTATCGGATTGAATCAATTAACAATATCAAGTGAAAGTGGAATATTTATAATTCTATTTAACTTTACATGCGAATTTTATACATTAAATTATACGCTTTTTTGTACTTTCATACAAAACAAATAAATATTTGTCTATATCTATTCATCTATATAATTTTTTTGCAATGAATAATTCATGGTTAGTTGACTTTTTTTTCTTAAATAAATTTCTTCAAACTCCTAATTTGGTACCAAATTTTATTTTTATTATATTCACGTTTATGTCACCAACTCTCTCTTCCACTTTTAAGGAGCCTGAAATAAACTTTTTCGCCATTCTGACCATAAAATCGCTACTTTGTTGCTCTTTTTTGGCTCTCATGGCGAAAAATACACTACGCAACTAGTATGGAAAGGTTTGTTTACGAAACTCGTTACACCCCTCACCTTTGGCTAAGGCCGTAAACTTCTCGTTTCGTAAATAAAACCTTTCCATGCCCGTAACGTAATGTACTATTTCAGAACTAGATACAATGTCATTAAAAAGAAATATCTCGTAAAAATCATGTAGGAACCTATAAGAGATTTTACTGCGGTATCCATGTAGCTCACACATAGTTTCCACATGTTACCTTTATGGGACCCTTATAAATTTTTAAAAAATTTTTATACAATGTAAAATTTGTATAAGATTTAAATAGGATCCACATGTGATGTATCTGCAAACTATAAGGCATCTACAGAAGATCTTCGTAGAACCCATATAACTTTCAAATATTTTCTTGATGGATCTCACGCGCGCTCCAAATAAATTATGCATTATATACTGATTTTTTATAAATTAATGTGGATCTCCTAATAAAAATATTTGAGAATTTTATAACACCCATGCGGGTGCCACATTTTTCCTATATGTATTCTGAACGGGTCCCACGAATCTACGGTTTTCTCAACAGAAAAATAATATTTGATTCATTACGAACAAAATAAATGGTTATATAAATCTCAAGAATTCATAATATTTAAATGAAAATCAAATGCAAGTGATATATTCTGACATAAATAGCAATCATCGTTAAATGTATTAATCACTTCCTTCAATAATTAGAAATTACATTTAAAAAGCAATTATTATATAATTATTAATAGTAATAAATGTCAGATTTCATCACTTTTCTTCTCAAGGAAACGGACACTATATCTGTACTTATAAATATTAACTATATTTCAATTTTATTGTTGAATTTCCAGAAAAGAAATGCATTAGCTTGTAGTATGTATCATGATGATTATTTAGTCAAACTTTTAAATAAATTTATTCATTAGTTAAGATGTTTGGACTTTAGTGCAATGGAAGAATTTTTAAAAATAGTATTGGAACCCAAAATTATCAATTACTAATAAATGAATGTATTTAATATTTTAACTAAATAAATTTTATTGTTCATACTACAACTTAATGCATTTCTTTACCGAAAATTTTGCAATAAAATGGAAAGAAAATCAATATTTAAAAGTACACGTGTAGTGTCCATTTTACATCTCCTTAAAAATCGAATATGAATGAGATCCGGCGTTCGGACGTCGAGAAAAGAGTGTAGGGTCCGGGACTCCAACCAGAACCCAGCACAGTATAGATGAGATGGAAGTATAAGTTGTTGAGGTTATAAATGAGTACACGAAAGATATATGGTTTAAGCGTATATTAGCTAAGACCAGGGATACAGTCGGTAATCGAGTGAGAGAGTGAACGCTCGCACGCTAACACGTTAACTCGTCTCTAGGGGGTAGGATCGTCTGTATAGTACATGATTGGTTGCTTATACTACTTCACACATACACATCCCCACAATACTACCCCTCTTTTTTTTTCTTTTTTTTCATTTCATTTACAATTGCACTTACTTGTGCCACTATTATAATAATTTAATCACACCTTGGTCGATTACATACATTGCATTCTAGCACTTACGTACTCTCATTCATTCCCTGCTTAACTATATTTACGAAATTGGCTATTTAAAGGATTATGTCTGACTCCATACATTTTACATTTAGCATTAATACAAATTTAGATATTTTTGCTTTACATATTGTGACAACCTTGGGGATTAGGAGGTTGCACTAATTTATAAAAGTATATAAGCGGTAATTAATTAAGTAACAAAAAAAAGAGAAACTTTATTTAAGAAATTTGTACAGTAATCGTACGCTCGCTCAAAATGGACGCCAGCCGCGTATAGCGTACGCGACGCCGCTTGCACTAATTAAATAACTATTGGCACGACAAAAAGCAGATCATATATAAAACAAGAAGCAAAAAAGGACACGAGCAATAAACACACAACAAAAGAAAGAATCAGCAAAGCACGAAGGGAATATATGCAATTGAACGCGCACGCGATCGCCCAGCACACACATCGTAAAAGAAAAAAATAAATTATATAATTTTAATTAGCAATCGTGTACTCACAACAATTTTAAGCACAATAAAATAACTTAGAGAATAGTGAATTCATCTATTCTCGCTCACACTAACTACGATAATTGTAACACACAACCAGAAAAGTATTATGCAATATCGCAAGTCGAAACGCTCTTTATCGGACGCTGGCGACAGAAGGAATAATGCAATGGCATTCCTTCTTGCCTCTGCTCGGCTTCGTTTCTCTTGCTGTACGCTGCGCCCGCCGCAAGAAAGAGACAAACGATCCTAAACGGACCCAAGCTCAGCTACTCGAGTCAAGCTGCTCGTTAACTATATCAGTGCACATTATACGTGCCTTAGAGATTTGCACGTGTGTGCCAACGATTTCGGATAATGCTTTAAACATTTGACTCGCGTAGTCTGCTTTCCGTCTTGCCCGTAGTTAGATGCTCCCTTCTGTCGGCTATATGCGATACAAATATACCTATAAGTAATATAGCCAATCTGCCATGTTACAATATAGCTTAATAAAATTATTTATATTCGCATGGTTTTACCATTGAATATTTTTTATACGCACTACAATGTTAATTTAATATTTATTATTGCATTCCATGCTTAATTGCACTTATCCTTGCTGTGATTAATTGCACTTACATATTCTTTTACGCTTATTGCGCTTTTTGCTTTAATTATGCACACATCATTACTTTATTCATGCATCATTCCAAGTGCTCAATCACACTTATTCAATGTCATTCTATGTGCCTAAATGCACTTATTTATATATCACTTATGTGCTTAGTTGCACTCGTATCACATTACATGCGCTTGACGTGCCCAATATTTATTTATTACCTTATACGAGCATATTTCCACAACTTTTAGCCTACTTAGTGGACGGTCATTTTACAACTGTTCATAGGTAACGAATGATACACACTATTGAAACTAGGTTTACACCTATTGTACAATCCAGTTATTCTATTTTATGTATTTTAGTGAATGTGTCACCAACGGTACATTAGATATTTCTATAAAACGTAAATTTTTACATGAATAGAATTTCGGAAATTTTATTGATGTAAAAATTTACGTATTATAGAAATATCTACTGTACCGTTAGTGGCACATTCACTAAATAAATAAAAAACAGAGTAACTGGATTGTACAAATAATGTGAACCTAGTTTAAATAGTGTGCGTCATTCGGTAACCCACTAACAGCTGTAAAATTACTTTTCAAATATATCACAAAACGATTAAAAATTGTGGAGATATGCTCATATATGCAATCTTAGCACTTAATACATTTACAATAATTTTTATAAAATTTATATACATTTATATGTGTTTAATGCATTTCATTTTTAATACATTTTTAATTGTTATTTTGTGCTCAGAATTATGAAATAATTTTTTACAATACTTTACAGTTTAATTACAATATTTATGCGTTTAATACGCTCATACAATTACACATTATTACACACTGTGCAAACATATGTTACTTGCGCTAAATGCGCTGAATGTCAATCTAAATCTTACGATTTGTTGTTGCCAACCATAAAAAAAATTATTTATATGATATATATTTGCACTCACTCATTTCTGACATTAGTCACATTCATACTTGCACTCTCACACGCACACGCACTATCACTACACTAAGTTTATAGTTCTCTTTGTCTGTGTTCAAGATGCTGTGGCCCGTTTGACTTCTCTCGCACCGAAGATTTCAAGTGTTGACTTTCCAGTATTCTTAGGAAGGTTGTAGGCAAAAGGCTCTTTAAGTGGCTGGTCATTGACGAACAAGATGGGTAAGCGATACTCTACTTTTTCGTGCGCTCTCATCATATTGTGTTGCGCTGATTTCGTATCGTGTTCTCGTGATGAGTAAAGTACCCTTGACCTGCTCTTTGAATTTCTTGAAAGCAATCTCTGCCAGCCTGAGTTCATGCTCGTATGTCATGTCTCCTGTCTGCATGATACGGCGAGAGAGGTCGACCTTAATCCTTGGGACTTCTTGCATCGTTGCAGAACACAGGTAAACTAACACTGAGAAAGGAAGCATACTAAAGTTTAACAGGAATAAGGTCACAGAGGTGTTCCTATAAAAGAGGAACTCCGTTCAGTAGGAACACACCGAAGCTACCTAAATAAAAAAGGGAAAAAAATAAACATTAATGCACATAATAAATAACATATATACATAAAAAAATTACAAAAAGAAAAAGAAATAATATATTAATGTAATATAATTAGTATTACGTCCTTACTCATACTTCAATCATTCTTTATTTTCCTACAGTGCTTAAAACTTCTTACAAAAGCGGGTGGAGCATGGTTCCCTACATCAGCGCTAACATCGAACCTAACTACTTTTCTAAACGCAGCCTCCTTATAGTCCTTTTTAAGGATGCTGTCTGTTCTTTTTCTTCTCTTTAAAATGTTAGGCATAAATCTCTCCTTCTTTGATCATTGAAGAACCGCACTTGAATTTTGAATGCTCCTGCCTTCGTCATTCTGTGCAATATTGGCAGTGTCCGGCTGACTGACCGTTGTCGATTCATCCAAGTGACGATTTTGCTGGTCTACTTCAGCCAGAATTGCCTCGTCAACTGGATCGATTTCTTCCAAGACTTCATCTGACCGCTCTTCCACTGCGCCCTGCAGATCTGCGCTACGGTGGACTTTCAACTCGACCAGCGTTTGTTCTTCTTGTGCTGAGTTTATCGAGGCGTTATTGTTGTACAATGGCGGTGTAAGCGGGTGCCCTTGCTCTGGTGCATTCTCCTACACTGGCTGCTCGACCGGACTCAACTGCTCCTCGCTTCTTAAAAAGAAAGCTGGCTTTAATCTGTCGGTCGATACAACCACGTTTCTACCATTTTTCTCTATGGTATAATTTCTACCACCATCTTGCCTCGATATGACTCTGTGAGGTCCTGTGTATGAATGCACGAGGGATGGTTTAACCGCCTTTACTCTTTCGAAAACATGGGTGCAGTGCGCCAACTCTTTAAATACAAATGGCTTGATTGCACAATGGTGTGCGGCGGGTACTGGCTTAACTTGCCTCATGTACTCCTTAAATTCCATCGGAAATTCGCCAGAATCATACGAACTGATTTCACGGAACTCGCAAAGATCACCTGGTACTGTCAATGCTGTACCATATAGAAACTCAGCTGGGTTCGCCCCCGTATCTAATCTTAAATGAGTGCGCAAACCAAGCATCACAGTAGGCAAAACTCTGGTCCGCTCTGCAGAGTCCGTGTGGCACATAATTGTGGCCTCAAGAACTCGGCGCCATCTCTCGACGATACCATTGGAGGCTGGATGGTATGGTGTTGTTCTAACATTCTTACACCTAATATAATTTAATAGTTGCTTAAACAACTGCACCTCGAATTGCCTTCCTTGATCACTCGTTATGAGCGAAACTGTCTCTGTAAATTTTTTAGAGAAGAAAGCTAATGGTTGCTATGAGTTATTTACTAACTGCTCTAGGGACGCACCCATCGCAAAATTTGAAGCATCCGTCACGACTCTTACTTCTGCATTTTCTGCTGGGAACGCTAAGTAAGCTACTTCTGCTAATTCTTTTTTTGTTTTTTCAAATGCGTCCTCCGCTTCCTTTGTCCATAGTACAGGGCGTTTATCTTTTTTCCTAATATCACTAATTAATGCATTTAAATGGCGCTGCGTTTCGGCTGCATGCGGTAAACATTTCCTATAAAAATTAATCATGCCTAAATACGTACGCATATTATCTTTAGTCTCTGGCTTCGGAAATTCCGTTATAGCTTTAACTTTACTCGGGTCTGGAAGAAACCCTTCTCCGCTTACCTGGTGTCGAGCACCATCTGCCGTGGAATCCGGCCTTTCGCTATGTTTAGCATTTCGCTTAAGGTGACTTTGGATTTTAGCTTAGGTTTTATTTTTGAGTTTACAAATTACTCTTTTAATATGTAAAATTTTTCAGATTTTTTGATTTTCCACCATTCTACGGATTATAATAAATGGTGGAAAATTAAAAAATCCAAAAAATTTTAGAAACTGAAAGAGTAATTTGTAAACTACAAAATGAAATTTAACCGAACTTCCGTAGTCGCCTTAAGAATAGTGAAGGTTTCTTATCCCCCATCTTGATACAATTATCAAAGTCTTTCTAATAGAAGGAAAATGCTAGAAAAAGAAAATGATAACGAAAATATTAAAATAAAAAGAAAAAATTTTTAAATATCGTTTTTAAAACGACTAAAAAGAATAAAATAATTTTTAATAAGTATGAAAATATTTGCAAGATTTGAAATAAAAAACGTGGGGCGCATGTAGCAGATTATTATGTATTGAATGCGCCCCGTTTTTTATTCCAAATCTTATAAACATTTTCATAGCCATTAAAAATTATTTTATACTTTTTAGTCGTTTTAAAAACGTGGTATTCAAAAATTTTTTTTTATTTAAATATTATTTTTTACTTTCTGGTCTTGTGTGTGTAAAATTTTTTCTGTTTATAATGAAATTTTTTTTGGACAAGTCAACATCTAGACTATTTTTAGAGAACACGTCGTTTCCCGCCATTTTGAAGATTATGACGCTATTGGAAATTCTACTAATATATGATATTTTATCCATTGATGGATTATAAAATCGATAAAATTTAATGTTAAGACTGATAAAAACGATGGAAAATGCTGTAATTTATGTCTAATTACAATATATGACAAGTTAAAGAATTTTCAAAATTTTCAAAGATTTTTAGACATTAATGCTAAAAGTATATCTGTATATAAAAACTTTAAATTTTCAATTTTGCAAACATCTCCGCATATAGTTGAATATATCGATATATACATCAGTAGAAATATATTAATTTGATTGTATTATCCAATAATGCATGTAAAAATATAATATTGAATATATCAATATATTAATATATCAAATAAAGAATTAAAAAAATTTTCGAATATTTTTTGACACTAATGTTAAAAGTATATCTATACATAAAATTTTCAAATTTTCAATTTTGCAAACATCTCCGCATATAATCGATATATTAAAATATAAAGCAGTAGAAATATATGAATTTTTTTTATAATATTGCATTGTCATCAGAATCTGAGCTATGTTTAAAATTTCAAGTCTCTAGCTCATCAGAAAGTTAGTTTTAAATCGATTACAAAATTTCACCCGAATAGACTGAGAGATAGACAGACAGAGAGATAGACAGATAGACAGACAGCCAGACAGACAGACACGAAGAAAAGCTAATAAGAACGTGGTAAAAAGACTTAAATTATACTAATTAAAAGTTTCTCTCAAGTTGCTGGTAGTAGTATATAGGCAGGTATAGCGAGACGTTTCCCCTTCACCTCCCCCTTCCCTTCTGTCTCCCTTCCCTACCTGTCTGGGGGCTATTATAGCGTATATGGGCAGATATAGCGAGACATTACCCCTTTCCCTCTCCGTCTACCTCCCTACCTGTCTGAGGGCTGCTATAGCGTACATTGGGTGGTATAGCAAAACATTTCTGCCTCCCCCGTTTCCCCTACCTGTCTGGGGTTGTTACAGCGTACATGGGATGGTATAGCGAGACATTTACCCCTCTCCTTTCCCCTAGCTGTCTGACATTTCCCCCTTCTCTTCTCTCAGACTGGGTACTATGCACTACAATTTTATTTATCAATTTTATTTATGAATTATTTCCTATGATTAAAATATTTGTTGGTCCTGAAAAGGACCGTATGTAAATATATAAATATTTTTAAGTTTAAAATTTTTTATATCCTTTTCTTTTAGGAATAGAGTAAGTAATAGTTGAAAATATTTCAGAATATTGTTTCCATGTTGATGATGGTTGGTTTTCTTTCTTTTTCTTTTGTTAAAATTAGTGAGAGGTGACCTGAATGAAATAAACGAAATAAAATAGTAATAAATAATTTATTATAAAATACACAAAATTATAATACAACTTAACTGGCTAACAGTCATCCACGGAATGAACAAAAGCATTTCGCATTCATCAAACATAACCCGCCTTTCGGCGGCGCCACATACTACACACATGATTGAGCGTGTCTATATTTTTAACACTTCCTCCCACGCTTAATGTTATTTATCATACATAAATAATTTTTTATTAGAATATATAGATAAAATTGTATAAAAAGAAATGAAATTTTTAAGGTTATGAATCTTGATATAAAGATGACTGTCGTTTGCTCTGTCGCTTGTTGTTTCATTTAGGGCCTGTAAAACATACAAAGTAAGGAATATTAAAATAAAATTTGAATGAATGAATGTAAATATATATATAATTTAAAATTGTTGCCAGTATTAAATACTATTATTAAATACTATTATTAAATACTATTATTTAAATATTATTAAATGCTCTTTTAACCATTTGTTAGTCTCCATCTTCCGTCATTCTTTATTAGTGTTCATCTTCAGTGGGTTTGATTTGGTGTCTGCTTAGAACATTAACATCATAGGCAATATTTGGCCTGCATGCATTGGTTGGATATAATAATGTGCCAACTGCTTTGCGATAGGGTTAATTACATTTACTTTCTGTCCTTAGTTTTTTACTTACTTTACCCTTTTCTTCATGTATAATGTTTAATCTTTTTCTGTCATTCATTACAATTGATTAACAACTTATTTCCATACATTATTCTTATACATAGATTTCAAGTCTTCATTAATAATTTTAGTCCATTTTTATTTATCTTTTGACTTTATAGCTTCCAAGTATATAGTCAGATCACTATTGATTTCAGCTAATAAAACATGAGTTTCTTCATCCATCTTATTTTCTGTACTTGTTTGTGTTTACATTAGTAATTCAATTTGTCGTTTTGTTTCCTCTCCCTCCGATTCTTGTACGTCATATTTAGTATTTTTCTTAACTTTTGTCGATCGTGCTACTGATTTTTTTTAATTTATTTTTTTTATTTTCTCTCCCTCTGGTTTTCGTTTTTTTTATCAGTCTTATTATTTTCTTTTCTTGGTCGTCCAACTGATCTTTTGACTTTCTCTCCCTCCGGTCTTTGTATTCATGTATCATTCTCTCTGACTTCTTTTTCAAAATTCACAAACCATGTATTTTTTTTATCTATTTATCAATTTGTTTCCAATCTTTTAAATCATTTTTTGCATATTTGTCCTTGTAGACTAATTTTGTTCGTTGAATCGTGTGTATCTGCTTTTGTATAATTTCCCTTCTTTTAGTTTTAGTAAGAAGTATCTAGTCTCTTCTGTTTAAGTTCTCTTGAGTATCTGCATAAACAAATTGATTTTCTGTACCCAGTCTTTCCAAAACTTCTTGAGTATATCCACCTGTGTACTTAGTGCCTTGATCTGTCATTAAAAAGCACACTTTTGAATTTTTTATTTGCAGAGGTTTAGTCACTTTATGCCTAACTGTTTTAAGGTAGTACTATCGTTTAGGGATTGATGGTTTAGAAAAATCTGAGATTGGGCACATAAGTAAATTTTAATTCAAATAAAGCATAGTTAAATTTTGGTTAACTTTCAGAGCATGAGAAAAAAATTATAACCATTTTAATTCTCATCTTTTAACACGCGCTTTATATCTATATATCGTCCGGTTAGCGGAACAAAAAGACACATCGTTTTTAATTTGAAAAAAGGGACACGTCGTTTTGAGGTTGAAAAAAATGACATATCAGCTTTTTATTTAAAAACCGGACAACTCGCTTTTAAAGTTGAAAAAAGAGATACGTCGTTTTGAGTTTCGAAAATGGGACATGTCGTAGATGTTTTATTTAGGAGAATTTAAAATACCAAAATTAGTTTAAAAAATTTTTCATTTTTAATTTAAAAGTCTCAAAAATGTCTGTATATTATGCATTTTCACTTTGACATATCAAATTAATAAAATTTGTATTTTTCAATAAATTTTTGAATTTAGATAAAAAATATGAGTAACTACAATGTTAATGAAACATTTACTTTAATACATCACCTTAATTAATGTATTATCTCAAATTTTCATTTGTCCATTCGCTTTATTTTTAACCAAAAAATTTTTTATTTCTAAAAATTATGATGCATATATTGCGCAAAAAAATTTTCAGGAAAGGAATGTTATAACGGTGAGTTGTAAAAATGTTTTATATGTGAAAATAAATAAACTTTATTTTTTAACTACATAAAATATATAATGAATTGTATTCTAAAAAGAATTCTCGTAACGTTTCTTGAAAAATTTTTTTGTCGTAGTAGAACTAATTAACAAAATGTATATGTATATATTTATATACATGATAAAACTATATAACATTATAAGTTATCGAGGTCCCACTGTATGTCCTTTTAAAATGTGCAGGAATAAAATATGTATATGAATAAATATTCTTATTACAGAATATGAATTTGATGTGCTCAAAATGCTAACTTTAAAATGCCAACTTTAATTTAATTTTTAACATTGTTTATTAAAAATTTATAAAATGTAGCTATATTCCCTTTGCACATAATTTATTTTATATATTTGATTAATTATTAAAAATATTGGGAAATTAGAATTTGAGATAAAAATTTCTAAGACGTGTCTCTTTTTCGAAACTAAAAACGACGTGTCCTTTTTTTTAACTTAAAAAGCGAGCTGTCTTGTTTTTAAATATAAAACGATGTGTCACTTTTTTTAACTTAAAAACGACATGTCAGGTTCTATACCTTCAAAAACGATGTGTCTTTTTGTTCCGCTAACCGGACGATATAGTGCATATATAGTTATACACAGGCATGCATTGAGTCTAAGATGTTTATATCGTTTCAAACTCGATACTGAAGAATTCATTCTTTAGTTCTTTAATTAATTACGTGTTAAATTTAATGACATTTTGAACCATCAGTAGCTTATAATCAAAAGTTGAAAAAGAGTTTCTGTGTGGTTACCATAAGAGCGTGTGTTAAAAGTGTGAAAATTAAAATGTTTGTCATTTTTCTCTCATGCTCCAAAAGTTTACCAAAATTCAACTACATCTTATTCGAACCTAAATCTACTTATATACCCGATTCCAGATTTTTCTGAACCGTCAATCCCTTAACGGTAGTACTACCTTAAATGGCAATTAGTTAAACTTTACAATCATCATAAATGACTTTGAATCTCATGTGGTTTATGGATATTTTTGCCTGCAATCGTGTTTTCAAAATCTAAATATTTTTCTTATTTAACAATCTGATTTCTCCCTTTTCATTAAATTAATTATTTTCTTCAACATTCTGTTCTTCATTCATTTTTCTTGTCGTTACATATGCTAAAACCTATCTTTTTTTTAGGTTATTTTCCGTCACATCTGATTAAAATTCAATCAAACAATATGGCTATTTATATATTTTTGTCAAAAATGATTAATTTGAAATGGAGTCATATATATCTATTATTTTATTGCCTAATTAAATATTTAGAACCTTATTTGCAAACCTACGTAAGGATAATTTTCATTTCAGTTTTTCACGCAGATTACTCTGTTTAAAATAATAAATTTTCTATCAGCCGTATTTATTTGCACGCTTCCTTCTCTCTCAGATTTAAGATTTGCGCTACTGTCTTTATTTGCGCATTGGATTTTGTTCGGTTGTTTAATAAATGTCTTGAAAATCAACTTTGAATTTGTCAAATGTTTCGTCGCGCCACTTTCAGCACTCTGTTCATTAGTCTTCTAGTTTCTAGATTTTAATTAGTTAGAATTGCCTTCTTTTTGATATTATCCTCTGTTGTATTTTACATCAATTTTTTTGTCTCCTTTCATTGTCAGATTTCGCTCGTTTTTGATTGTGATAATTAATTGGATTAGTTATCTTACGTTTCAATGCTGTCCGACCTGTACTTTCTTTACTTTTATTATTATAATATTTTGAATAATACCTTATTCTGTTGTTCTGTCTCGAGTCTCCCTGACATTTTAGAAATGTTAAGATCACATGATCACGGGTAAATCTCTGATAGAAGAAACACTTCTTTATGCTAGTTTTCTATCGTGTACAGTCGCTGGCATAGTATCCATAACCGTGGCATTCAGAACATCGCACTTTCTGTATCACCCCTGACTTGGTCGTTGTAGCTGTAACTAGATGTTTGTCTCTCGTTTAGTGGCTTTCAACCTGCATGATAAGTAACTTTAGTTTATCACATGGTAACTATTTCCCCGTTACACTATCTGTCATAAAATCTAATCCTTCTACTTCATGTACTTTGCTTAGGATAACATTATAAAAAAAAAATCTTTTCCGTCTTTTTTAGACAACAATTTAACGTTTGACATGGTATTATAACCTCTTACTATTTCTTCAAATCTGTCTATAAAATTTACTGCCTTTTCTTTCGCTAGATTATACTGTATGTTGTAAAATTTTCTTTATACTAGATGGAGTTACATTTACCTCGCTTAATTTAATTTCTTTAAATTCTGTTCAACAATTCAACTGGATCTTTGATTTCCATAAGTCCAGCATGATAATCTTTATCTATTCTGCTTATTAAAATATCACGAATTATATATCTATGCTTTTTATTTATGCTTTTAAATAAACTTTTATTTGCTACAATAGTACTATACGCAACATACAATAAATCCATCGAACTTAATTCAGACATAAAATAATCCAAAAAGTTTTTCGAATTTAATTTAGTTTAATTAAGTCATTAATTTATAATTTATAATCGCGTTTTACTTATGCGTCTTTCTCAATCAGTCCGGTTTTGATAGTTTCTGTCAACTATTTAGAAATGTCTAAAATACTATATTAGATTAGATATTGTTTTATTTTGTATTATAATTACAAAAAGAGCGTGTAAAATTACAAATGAAGTTATAATACATAAAATACCTGAAATAACCTTGTAAATATAAAATAAAAATAGTACAGTATGATATCACAGTCATAAAACATAATATAGATAATAATACTGTAGTATTAAGTTAATAAATTAAATAAAAGTAATATCACAGATAATACAAATAAATACACGCAAAGAGTATAAATAATATAATTAAAAATCAGTCTCAAATATCTATCAGTCAAAAGAATTACATAAAAACAAGCGTGTAAAGAGCGCAGTCGAAATATCAGCAGTATACAGTTAATATACAAGTCAAGCTGATAAAAATATAATCATTCACTCTATCTATGCACACACATTCTACAATTACGCCAATAAATACAATCATGCCTTAAATCTATAAAAGGTACATCACATAATAAACTAACACATATGATATAGTCTGAAAATAATACTGTTTAATCGAGGTCGAGTAAATACCTCCTCAGAGCGGCTTTAAACCTGCTGATTGATGGAAGATTTTTAATATCAGCAGGTAGGGAGTTCCAAAAATGCGCATCTTGAACTTGAAAGGAATTTCTTCCAGTCTCAGTGTGCATGAAGGGCACCGCAAGATCTTTAATCTCACCACTAGTGGTCGCTCTGGGTATATATCTAGTGAGGAGACCCACTAGATATTCAGGACTATTCATACGTACGATTTTGTACATAAGTACAGCCATAAAATACTGTCTCCTCGAATCAGTACGTAGCCAACCCAAAGCTTGTCTATGGGGAGAGATGTGATCACCCATTCTCACGCCTAATACATATCTCACACACGAATTTTGCATTGTCTGAAGTCGTCTTCGTAACTCCTGCGATGCATCGAGCAAAACCTCTGAGCAGTAATCAAGATGTGGGAACAGCAGGGTGGCTGCGAGCTGCTCACGCAGAGCCTCAGTGGTGTACCGACGGAAAAACCGCAGGCTATAAATCACTCTATTGAATTTTTTAGTCAACATATTAATGTGCGGTTCCCAAGACAGTTTAAAATCGAGTACAACACCAAGGCTCGTAACGGTGCCAGAGAAAGTAATACCGATACCGCTCCCCAGGTCAATCGTCCTTGGCTCACCCGAATAAAAATTTTTAATAGAACGATTACTTCCAAAGACAATCGCCTTTGTTTTATTAGCATTCAAAGTCAGAGAAACACCAGCAGCCCACCCCGACACCGCCCTGGCCGCCCTCTGTAAAATACGAATTCCCTTATCCACATCATCATAAGGGACCTGTGTGTAAATTTGAAGATCATCCGCATACAGCAGATGTCCGACGCAACCAGAGTCCAGTGCGTCACGTACGTCATTTATGTAAAGGCAAAACAACAGAGGCCCCAGCACCAAACCCTGAGGTACTCCTAGATTGGTTGTTAGCCAATTCGATTCCTTCTTTAAATGCGTGGGAACCATTTGTTTCCTACCTGATAAATAGGAGTTAATCCATTCGAGTGCAGCCCTGGAGAACGCCATTGATCTGAGCCTCGCAACAAGTTTGGAGGGAGAGATCTTGTCGAATGTCTTACTAAAATCAAAAAGTAGTAGTAACGTGACAAGTTTTCTGTCTAGACCTGACCTAATATCGTCTGTAAGCTTAAGTACAGCAGTCTGCGTAGAATGGTTTTTTCTGAAGCCCGTCTGCATAGGATCGAGCAATTTTTTGGATGTAATGTACTCCTGCTGTTGGTCATGGGCGATCTTCTCAAGAACCTTTGAAAGAAAACATAAGATTGCAATAGGCTTAAAATCTTTCGGCTGTCTAAGTGCAGCACCCTTTTTAATAATATAATACGAGCTTGCTTCTAGCGGCAAGGGAAGACCCCCCGAGCAAAAGAGGAGTTGAACAGAGTCACAAGATGTTCACCAATAAATGGTAAAGCTTTAACTTTAGTCCGTTTGTATCTACGATATGTAGCATCTCTCTTACGCCGCATCTGTGACAATTCTTCATCTATCCATGGAAACTTATTCTTATTAGGTCCAAGCGCTTTCAAGGGCGCCAAATTCTTGATTGCAATAGTGAGATTGTCACGGAGGCAACCAAGTGCAGACTCAGGGTCAACTGTGTCAGTCATAAGCGGCGACCAATCACAGCCGGCAAGTTTTTTTCCCAATGCAGTTGGGCAAATATTTTTATTGTTTCTATACATGATAAGTTTTTGATCTAAAGTTATATTGTTGCAAGGCAAACCGACGTCAATCAAATTATGCCGACTGTGAAAGCTCGCCGGTAGGTTCCGTGCATCAAACACCACGTCGTTGTCATCAACAAAGATCAGGTCAATCCACGTGTGAGACGTCGAAGTATGGTGCGTAGCACCGTGCTGGACCAACTATAACGAAAGCTCAGCCGACAGCTTACTAAGAAACCTGGCATCACTGCTCTCTTTAAGGAGATCGGCCTTCAAGTCCCCAATTATAATTTTATGAGAATAGTCCGAACAAAAATTTCTGAAATCATTCAACAAGTTTGAGTTTCTAATAAACGAAACAGCAGGAGGACGATAAATAACAGAAACTAGCACGAGCTCGGAGTCACCAACTTGCACAGAACAGAAAATATACTCCGGCACCTCCGGCTTACCGCTGCTATTACTAGTTTGCGTCTCCAAAGTGGCCAAAACAGTGAATTTTAGATTATCTTTAATATACAAGGCAACTCCTCCACCACGCAAGTTTCTGTCCTGTCTAAACACTTCGTACCCCCCGACTCGAATGACGTCATCCGATACAGACGGACCCAGCCAGGTCTCAGCAACTCCGAATATGTCCTAAGAATGATAACCATCTAAAAGTTCACGCACTTGCCCAAAATAAGCCCTCAAAGAGGTCACATTCAGGAAGCACGCGCGCAGTTCACCCCTCTTCCCTATTCGACTTTCCGAAGAGGACCAGCGCAGTCATTGGGGAGAGGCTCTATCTAACGATATTGCATGATTTTTAATTAATTCTTGATTCGAGCTCATCTCACTATGGTGAGGTTGAAATTTACCATTATCAGAAGATCCATTATTTCTTAGAAATTCATCATGTTTCCCAATATTAGTTACGTTAACATTTTTCTTCACAATACATTTAGATTTATCTAATATTTTATTTAAACCATGTTCACTTTCAAATCTGTGTACTCTCTCCCCTCTCTCTCTCCTCATCATAAATTTACCACCTCTATGCCAAACAAACTTGCAACCTTTTCCTTTAGCATACTTTTTAAGATTTTTAAATTTAATATATTTATCTTTTCCAAGATACTCATTTATATATATTTGTGAATGGTGCTTGGTGGTAGAAGAACTACCGAGGAGGGAGGGATCCAGATCCGCTGTCGAAAAACCCGTTAATCTACGCATAGCCATAAATACCTTCTGCGCCAAGTCATCTCCAGAAAGCCTAACCAACAATGAGAACGCAATACTCGGACCGCCAACGATCTCACACCCAGCAGACATGCTGTCCTTATTTTTATTTCCAAAATTAGAGATTTCAGTAACAGATACAATATTTGAACGATCAAAAGTCGGAAGTATGGTTTCCAGAACAGCGCAAGCATAATCCTCCAGCCCGACATTAGCCGCAGAGCAGTCCAGTCCGCTGGACATCACCAAGACACTATTTCCAGAACCACACCTCTTCACTGCATGACAGGATGCCTCTCTGCTACCATCTGTATATGTTTTTACTATTTGTATATCGTTCGAATCAACAGGTGCTTTAGTGACTGTGTTTTGAGATCTACTATCTGTGCGTTCTAATGATTGTGTTATATTCGAATTTACAGGCATATCAGCGTTAGTGTTGGTGTTGGTGTTGATTAAGTGTTCGTCCTGGGCCGTGAGATCAGTAACGGTCTGCACTACCTCAGCGACCACGGTCATAAGTTGAGAAAAGTTGCTGTCCACTCCATTGAATTCATTACCTAAAAATTCATGCATATTTTTAAAATTAGTCGTGAGAGACTTAAAAAACTTTTCATGCATGCCATTGAGAGCAGACAACAACTCCCTCTCTAAAGTACCTATCATTCCCCTGAGTTTACGATTCTCCTCTAGCAGCTGTGTCTGCCCAGCATATAAATTCTTAATGATTTTATTTTGAGTCTCCATTTTAGTTACGATATCCTGCAGACCCTTGTCAGTATTTATAATATGACTCTCAAGAACCGGAAATCGCTTAAGATCATTTTGAATCAGCTCGAGCCTGCAGGATAGCGCACTCTCCAAAGCAGACACAGCTGCCTGTACTGAGGAAGAATCAGCACCATCATTACTCTGCTTTAGACCACTATCTTTAACCTTACTAATATTGTTATCTAGGGTGACCAATGCAGTACCACCTCTAAATTTTTCATTAACTAAGTTAATACTAATGCTATGTTCTCCTCCAACCACCGCCGAACAGCGCGAATTGATCTTCTTCTTAATCACAGAGTGTCCTTGTGCTTTCGTAATCAGTGCGACAGGTGAGCATCCTCGAAATGAAGTAGAAGCAACGATAGGCCGGACTATAGAAGCTGCTTGCATAGTGGCATTGCGTGGTCCAGCGCCAGTGCCGGAGAGTGGGGCAGCGGGAGAAGCGATAAGTCGGCCAGCTATACATCTCTCACATATATATTTCGGGTTACCATCTTTATCATAAGGCACACGCTTCATACATTTTACATGGCAGCGCTGCCGGCATGTAAAGCACTGTATTAATTTTTTCGACTCTCTTATATTATCAGCGGGAAAACCGCAGATGGCACAACAGTTGTTGATGGTATTTTGTGACATGGTTTAAGCTGCTTATGATGTCAAGAGAAGTAAGAGAACCAAGGACGAAGCAGAACTTATGATATAATAAAGAAGAAATAAAGGAAAGTAGCAAGAGCAGCGTCAGAGAAATAAAAATAATATTAAAAGCAAAACAAAATAATGATAAAAACTGGCCTGTGAAACTCTCCGCTCAGGTATATCACATTTAGAATTAAATATAAAAGAAATAAGTAATATAGTAAAAAAGCAGCATAATAAGCTGTTTAAAATTCGCGCGTCAAATATATAAAATCAAAAGGCCAGGTGGAAACGCGCCTTAAGTGTGGTAATTACCTGTCACTTATCCATAAAGTAGATAAGACAGTAGACAAGGTTACCCATAGATGGCACTACTAATGACGCACTTAAAAGATTCGCCTAAGAGATAGTCAATTTGGCGCCAAAAATATTGTAGGTTATGTACCATATGCATAACCTATATGTAACATAATGCACAAACCATAAAGATGCAACTGCATCCCCCCACTGCACCACCACTCAACACTCCACCTATCTTTACTGTCGTTTTCTTTATTAAGTCTTTTATTAAGCTTTATTTGTATTAAGCACGATATTTTTAATTTATTTACCGGTCCTAGGTGTTAGTCCAAAACTGTCGAGTTCTCGAAATCTTCTGCGTTAAGTGTATAATTTTGAAAATCATTGTCTACCTTTATGTCGTTTTGCTGTCTTTGGATTTATCTGTCCTTTCTGCTTCGTTACCTGTAGTCATTTTTAATTAAATTCCTTCCTCATCGTTTCCAGAGTGTGGTTGTTAAAGATTTGTATGGCATTTCTTTCTTTTATTATCAAAGTCACCAAAGCGTCATCTCTTTTCTGCTCTATTTTTCTTCTTTTTTTTTGTCTTTTTTGTTATTTGCCATTTCTGCCTTAACTGAATTAAGCTTATCCATTACCTTGTCCAATTTGTCAGATAGGTCTAAATAAAAATTTCCATTATAATAATCATGCTCAAAAATCTTATTCTCATCGTCAATTTTTCTGTCATAATTTTCTATTTGTTTTATTGACATTTCGAAACAAGGTAATGTTTATTTATAAATATTTTATTTTGTTTTTTTTACTAACTTTCTCATTTGACTTTACTATTATTTGTTTACCTGCCTACTTTGCTTCAGTCATTTTATTCAATTTTGCTGTCAAACCTTTAATTTATTTTAGTCTTTCCTTATCTGTCGCAATTTGACCTCCTGCAGTTGCTTTAACTACAGCTTTTACACTGTCTCGTTATATAGCCCCTCCATCTTTTCGGTCTCATAACTGTTGTTAATTCTGTCTTTTCTCTCTTTCTTATCAGTCATATATCTTATCATCATCAGTCACTTGTCGTACAATAGGGCATATATAATCTGTCTCCATCTCCGTAACTGTCTTTATCATCAGGTCAAATTCTTTACTGGTAACGTACTTCTCAAGTATAAATGAATGGTAAACCAATATAAATGAAATTCATAGAATTTTGCCGAACACAAGCAAAACTAAATAACTTAGGTTGGATTTTATTATATATATTATGAGCTTAACGGACCGAACACAAGCCTTTCAAGCTCAATATATCAATTTCATATTTATAAAAAATAAAGAGAATCAACCCAGTATGCTGAACACAAGCAATATTAGGTAATTCATATTTATGACAATCAAAGTGAATCAATCTAACATGCTGAACACAAGCAATGTTAAATGAATAATATTTGCCAGTTATTTATGTATATTTTTATATTTACAATTACACATATGTGCTATTATTCTCATACACAATATACTGAACACAAGTACTACTATATATGTGAAAGCAGCAACTATGATCGATCAATATTATTTTAAAACCATGAATATTTTTTTAATTATTTATATACGTACTATTATACGTTCAAGCTTGATTAAATAAAATTTTTAAATATAGAATAATTATTATTCAATACTTAATTTATATTCAATTTCTGTCATAGTTTCGAATCCAATGCTGTCTTAGATGACTGTTACATACATCTTATGAGAATGCTTCTTTACAAAATCATTTACCGTCTCTTGAGTTTTGAGAAACAGCAATAAGCTTCCCTCCTTTGTACAATGATAATTTTAAATTAATATTTTAAAATATATTTTTCCTTAAATTTATTTTATATATACTCGTTCATAACAGTCAGTTAATATTAAAATTTCATTATCATAGTGTTACTCAAGCCTCCCACATGCGCACGTATATGCATCCGCATATATACTTTCAGTCGTGCACACACTGCTATACATTCACGATGCTCACATACAGACATACACACAAACATATACAAGTTCGTATAGTCCCATCTGCCATTCCTTACGTTCATCAATTCCTGTAGCCGTCCTATACATCTATTTAATTAATATTAGTTTTTACTGAAATCATTCTTCTCTTATTCTTTCCAATCGATCCCTTGCACGCATCTACGTAAACTTTATTCTTGTCCGCTTTGATTTAGTTTCGTTTCGCTTCACTCATTCTGTCTTTTTCTTAAGCTGTCATTTTTATCGCGACGACGCGCACACTATACACATACTCAAATTCTCACACGTATATACTAGTGATGAGATTATTTTCGGATTTTTTGACTATTCGAATTATTCGAATAAACAGATAGTACTATGCGTGATGAAATAATCCGGATAGTCAAAAAATATTCGAATAATCAAAAAGTATTCGGATAATCAAAAAATATTCGGATAGTAATTTTAATCGAATAATTCAATTGTGTGTGTAGTTGTGTGAATGTGTGGGTGTGTGGGAGTGTGGATGTGTGGATGTGTGTACCGTTAATTCTTTGAAGTTCGAATAATTAGACTCGATTATTTATTATTCGAATAATCATTATTCGAATACTGATTATTCGAATAAAAAATCCGAATAGTCACTATCCGGATTACGGATACCTTTCGCATGAAAGAATTTATTATTCGAATAATTTTTATCCGGATAGTCCCACTCCTAGAATTCATTATTCGAATAATTTTTATCTGGATAGTCCCACCCCTAGTATATACTGTCTCTTTTATTTATGCCATTGATATTCTGTTTTTTTTTACATTCATACGTGCATATATACATACGTATACATATATGCCCACGCGTTTATTTTTGCCTTCAGTCAGTCACCGTCTTTGATTTTTTTTTTCTTCTTAGTTGCACGCGCACGTCCTCACGGTCTTTTCATTGTACATAGCGTTGACGTTTCTTCGTCAACTGGCTTTGTACCTATGGCCGCCATGTTTGCAAGCGCCTCCATCTACACATTTTTCGAAAATTAAACAATCACTCTTCTTTCTACATGCATCTACATTTCACATTTATACGTAAAAACGCGTCCGCTTTTGCGTTAATTTTTTTATTAAAGTGAAATTTCGCCAAATCAAAGCAGCACTTATTTACGAAAAACTAATTTTTTTGTCTTTTCTCAAATAGTCACTTTTAACCGGCCTCCATTTAACTTCTCTTATTTTTAATAAAATTTGCAAAATACACCCTTTGCAATCGTACGATGATTTTACTGTTCATAGTCTTTTTTATGTATAATCCGTCGTTTCACTCAAGTCACACTCGCGACGTTTATCTTTCTTTTTACTTGTAAGAGAACACGCACTTCTCTGTTTTATTATATTTTTATTTTCTTACCAACTATTGTGCTACTGGCATTGTTCCTTCCTTTTGTGCTGCTTGAGATTCTGTCGCTCATGTTAGCCTTTTGTGTAATTTCTTTTACACACTGCCCTACACCTTCAAAATTTCAGTACACACAACACAAAGAAGCGAGGAAAGCAGGCAAGAAAAACGTTTTGTAAATTCACTTTTAATTAATAAAATCTATTATGAACGCGGTGATAATGAGCTGCTCTAAACTTTACAAGCCGCGAAAAAAGTGAAAAAACGCGCAGTTAAAATCGCTCTGGGCGCATAACCTGTTAAAATTAGCGAGAGGTGACCTGAATGAAATAAAAAAAATTAAATAGTAATAAATAATTTATTATGGAATACACAAAATTATAATACAACTTGACTGTCTAACAGTCATCCGCGGAATGGAGAAACGCATCCCACGTTCATCAAACACAACCCGCCTTACGGCGGCGCCACATACTACACACATGATTGAGCGTGTCTATATTTTTAACATATTTTCACCACCTTGTAGTAAAGGTGTTTTGGCGTTGATGGAGCTGTCTTGACCCATCGTGATAAGTATGCGCTAGACAAATATGATAAGAGACTATGTGTAAAAAAAATTTATTGTAAAAAGTTATTATTTAAATTGATATTTTCAAGAGTATTATTTTTTTATTATATCTTTGAAAACGTTCTAATTTTTCCGTTTGTTTTTTATAATATTCTTTGCATCGTTCTCTCTTTATTCCGCTGTCTGTAGAACGTAATGAAGCAATCTTACCTGTGCATTGTCCCATGTCTGCTTTGACCGATTGTCGTAAAATAAATGAATAATAATTCAAAAGGGTGATTATATTTATAGAAAGTAATGAAGTCAAATATACCATTGAAGTTATTAATTGATATAAACACACATTTTTATACATGAATCATTATATTTCGTAAATCTTTTGCAATCATAGGTTAACTTAATGCTAAAATTTTATATAAAACAATTTTTCAATACAAGATATTATAATAATCCGTATCATTTACCATATTTTCTATTAAATAACCTTTTAATTCAGTATTAATCATAGAACAATATTGTTGAAATGATTAATAGTCATTAAGAATTACTTTTGTGTTGTCCAGTCCTTCTTGTCCAAGTTTATTTTTTAAAATGTCCAGTATATGATTAGTAGTATGCTTGACCTTACCGACAGGTTCGCTTAGATCTTTGAGAAGAAGATCTAGCAAGAAGCTTTGCTGACGAAGACCTTCGAATGTTGACTGTTGCATGACTATACCTGGTGGATGATTGAAAGTTTTTCTCTTTCTGCAAAGCGATTGCTCAAGAGTTTCTCCTTCTACTTCGGAATCGTGTATCTTGTTTGTTTGAGGTCTCTCATCGATGGTGACAGATTTGGTGCCGTACGATGTGGTGAAATTCAAACCATGGTTGGTGAGAAACAATTTAATTGGTCTTACAAAATCATGATAAAAAGTATAAGGATTGTGAAAATAAGCTGTTTTGGCGTCAAATTAATCTTTAAGAATATCTCAGCTACGGCGATCAAGAGAAACTCTTTTGTGCGTGCTAACTAAAGAAACTAGTTTAATAACTTCGTGATAGTATCTACCGCTATATTTAAGACCAACACAAATTCTCTTCGAGTTAGACTTATTGAGCGTGCAGGTAGTAGATAATAGAAGGCCCGTCAACTCCGGTTTTACCGGCTCACGTAATTCACAACAAGCCATTTCCACGTGTTGCTCTGTCCAAAGCTGAACTATTACTGAAATTTAGAAAGCACATTCGTCCCAACCCTTATATGACAGATCAGGATGTAGAGGCGGGTTAAATAATTTTATAATAGAATAGTAGTTGCAGCCCAGGTGTACTTAAGGGGAAAGTATGTACAAACAGCTGTCATTTTTAGGCGGTAGATAGATGGTAGCAGAGCAGGTGTAATCTGGAAAATATATATTAATGTTAAGCAGGAAGATAAGATGTTATTATAAATAGGTAGGGTGAGAAGGATGGGTGGGGGAAATAGAGGAAAGAAAATAATTTAAAAACATATTTTAATGCACACAAAAGTAAATTTATTCAAATATGAATTCCAAAATTGACATTGATTATACTTAAATCTAAAATGCACACATTAGATTACAATATTATCGTATCTTAGCCTAGAAGTACATGTTTGATTACAAAGGCCTGAACCTCAAGAACGTTCTCTGGCGAATGTGTTAGCCAACTAACATCTTTTGTATTTTATTTTATTCAAAATTCTTTTACAAAAATTTTCAGCTATTCAATCGATATTTTTTTTCATGTTATCTGAAAAGAAGCTACGAAACGCTCGTAAACTAGCACCACTACATATATGATATGAAAACAGAATAGTATATTGAACACAGCACGTAGAATCAATGCTTTGCAGTTACTTGGTATTCCATCGAAAAATTTTACAGTTTCTTCTGAGTCGTTCAAGATGGTATTTTATAATAGGTGGTAAACCGTAAATATGTTCCGTATCCATTTTTATCGATAAACATTGCCACCTAGTGCGTACCAGGTCTTGTATGATCATCAGTATTACACACTACACTGACCGGTGTAATCATTACGTTCGGAATTCGATCTGCTGCGTATACGACAATTGATTCGGCTTTTAGTCCTTCCAGGGCGTTCATTATTTGACTGGTATTTACTTGTATTATTTTCTTGTGTTAAACTACAACCCTCATCACTCCTTGCATATTCTACGGTTTTACTATCGTCGACATCGTCGTCGTCTACCTCATCGACCCCTGTAAAAGTAGCGGTTGATCCAAATCTCACAACACTATTTTTCTGCATGACACAATACACCTTTTTATCGAGACTCTCTGAGCAGGCGTGAAAGCAGCAGATATTAGTATAATCTTTTATCTTGATAGCGTTATGAGCCATAACAGATTTGATATATCGAGCCTTTTCAGCCCCTCTTACATGAATTCTTTTAGCGTTTCTCGCTATATTATAAATATGATAGCGTAATTTTCGTGAATTAACATCTTTATTGCACCACTGTAAACCATGGAGGCGCGACGACACGTAATCATTACTGATTTTTATATCTTCCGGTGAATTATCGAATTCGTAAGGTGGCGCTATTATCCAATGACCAATAGCCTGTTCTTTAAAGTAGCTACGGCCACTTCTTTGAATAAAAATTTATTATCTTTATCTCTCAAGCCTTGAATATCTTATTACGTATTCCATTGTGGCAAAAACGCGAGCGCGTATGTGCTACAGCTGAGAGCAAGAAGCAACAAAAGCAATGGGGAATAAAGCAAATGGTCTTATAATGTTTCTTCCACCATTTTTCTCCCCCCACCTTAGGCATTAAAATCCGTAATAATTTGTCTGTTTAAATTGATTTCTAGTACGGTATCGAATTCCGCGTAAACGATGCAATTGTCTCCCTAAGAGTCTGCTCAAAGCAAATTTCGATGCGTAGAGCACCCGAGCGAATGAGATACCAATGAGATGAAAAATGAGCCAACGAATGAGACGTCAAATCAAATGCAAAGAGTCAGTAACCTTTCGGATAAGTGGTTTAGCTGACATCGATACCCTCGTTGAGAAAATTTATTCCAGTGCTGAAAAATAGTGTGTGATAAGCGTCTACATAAAGCTGATTATTTCCCGTGAATTTTGGCTTTAGGGGTTTGCTTGGTAGTTGTACACCATCGACGTACAGAGAGAGAAAATAAATACAATTATGCTAAGAGTTGAAAGGATTAAATTGTCGATTACTGATGAAGGCTCTAATACTTACTAAAATCTATAATAATACTAATCTATAAAATAATAATACTAAAATCTATAATGATTCTTTTTGGCAACTGGTCTAAAATAACATTATCGGGAGTGTCTCCTAAAATCCCACTATATAGAGTGAATGATTTAACTTTCACTCTTGTTATTGGATATTTTGCAGTAGTCTTGGCCAAAGCATTAGCATGAGCCAATAACACAACTGGACTTAGTTTTGCTTGTCAGACGATTAGCGTCGCTTCTCTGATGCGTACTGAAAATTTTCCGTCATCGGTAAAATCCATCAAACAAAAAGCATCCTTACTACGAAAGAGCTTCACACACATCTCAACACCGTTTACCGAAAATTTACCTCGATTAAACACATCGCAATGGAGGTGACCAATCATAACGACAACCTTACCACAAGCTGTAAAGTATTGACGATTCCAAGAACCGACATTAGCCCCTGCTGTGTTACTAGCGATTTCTGGTGACGCATAAATGTATACTCCTGTGTCCACATTCCAAAGAGCAAAGATTAGGTGAGATGTTAAAGCAGAAGTAGCGTAATTCAAAAGTGCGTATATGCAAGCTCTGTAAAGATAAGCGTATTTGGGAGAAAAACTAGTTTTGAATAAAAAAAAAGTCCGTTTGCTCAAACAATTAATGTAAAAAATTGTTAATAAAAGCGACTTTTGCATTCTTAACGTCGAACAGTGAGAAAAAGGCATTTTTTTAAACGAAAATCTGCTATTGGTCCAGTTCTTAGCCAATCGCAATGTATCTTGCTGGAGAATACTCGTAACCACTCATACTTAAACATTGTTTGTCACGCATTTTAAAATTCTCATGACATGACCTCCAAAAACCCAATAAAAAATCATTCTTTATTTGAAATCCACAAACGAAAGCTCCACAACTCATAATTTAAAGATTTCACGAAACGAAATCTTATAATTACCCTTATAGACAACTAAGCTAAAAGCAAACATCAACAATCCAATCACTGCAAGCCCCCAACCTTGAAACCTCATGGACTCCGCAACACTCGCACACCAAAACTTATCGATCCTATTATTTCTTAACACTATGAATGCTAAAACTCATAATATGATAACCCGTAAAACCTAAAACTTTTACACGCTAGAATTCGTTAAAATAAAAATCGCGAACCATAAACCATTAACATATTAAAGCGTAGTCCATAAACTCATGAACCATAAATCATGACCCGCATGACAAAAATCATAAACCATGAACCATAAACCACGAACAATGAACACATAAAACATAAACCCATAAACCATAAGCACATCAACCCTAAACCATAAACCATAAACCGTGTATCATGAATCATCAACGATCAACTATAAACGGTAAACCATAAACCATGTACCATGAATCATAAACGATAAACCATAAACCATAAGCCCATCAACCATTAACCATGAACACTAAACCATGTATCATGAATCATCAACGATCAACCATAAACGGTGAACCATAAACCATGTACCATGAATCATGAACGATAAACCATAAACCATGAACCATCCACCATATACCATGAATCATAAACAATGAGCCATGAATCATAAACCATAAACCATAAACTATAAACAATGTACCATAAACCATGAACTATGAATTATAAAAGATGTACCATAAATTATAAACAATGGACCATAAACTATGAAACATAAACCATAGACCATAAACCATAAACTATGAATCATAAACCACAAACCATTAGCACATAGACCATAAACCCATAAACCATGAACTCATAAACCATGAACCAAAAGCCCATCAACCATAAACCTATAAATTGAAAGCCATAAACCATAGACCATAAACCATAAACCATGAACCATGAACCATGAACCATGAACCATGAACCATAAACCATAAGGCACGAATTATAAACCATAGGTCACGAATTATAAACCATAAAACACGAACCATGAACCATTAAACATGTAACCTAAATCATAAACGATGTCCCATGCATCATAAACAATGAATCATAATCCATGAACAATGAACCATAAACCATTGATCATAAACAAAAAAACCATGAACACATAGACCATGAACCCATAAACCATGAATTCATAAACCATAAACTATAAACGCATCTACTATAAACCCCTGAACAAAAAAACCATGAACCCTAAACCATAAACCATGAAGCATTTACCATGTACCATTAATCATAAAGGACCAGCCTTAAACCATGAACCATAGACCATGTACCACGAATTATAAACAATGAAACATAAACCATGAACCATAATCCATGTACTACGAATGATAAACAATAATCCATAAACCAAAATCCATAAACTATAAATCATGAATCATAAACCATAAACCATAAATAATAAACCAAAAACCGGGAACCATAAACCATAAACCATGTACCGTGAATCATAAACGAAGTAACATGTATCATGAACCATGAACCATAAACTACAAACCATAAACCCATGAACGATAAGCCCATCAACCATTAACTCATAAACCAAAAACCATAAACCATCAATCATAAACTATAAACCATGTACCATGAATCATAAAGGATAGACCACATACTATGAATCGTAAACCATGTACCATGAATCATAAATGATGAACCATAAACTATGAACCATAAACCAAAAATCATAAACGATGAACTATAAACCATGTACCATAAATCATAAACAATGAACTATAAACCATAAACCATGAATCATGAATCATAAATTATGTACCATAAATAATAAATGATGGACCATAAATTATGAACCATAAACCATAAACCATGAACCATCAATCATAGACTATAAACTTCGGACTATAAACCATAAACCATGTACTATGAATTATAAAAGATGTAACATAAATTATAAACAATGGACCATAAACTATGCACTATAAACCATAGACCATAAACCATAAACTATGAATCATAAACCACAAACCATAAGCACATGGACCATAAACCCATGAACCATGAACTTATAAACCATAAACCAAAAGCCCATCAACCATATACCTATAAATTAAAAGCCATAAACGATGAACTATCAATCATAAACCATGAACCATGAATCACAAACTATTAACACATAGACCATGAACTTTTAAACCATAAGTATGATAACCATAAATTCATAAACTAAAGACCACGAACCATGAACCATAAACTATAAATCATAAACCATGAACTATTAACCATGTACTATGAATTATAAAAGATGAACCATAAACCATGAACCATAAACCATGAACCATGAACTATATATCATAAATCATAAACGATGAATTATAAACTATAAACCATAAATCATAAACAATAAACCATATACAATAAACCATAAACCATAAACCACGGACCATAAACCATAAATTGTGTAATATGAATCATAAACGTCGTACTATGAATCATAAACGATGAACTATAAACCATTAACCATAAACCATATACCATTAGCGATGAACTATAAACCATAAACTATGAGCTATAAACCATGTTCCATGAATCATAAATGATTTACTATAAACCATAAACCATGAACCATAAACCATGAACCATAAACACATAGACCATAAACCCATCAACGATAAGCCCATCAACCATTAACTCATAAACCAAAAACCATAAACCATCAATCATAAGCTATAAACCATATACCATGAATCATGAAGGATAGACCACATACTATGAACCATAAACGATGTACCATGAATCATAAATGATGAACCATAACCCATGAATAATAAACCGCAAACCATAAACTATGTACCATGAACTATGAACCATAAACCATGCACCAAAAATCATAAACGGTGAATCATAAACCATGAACTATAAACCATGTACCACGAATCATAAACGATGAACCACGTGCCATGAATCATAAATGATGAACCATAAACCATGATCTATGAAACATAAACCATAAACCATGTACCATGAATCATAAACGATGAACCATAAAACATGAACCTTGAACCATAAACCATAAGCTATGTACCTTAAACCATGAACCATAAACCATGAACCATAAACCATAAACCATAAACCATAAACCATAAACTATAAACCATGAATCATAAATCGTAAACCACAAACCATGAACCATAAACCATATACAATAAATCATAAACGATGTGCGATGAATCATAAACGATGAAACATAAACCATTAACGATAAATCATAAACCATGAATCATAAACCATTAAATATGAATTATGAACCATAAACTATTTACCTAGGATCATAAACAATGTACCATGAATCATAAACGATGAATCATAAACCATGAACCATACGCCATGAATCATAAACCAGAAAACATAAACCGAAATTTTACAACAAAAATTTTCTCTTAATTATTGCAATGATCTGTATAAAAGTAATTTCAAGGAAGTTAATTAATTTATTTAATACTTTTTAGTGTATTATCTTCATTATAAAAGCGTGTTTTGAAAATGTGTTTAAAAATTTTTTTTTTGAATTGCGATTGCAATATTTTATTAATCTGAAAATCAAAATATGATTCTAATATGATGTATATTAAACTACGGAATCCTATGCATAGGGCCAAACTCGGAATAGTACCATAATTTGTCGCTAATTTGTTGCTTTATTCCGGATTTTGTCGCTCCAGATGTTTCTGAGAAAGAATGGCTACTCCAGCTTTACAGCAACTCAGGAATGGCTTGAGCTAGCACCTTCATTCCAGTTGCATAATTTGTCGCTATTTCGTCTTTTAAGATAGGATAGTTCGTAAGTCCCTAAATCGGACCCAGACCCATATATGGCTATTAAGGCTAAGGAAAAATGAAAATTTTGTTTTTTTGATGTATCTTATGCGTCATGTGATATTTCATAATTTATTGCTAATTTGTTGCTGACATATAATCCTACACTGCATTTTGTAGCTCCAACCGTTCCAAAAAACAATGGCTATTCTAGCTTATTATGAAGATTTTAAATCCACTACAGCATTTTAGGAACAGCTAGAGCTAGCAACTTTGTTCGAGTTGCATTATTTGTTGTTTCGTTTTCGCTCTAAGATAGGATAGTTCATCAGTTCCAAAACCCGACCCAGACCCAGATATGGACATTGGGCCAGAGTCAAAATATGAACTTTTATTCTTGATGTATCTAATTAATCCTTTGAAGTTTCTGATACTACAGTAGCTATAAGAAATTAGTCACTCCAAAAATCTTTACATCCAAGCACATAGAAAACGTTTCTATGTAAAATTGTTCCAATCAAGAGGCGGTCAGAACCATTTGCTGCTTGGTGGCGCTGCAAGTGAGAGAAGAATATAAAATATTTTTTATACCCGGATTTACAATTTAGTTAGACAACAATATACTTCTAATGTTGTCAATAACTCTTGCCATATATATGTAAAATAATTACCGATGCTAATCTTGTTTGAAAAGTCTAAAATATATTTGTAAAACAAAAATGCTGCGTGTAATAGAGCCGATATAAACATGTGTATTTTTCTTTAGTGCGACAGAGGAAGTAATACTAAAAAATGATGAATACATATGCTCACGCCGGCTCTATCTCGAGCTGTATTTTTCGCTTTACAACAATATTTTAGACTTTTCAAACAAGATTAGCATTAATAATTATTCTACATATATATGGCTAGAGTTATTGACAACATTAGAGGTATATTATTGTTTCAGTAAATTGTGAATCGCTGAGTAAAAATTATTTTACATTTTTCTCTCACCTGATCGCAGCGCTCCCATGCGGCAAATAGATCCGACTGCCTCTTAAAATGCATTTGGAAATAAGTTGCTCTTGATAATCAAAACAATTAAGACTTTAAGCGCAATTAAAAGATGTTAACGATCATTCTGAGGCATGAAGGATTTTGTTGCTCTAATAATTTTTTTAACTAACACAATCTAAATATTTTTGCCATGTAAGTTTTTATTTTTTTTAGATGCGTCTAGGAATTGGTCGCTTCTGTTATTTGAACAAGTTATAACCTTGAACGCAATAAAAATATTATTCTGATACAACAGAAACTTCAAGGATTTTGTCGCTTTAGAAATCTATGGTTCCTAGTACGCCAAAATGATTTTCATGCACATGATTGTGATTGTAATGCATATGAGAATTTGTCGCTCTTGGGTTTCTTAACCATCAATACTTTAAACGCAATAAAGGATGTTTTTAATACTACGGTAGCTCTAAAAATCTTCTAATTCAAGCACATAGGAAATGTTTTCATGAAATTTTTTTTATATGAAATCAATTAGAGAGTTGGTCGTTCTAAATATTTAAAACTATTGCAACTTCAAGTGCAATTAAAATATGTTTATTATCTTACTGAGGCTTTGAGGATTTTGTCGCTCTAGTAATCATTTAATCTGCACATTTTAAATATTTTTTTATGTAATTTTTCTAATTTAGATGCCTCTGAAAATATCCGACAGGTAGAATACAAAAAAATAAAAGACCCGTGTTTTTTGATTTTTTAAACTACGTTGAATTTCAAAAGTTATAGCCTGTAGAAATTAATACAATTTTGATATAAATAGATATAGCAATAATGTACATGACATCACAATTGCTAAAATAACTGTGACGTTACACAATTTAAACTGTCTCTATCTCTTTGAGTTTTCATTTTTATGATATAATAAAAACTACGTGATTTTTATTTTTTCTTTTTGTAAATTACGGATATAATGGATTCAAGAAAAACTTTTCATGCAAAGACCCGATTTGCCGCTTATAATTTTTGAGCCCATTAAGACTTTGAACGCAATAAAAAGATGATTTCGATACTACAGAAGCTTTGAGAATTTTTTCGCTCAAAAAATTCATGGATTCTAGTATGCTTAAATGATTTTTATACTAAATTTTATAATTATAATGCATCTGGGAATTTTTTGCTCTTGGAATTCTTAACCATCAATACTTCAAACGCAATATAAAAATGTTTCTGATACTACAATAGCTGCAAGGAACTTGTCGTTCCAAAGTATTCGCAAATATTTATCAATAATATGAAAATGCACATCACTATAATGAGATACAGACTTCGAAAAAACTTATAAATTGCGTTTTTAAATTATTTTTAATTATTTATTTTGAGATATCACACTTTTTAAATTGAAAAGTAAGCGGACACTGGGTGCAAATCTTGGCCTTGAAATTTCCAGGCACGAGCTCTAGCCACTGAGTCAGGGACGCACTGCTATTAACAAGCATCAATCATATATATATATATATATATATATATATATATATATATATATATAACGACTTTCGTTGGTATCCTAGGTATCTTGCTATAATAACACGTGGATCAATATCAACTATGTTACGATCTGCCCTGCTCCACGGAAGTATACGATAAAACCGATACTTTCCACAATGCTCCTCGAGTAATTTTGACCGTGAAGTTTTTGCACCTCAGATTTTCCTTTTGGATATAATTCTAGGCACATTTAGAATCCAATTCTAACAAAAACCAAAATCAAAGGATAAGTCCCTTTTTATTTATTTAAATTTTATTATTTATGTTTTTTATGGAAAAATAATAATTTATTGGTAATGTATAGATTAATTCTGAAATGCCATTTTAAAATATAATTATAAATTATTTACATATTTCAAGCAAATATTAGTGTGAATATATTCCGGGGAATCTAAAGTTATGTGACAAAGTAAGTATAACGTTAAAATTAAGATTTTTTTTGTAAGACATCATAGTGATAAGAGTTCTGCGAAATGATACGTTTTTAAATTATTTAAAGACGTCATTTGAAGTAATTGTAATTAGAAAATACTGTGTATTAATATTCTATAAGAGCACTGCATATACCTTTGGTATTTCAGTAACACCAAAAGTACATTTTTCATGTTTGGATTCAAAGCTTTCACGGTGAATGTTAGACATTCTTAGAGGGGTTTTTTCGGATTTCTACCGTGTTACTTGGGTTCAGGATACGGACTTTTGTAATGTTCACGTAACGTTGATATTCTAAGCCATAACTTACATGGTTGTAATCCGAGCGAATCCTTTAACAGTGTCTACATTTTCCATGTGAAAGATGGTATTAAAAAAAATCGAGGCCTAGGTTTTTACAACGAACAGGCTACGAAGCGGTCCATTTTGATTTTTCTGCAGCATGGGCTAATATAAAGTACCTTAAAATAATTCTGATTATACAAATAAATTATTGAGAGCAGTCTGCGAATACAATTCACTGTACGTAACTTTAGTAAAAACTATGTATATATTATCTGTATATATATCTGCATAGTGAGAATCATTTTATGATACTTTGTATCAGCCCGTGTTGTAGGAAAATCATAATGGACCGCTTCCATAGTCTGTTCGCTGTAGAAATCTAGGCCTCCATTTTCTTCAATAGAATCTTTTACATGGAAATTTTACTTTTGGTAACACTGAAATACGTACCAAAAGTACATGCAGTATTTTTATGAAATATTAATATTTAATATTTTCTGATCACAATTACTTCAAGTGCCGACTTTAAATGATTTAAAAACATATAATATGTCATAGTGTTTATTACTATAATATTTTACAATAAATTTTAATTTCAACTCTATGCTTACATTGTTACATAACTTCAGATTCACACTAATATTTGCTTAAAATATGTAAATAATTTATAATTATATCTGAAAACGGCATATTGAATTCATTTATAAATAATCAATGAAAAATTTTTTTTTTAAAAAACAAAAAATAAAATTTGAATAAATAAAAAAGTGCTCATTCTTCGATTTTGGTTTTTGTTGAAATTTGAACCTAAATATGCCTAGAATTATATCCAAAAGGAAAATTTGAGGTGCAAAAACTTCACGGTCAAAATTACTCGAGGACCACCGTGTTTCGGAATACGTACTAGACGTCAGGTGAAACGAAAATTTCCTTACGGCTTCTGTAGTATCAGAAATATCTTATGATTGCGTTTAAACTATTGATGATTAAGAATTTCAAGAGCGACAAATTCTCAGACGTATCTAAATTGAAAAACTGACATAAAAAATATTGAGAATGTGCAGATGTAAGAATTACTAGAGCAAAGAAATCTTCATAGCCTTAGTACAGTCACAAACAAATAATAATTGCATTCAAAGTCTCAATTGTTTTAATCATCAGAAGCGAATAATTTCCACATGCATTTCATTTAAAACAACTTGCAAAAAAACATTTTCTATATGCTTGAATTTAAAGATTTTTAGAGCAACAAGTTCATTGAAGCGACTATAGTATCAGAAATATCTTACAATTGCGTATGAAGTATTGATGGTTCAGCATCTCAAAAGCGACTAATTCCCAAATGCATTATAATCACAAAAATTGGCATAAAAATCATTTTAGCATGCTAGAAACCATAGATTTATAGAGTAACTAAATCCTTGAAGCATCTGTTTTATAAGTATCATCTTTTTGTTTTTAAAGTTCTAATTCTCCATTATCATGAGCGACTAATTCCCAGATGCATCTAAATAAAAAAACTTACATAAAATAAAATTTAGAGTGTGCTAATTGAAGAAACATTAGAGCGACAAAATCCTCAAAGCCTTAGTGAGGTTACAAACATCTTATAATTGTAGTCAAAGTCTTAGAAGTTTCAAATATCAAGAGGCATCAACTTTCTAATTCATTTTAATTCGAAAAACATGCATAAAAACATTTTTTCATGTGCTTGGACTTAAAAATTTCAAAAGCAACAAATTCTTTGTAGCTACTGTAGTATTAAAAACATATATTTATTGCATTCAAAGTATTGATGGTAAACAATCTCAAGAGCGACGAATTCCCAGATGCATTACAATCACAAAAATTTGCATAAAAATCATTTTAGCGTGTTAGGAACCATAGATTTCTTGAGCGAAAAGAAGCTTCTCTAGTATCGGAATCATCTTTGTATTGCGCTCAAAGTCTTAGCAGGTTTAATTATCATGAGTGACTAATTCCCAGAGGCATCTGAGTTAAATAAATTACATTAATGAATATTTAAGTAGACAAGATTAAAGGATTACTAAAGCGGCTAAATCCTTAAAGCCTCAGTAAGATAACAAACATCTTTTGATTGCTCTAAATGTCTTATTTACTTCAATTATCAAAAGTGACTTATTTCCAAATGCATTTTAATTAAAACAAATTTACATGAAAACATTTTCTATGTGCTTAGATGTAAACATTTTTGGGTGACAAATTTCTTATAGCTACTGTAGTATCAGAAACATCGCACATTTTATTAGATACATTAAGAAAAAAAGTTCTCATTTCCACTCGGGCCCAATAGCCATATCTGGGTCTGGGTCAGGACTTACAAACTATCCTATCTTAAAACGACAAAAAAGCGATTAATTATGCAACGAGAATGCAGTTGCTAGCTCTAGCCATTCCTGAGTTACTGTAGTGGATTCCGTAGCTTAATATTAAGCTAGAGTAACCATTGTTTCTCGAAAACGGCTGGACCGACAAAATCCAGTGTAGGATCAAATGTCAGCGACAAATTAGCAACAAAGTATTAAACATCACATGACTTATTAGATACATTAAGAAAAAAAGTTCCCATTTTCACTCAGGCATAATGGCCATAACTGGGTCCGGGTCAGGACTTACGAACTATCTTATCTTAAATGACAAAAAAGCAACAAATTATGCAACCAGAATTGAGTTGCTAGCTTTGGCCGTTTCTGAGTAACTGTAGTGGATTCCTTAGCTTAATATTACGCTAGAGTAGCCATTGTTTCTCGGAAACAGCTGGAGCAACAAAATTTAGTGTAGGATCTAATGTCAGCGACAAATTAGCAACAAGTTATCAAATATCGTATGACTTATTAGATACATTAAGAAAAAAAGTTTATATTTTCACTCATGCCCAATGGTCATATCTGGGTCTGGGTCAGGTTTCGGTACTTATGAACTACCCTATCTTAGAGCGACAAAAAAGCGACAAATTATGTAACGAGAATGTAGTCGCTAGCTTCAGCCATTCCTGAGTTACTTTAGTGGTTCCCATAGCTTAATATAAAGTTAGACTAGCCATTGTTTCTTGAAAACGGCTAAAGCGACAAAATCCGGGATAGAGCAACAAATTAGCGACAAATTATGGAACTATTCCAAGTTTGACCCTATGAAATGGATTCCGTAGCTTAATACACATAAAAATGAGCCTTCTGTATGAGCTACAAATTTAAAAGAGATTATTTTTATTTTTACGCAACCTAATACGCATGCATCTTCTTTCTATTCCACAGATTTCTCACCTCCTACGGTCACATCAAGAGAAAAAACCGCAGAATAGGTGGTAGAATAGACAAAAAAAATTATTTTAAATCAATACAAAAACCAAAATATTTTCGTGTATTATTGAAATTGTCTTTAAATAATAATGAAGTTACCATTGCGTCTTTTTTCTATGATTGAGGATGTATCTATTTATTTTAAATATTATATAGCCTTGATTAAAAGACATTTTGTCCATTTCATTTTATTTGGAGGGTCTCTATGATGCCCATGTAACGCTAGGAGCAGAAAAATTTCGGAATAGAAAGTATGGAATAGAATTGATTGACTATTTCTAATACGCATCCTCTATTTGACAGCCTCTATTCTACCCATCTGTCTGCACCCTTAGGGTATTCACCCAAAACAATGGTGTGATTTCTTAATCACTTTTATATCTAAAAGCAATAGCAATAAAGCTAGATCTATTGCTTTAGTTTACTGCATATTTAAAATCTTACAAGGAAACATACTTTAGTGTGTTTCATCGATTTCTATGAAATTGTGATATATTGCAGGGTTTCGAAAAATTTATTGTAGGATTTCAATGAATGTTAATTAGTAATTTTCAATATAAAAAGAATTAAACTCTTTAAATATTCTAGTAATATCAATGATGAAAATGTCACGCCTTCCAAGGTTGTTGAGTTCTTAAGGATGGTTCTGGATGCTAGGCTTGAATATGGCAGTTTTCTACTATCGCTAATCAAAGATTCAAAATTAAATGAACTTCGAAAAATTTATTGTACGTTAAGAATCGGATTGGGCTGACAAAATAGCACCTCAATCGGTCACTTGACTGCTGAATCTGGCATTCCATATTTGCAACATAGATTTGAATTTCTCTGTTATAAATATCTTTCGAATAATCTATCTCTAACTGACTATTTAATTATTAATTTATTAGATAAAATTCTTGAGTTATTTGACAATCCGATTTTAAAACATAATTTTGAAAAATCTATGGCTTTGAAATGCTATAAAAATTGTTGGTACAATAATGTCTTCATTTTACAGCTCAATAAATTTTTTAAATACGATATACCTTATGAGTCAGATTTCTTATCCATATATTATGATATAGATTCCTTTAATAATGATACAAACAACTCTACTAATGAATAATAATTATGATATAGAGTTGGAAAAAAAATCTCATAATCCTCAGATCCGAATCGAACATTTAATAATCTTTTTAGTAATAACGTCGATATTGTTGATATATTTACCGATGGATCTAAGCAGATTGATGATTATTCATCTTTGGTGGGCTTTGCTGCTTTGATTTTGAACGATTATTTTAATATCTCTTATAAATTACCTGATACATCTTTTATTTTTACAATAGAAATTTGTACATTTTTTCAAACTTTAAACAATATTGAAAAATGAAAAAAACAATATCGATACTAAGAAAGAATTTAGAAAATTCAGTGATTCTAAAAGTATAACAAGAGCTCTCAATAATAGTAAAGGCTTAGATAAAAAATCTATGTTAACATCTAAAATTAGATATAAACTGTACAAAATAAATATCAATTATAAGGACATTTATATTAAAGTCTTTTAGATATCTTCTCATAAAGGCGTTGTAGGTAACGAAAAGGTAGATAAACTAGCTGAGTCTGCGGCTTTAAATAGTTCTTTAGCTGGTATGGATATTCCTCCTACTGACCTAGTACTAAATCCCAAAATATCTGTGATAATAAAAATAAAAATGACTTAATTATAAGCAGCAAAGATAAAGGTAAATTTAATTTTAAATATTTTTCGAAGATTATAAAATTTTTTGGTTCTAAAAATAAATTTGTCAAGAAAAACCATCTCTGTTGTTAACAGAATCAGAAGTGGTTATACCTCATCAAACAACAGTTTATTTAGATACAAAATCGCTGACACCAATATATGTGGATGTGGAGAGCGCAGATTCGGTTGACCATATTTTTTGAAATTATAGTTTTTTAAATATTTAGAGAAGTATTATGTTGAAAGATTTGAATAAGATTCAGCCAGTCAGAGCATTTTCTATAATCAGCATATTATCTACCTTAGATGAAAATGTTATATCTATTATCTCAAACTTTGTTATAAATATAGACTTAAAAATTTAATTTTTAAAATAATTAGTTTATATATATTTCAATAGATGCGTATATATATAAGGGCGATTCTCCTAGGAATCGAACATCAAAAACTTTTTTTGCTGAAAACTTCTTTACTTGTTCTTTTCTATCTTATGGATCACCCTGCATTTTTTAAAATCGTTTTCGGACTTATTTTGCAGGTTATGAAATATCAAAGCTAGATTTTACCCTAATTTTTGCAATTTTTCACTATTTTTATTGAATTAAAGCTCCATAACGAAGCGTTTTTCACTAAGTCATAGAAGCTTATTGTAACTGACATATGTCGAATTTATAACTAAAGAAATAAAAAAATTTCAGAGCTTCATCATTTGGACCCACACAAAAAAATTCATGGAGATAGCTTTTTTAAGTACAAAAGTATTGGCACATGTCACATAATCAGAATGAAGCTACATCTATAGCTAAAACCGAAAATATTAGTGTCATTATGCTAAAACATACTTAAAATTATTATTTAGTTTATAGAATAGAGAGTTTGATCACTTAGACTTAAAATAAACTATTTATGTAAGTAATTTTTTCAAGTACAAAAGTATTTTCATGAGTTTAAAAAAAGAAGACGAGCTGCATCCTTTACTAAAAATAAAAGTTAGTTTAATAAGACTAAAACTTACTTGAAATGACTATTTAGTTTAAATCTTTACAGGTTCAACTATTTTGATTATTATAAATGAATTCATGGAGAAAGCTCTTTCGATTTCAAAAGTATCTTCATAATTCTCAGAATGGAAATGTGCATTCAATTAAAGATAAACATAGTAGTCAAATCATGGTAAAAAAGGTAAAATAACTTATTGACACTTCTGACAATGAATTCGACTATTTTGATCATCGCTAAAAAAAATAATCATAGTGGTATCTTATATTAGTATAAATAAAATGAATATAGCCTTATCTTAGTAATGGAGTTACACTTCTGGCTGAAAATAGAATTATTTATCCAATTATGTTCTATGATAGATATCAAGGAGACTTGGACCTTTTACATACATTGTTGTTACTTAAGAAATATTTTATCTCTTCCCGTATTTTAAAAATCTTTTTTTTTAAGTCACGACTCAATTGTATAGTTTATTTTAGAAATAAATCAATAATAGTTGAACTTACATGATGATTATACAAATAAGTTTTTTCAAAATTACATAAATTTTTTGTCAATAAATTTTGTAATACCATTTTAGAATATCTAACAGCAAGTAAATTAAATTTTTGAAATTAACTCATTAATTTAGATCATTAAATTTCTCTAGAATGAACGTTTGATTAAAATTTTTTACAAAAATTAAGATAAAAGTAGTTTACTCTAGTAGGTACTTGATTTAAATCAACTCCATAAAAAATGTGGCTAAAAATATCACATTTAAAGCAGTACAGTACACTAGTATTGTACTTTGTAATTAACATTTACATACTGGAAAAATTTTATTTTTATCTGACGTAATTAAATTTAAAAACTAATTAGTTTAGATTTAAAGATAAAAAGCAACTAAAGTGTGCTCGTATATCAAATATTTGAAAAATTCTACAATCCATATGTTTATATGCTCTCGAGATATAAACACTATAATGGATTTCTTATTATTATTATAGCAAGAATAATAATTCCTTTAAATTATAATTTGTGAATTATTTATTATAAAAATAGAGCATTCAAATTTATTCTTACTAAAAAATGTTTACAATATTTTTTAAAAACCTAATATTTATTAATAATTTAACTCTCTGTGTTCATAAGAGATCATAGTTGCATTATGTACTAATTTATTCTCACCTTAATAGAAATAGCCACTTTATTAACTCGGAAAATGGGACAGAAAATGCAAAATTTACGTTTACGATGTAGCGGGAGAAGAGTGCTTTTCTCCCACAAATTAAATTTCTTCTAAATGAAGCGGGAAAAGCGCACTTTTCTCCCGCAAATTAAGAGGAAGAAAAGCTCTTTTATTATTATTTTAAATTAAAAATTTATAAATATGTATGAATCATTACCAATTTTTATTAAAAAATTCAATTCGAATTTTTACAATAGAGCTCGCTTTTTTCAGTTAATAAAGAGGCCACGGTTGAGGTTAGAATAAAGCACTATATGCAACTCAGAAGTACAGTGTATTTAAAAATAATAGAGAATTAAATAGTATATAATGCAACTAGGATGTAAGGTCGTATGTTTTTCTCAAATGTGGATTCGCAACCCTAGTGAGCGGAGCAAAGCGTGGGGAGTAGATACCCGAGGAAGAAATAGACTCTACTCCTGAGTTACATATAGTGCTTTCTTCTAACGTCAACCGTGGTCTCTTAATTAACTAAAAAAGCGGGCTTAATTGTACAAAATTTAAATAAATTTTCTTATTCAAATTGGTAAAAATTTATACAAATTTATGAATCTTCAATTGGGTGGGAGAAAAGAACTTTTCCGTGGGTAACCATAAATTTAGGGACATAGAGGGTAACCTGGATCGTTAATAACTTTATACTATTTCATAAGCTATTCACTGATAAGATTTCACAATATAATTTGTTTTTCTTTTTGTTCTATTTTTTTGCAATATTTTGAGGTTATATTTACATTCAAATTTTAATCTTGTTCGTGTTCATGTATAGAGCATGAAGTGAATGATGATTGAAAATGAGGAAAAAATATTCTCCACTACTGACTCTTAAATGCATCAAGACTGATTTTATATTTAAAAATAATCTATTATAAATTTAGCCTCTTAATTTAAAAAAAAATATACAGTAGAGTGAATTGCAGAATTAGATATGATTTTGGATGTATATTCATTTTATGAAACGGATGATTTGAGTATCATAAATGCTACTGTATCTAACGATCCAAGTTTTGTTCAGTATAATACTAAAAAGTCAAACAATTTGGATGAATAAAGTAATGCTGTTGGTATGGGTAAAGTATATTGATATGTATAGTAACTGCAGTGATTATTCTTATAAAAATAACTAGTTAAATACAAAAATGCTAAAAATAGTACATTACTTTTATAAATTAGTATTTTTAATTAGTTGTAAATAATTTTAGGAATCAAGAGGCGCGGTAGTGCTTTGACGGCAAGTTCAGGGACGAATACGAAAACGTCAAGGCTTATACTTTGAATTAGAGTTTTGAAAATTTTAAAATTTAATTCTATCAGAATACAACCGAATATTTAAAAAATACAAATTGATATTGAAAAATTTTAATTTTATCTTTTATTTAAAAAAAGTTTTATTACGATCCGTTCACTCAATCAAGAGGAAACGTAATTTGAAATTTTAAAGTATCATATTCGTGTTATAAAAATTCTTCTCCGTTTTGAGTCCTCCAATTTTTATTTTCAGCCTGTTACGTCATACTTTCATACCGTAGGAGAGCTATGAGCGTCTTTTTTGTCTGCTGAAAGTAAGATCGTGTAGATATCGGTAGTGTATTATGGTATCGTAATCGTGACATATATATATATATATATATATATATATATATATATATATATATATTAATATAAAATTAAAATTGATATAAATCATGAAATATATATAAAATAAAATAGACAGTAGTGTATTTAAGTGTCGTTATTATTTTATATATTAACATTGTAATGGCGATAAGAATCAGGTGACAGTACAAGAATAGTTAAATGTATAGCCAGATTTGTATTATTATTAATTTAAAATATACCCTCCAAATATACACAAGATAAAGAAATAAGCTAAAAGGTACAACTTATAGATTTTATTGAAATACACGTTCTAACTATACAATGAAAAAGGAGCCAGCCGCGTTAACGGACGTGACTCCGTAAGTTATTTTAACCGTGATACTATTGAAGCAAGGCGGCGAAAAGAGAGTTAACGATGCGCTTGATTAATTTATTTGGGGTATCTTATTCGAAAGCTACATAGCGAATTTTCTTGAACCAAAGCTAGAAAGAATAACGGACGCACTAATTAATACCGTGCACGTGGTCAACAGCACATACGTGCACAGAGCAAAGAGAAATAATGACGTATCTTATTCGTTAAAGCTTAGATAAAATCGAGTTTATTATAAAGCATTTATGCTTTTAGACACTCACGCTATAAACACTCTCTTTTTCACACAGGAAACGCAAGCACGAGAGGTATATACGAATTGTTTCGCTCTGTACAATCTGTTGCGTACGTACGAGAACAACGTCAAGTCGATCGACTTGTATGCGAACGGAAGAAGGAATGAGCATCTCAAGATGGATGCTTTTTCTTCTTTGCGCGGCACGCTATGCGCTCCAACTTATACTCTTGCCTTCTCCGTCTACTTCACTGCTAGAGTCAGGCTATGCGTAGACTAGACACGTTGGTTAAGCTTTACTGTGTACTAATGGTAACGTGATGTGCTGTGCACGCGTGTATAGTTAGTGGCTTGGGGTTGACTTTAGCTTGAAGGGCGTTGTCTCTCTCTTAACCGCGCACGTATTTAACGTCTTCCCTCTGCCACCTATATTCTCGTATTATAAAAGCAAGGTTTAAGTAACATGGCCAATTTGCCATGTTACAACCCCCCCGCCCCCACACCAAATGGAAGTATACGGTGGAACCAAATACTTTCGCAAAAGGGGCTCAAAAATCAAAAAGTCAAATTAGAAAAGAAAAGGGTACTCAACCTAAGATAACCGGTGTTATCTACATCGGCGTTTAGTAAAATAAGCATTAAACAAATTTTAATCATATTCTTCTGCAATCATTAATAATCTGGAATATAAATAATTTAATTAGGTAGCATATGTAACGCGCTGTATGTGATGGAGCTAAATTATTTACGCTGCAGCTGGTTTACCCCAAAATAATTTTACAGTAAAGAAAAATCTTAAATCTACGCTATCAAAACTTTCATGACCCGCTCTTACATCATATCATACTCATACTTTTCGAAAAAATGTATTACAATTCTAGTTAAAAATTATTAAATAAAATGAAAACATTACTTACTGGAAGATGACGCTCTGGTGCTATTACGATGCATAGTCTGATTTTAATATTAATATTTTATTTTTATTGCAGCAATTTTTCATAGTTAATTCTTATTGATAAGTAAACGTTTATTGTAACAGTGAAGCTAAATGCATTATCAAAAAAAAATAATTATAATTATTTTATATAATTAAACCAATTTGAATTAATAAGTTAGAAGAAAAAAAATAAGATATCAGTTCATTCAGCTATAATTTTGACTTAAAGACAAAGTTGTGTAAATGATAGCAAAGTTAGTAATATGACTATGAGACTTTTAATACAGTTGGTTAGTAACAATTAGGCATTATGTAAATGATAAATCATTTCAATATCTCGCAGGGGCGTGGGAGTAAGATTAAGGTTTTTTATATGGAACACTATTATGTAATTGGGAATGCAGCCTTAACGGCGTTGATTCACACACTTCGCGTAACATTTAGGGCACTCTGGTTTAGATAACTCAGGTTGACCACAATCTCTACAAAAAAGTCTTTTTAGGGCCAGGCACGTGGTCCAACTGTGATTAGGATGACCACAGTTCTAACAATAAGGTCGGGCTGCTCGAGTCTCTCGGGTTGGCTTTTCATTATCGGCTATCGGGCGTGGAAGTAAAGCTTCACGGGTATGAGGATTGAGAGCTAGAAGGGGGGCTGGAAGCGATATCTCTAGGGACATTAAGGGAGAAATGAAGGATAAGGGTTCGTCAAATGTACTAGGTTGAGGGTTGGGTGTCAATGTAGCTAGAAGTGGTGGTGGTGCTTGGGTTGGTGGGGTGATTTGATGACAAGGATGAACGGAAGGAATAGGAAAAGGTTTTTGTGAAGGAAGCTGGAAGCGATTAATGGCTGTAAGTGAGGGAAGGATGGGTTGGAGGCACAAGACTGCTTGTGAAGGAGACAGAGTAGGGTTAGGAACATGGAAGTGGGGACACGGGCAGAATTAATAAAAAAGGGGTTAAAGGAAGATGCTTGGGGTACAGGAGCTGGGTGGGACTGAGATTTTGTTGGTGGGGTGGTGGAGTTCGCCGACTCGTTTTCAACTCCTTCTTGGAAGCGTGGTGGAATTGGCGCAGGCTCTTTTAGTACATCTTCTGCGTCGCATAAGTGGCGAGCTTCCCTCTTATATGCCCTTGTTCTACAGCACCTTTGATTTAGAAGTTTGCCCACGACCACTTTTGGCTCCGCCTGGAGCAGGTAAAATGCGGGGTCATTGTAGACCCCTTTGCCTGGTCCTGTACGGACTGCTCTCATCATTTGATGCAGGTTGTTTGGCCTGTTTTGTTGCATCTTCTGAAAGTGATGGTGAGATGTTAGGATCTTATGGCCATCTCAGTGGAATATATCTTTTTAGATCATTAACAAAAACTTTAGTTTGTCGCTTGGTATCGACGTCTTCCACTAGGTATACTACCGGTAAGAATACTCTAATAACTCTGGCCGGGCCAATAAATTTCGGCGCTAACTTTGCAGCAAATTTGCCGATAGCCGAAAATAATGCATGATTTCTACGACTTACTAGATCTCCTGGTTCAAACGTTAAATGCCGTCAATTCTTATTATAATATTTAGTTTGACGAGCAGTTACATTATCTGCATATCTTTTAACTAGATAATGTATCGCAGGTAACCTTTTTGCTTTGTCAGCCCATTCTGTGGTGTTTTTTTGCTGAATTGGTTTTGGATTGTCTATGGATTTACGGAAAAGGATTGCAGGAATAGGATTGCAACCCATATTTAAGAGAGCTGGAGTGAATTTAGTGGACGAATGTACCATAGTATAGAGAGCGAAGCTTAATTTCCCTAAGTGTTTGTCCCAATCCCAAAGGTCTCGCTCTATACAACTATTAATCATGAGTTTGAGATTACGGTTAACTCGCTCTACAGGGTTCGATTGCGCGTAATAAGGGGGAGTAGTAGAATGCTTAATGCCATATTTTTCTAAACGGTCATCTATAACCTAATGTTTAAATCATAAGCCGTTATCAGTGATTAGATACTGTAGACAGCCCAATCTATTAATGACAAGTTCCTCAAACGCTTCAAACACATTTTTACTGACTGCTTTACGGAGGGGTTTTAATTCTACATATCGAGTAAATAAATCTTCAAATACTATAATAAATTTATAACCGACTCTCGAAGGTGGTTTTGGGCTTTTTATATCTGCTGAGACTATTGTCCATGGGCCTTGAATATATTTTTCTCCCATTAGGCCAGCTGGAGCTTGTTGAGATTGTTTACGAGCTGGACACTCTTGGAATGCTCTTATATATTGACAAGTGTCGTGATAATATCCTGGCGCGTATAAGTAGCTAAACGAGCAAAGGTTTTCTTCATTCCCATATGACCGGCTTGAGGAGTATCATGAGCTTCAAAAAGGGCTTTTTCACGATCAGCAAAGAAGAGAACTAATTTCTGAGCATCTAAGTCGGGGATTATAGGGTCTATATTATCATTTGGGTAGTGAAAATGAAGGAGGTCATTTTCTATTCTAAAATCAGGGTATTTTGTAGGGATTCGCTGGACCATTTTTTTTCTTTGACGATACCAGTTATCGTTCGTATTAATAGGTGCTAGACAGGCTATATTTACTATACTTTCTTGTGCTCTTGATAGAGCATCTGGTACTTTTAATTGACTACCTCGGCGATGCACTAGTTTTATGTCGAACGCTTGCAATCTAGTATGCCACCTAGCTAGTCGACCAGTTGCATCTTTTAAATTTTTTAATTATTGCAAGCTATGATGGTCAGTAATCACCGTTAACGGAGTTCCTTGGTGATACGCTCTTAGACGTTCAGCGGCCCAAATAACTGCTAGGAACTCTTTTTCTGATACTGTATAATTTCGTTCTGTACGATTTAGAGTTCAACTTATATAGTAAATAGAGTATTCTTCTCCATCGATATCTTGAATCAATACACCTGCTATGGCGAAATTACTTGCATCTGTTTGCAGGATAGAGGGATAATCGAAATTGGAACGTGCTAAAACGGGTGCTTTAGTGAGGGCTTATTTAAGTTGTTGAAATACTAATTCTTGCTCTTCATGCTAATTCCATCGAGTTGCCTTTCTCGTTAAACGAGTGAATGGATTTTTTATTCGAGCTAAATTTGGAATAAAACGTGCATACCAACCAACCATTCCTAAAAATCTTCGTAATTGTCTAAGATTGGTTGGTGCAGGATATTCTAAAATGAGGCAAATCTTCTCTTCATCTGTTTTTAGACCATTTTGATTAACTATATATCCAAGATATTTTACTTCTGAGCAGCAAAACTCTGACTTCACTCTATTGATTTGTAGGTTTGCTGTTCTTAAAACTAATAACACTTTGCTTAACCACCGTAAGTGTTCGATGAATGTGGTAGTTGCTATAATGGCGTCATCTAAATAGGAAAACGCGTACGGAAAAACTCCCAGCTAGGTTCAATTAAATTATTCATGACCTTTTGGAAGGAACCAGGAGCGTTGGTCAGGCAGTAGAGCATACAAATAAATTGAAATAGGCCTCTGCCTGAGACTGCAAACGCGGTAATCTCTTTACTATCAGGGTCCATTGGTATCTGGTAGTAAGCTTGACTTAAATCTAATTTAGAAGTATATTTAGCACATCTTAATTTATCAAGAATATCATCCATATTTTTGATAGGCCAGTCGAACTTCTTTGTAACGTCATTCACTTGCCTATAATCAATTCAAAACCTATATTTTTCATCGGATTTAGGAGCTAAAACGGATCACTATTCCAAGAGCAACTATTCCAGGGGCTATTGAAATGGGCTCGTGAAGTCCCTCAATATTGACTAAAGTACCGTCAGCAAAACTCACTTGCCTAGTCTGCGATATACTATTATTCTTCTTCAGCTGCTAAATTCATGCCTAGGTACGAATATACTGATCCACTATCAAGCATACCTTTGACGGTTCAACTATTCAATGTTAATACTAAATACTGTCGGTTCTCTCCAATGACATTTATATTTTGTTGTATTAACAATATCGGTTTGTGGATTGCTTGAGGGGGTGAGTCAGGATTGCTAACATTTATCGGGGGTTGGGACTGGTTGATACTGATTCTGCTACTGTTGACTAGGCCACAAATACTATGCAATATACGGTTTTCTTCTATATTATTATTTAGCTTTTCTGCGCCGCCTATGGTGATCGAGGTAATTCCTTTTCTATCTTTTCAGAAATATTCAAACTCACTGGTCTGGCTGTTAATTCCGTCAGAAGTAGCAGAGTCTGACTCGTTACATGGAAAGAAACATCGACTACTAATGATTTCTCCGTGGCTCGTTTCTCGGCTCAGCACATTTTACACAAATTTTTATGTGCACGTTGGGTTGACCGCACAATGTCCTAGTATTCCACATCTAAAGCACGGGCTCTTTAGTTTCTTCTAACACCCTCTTTCGCCAGCAGAGGTTGAGGGTTGGCTTGGCTTTTATCATACGCCGGTTGAGCTTGAAGATTAGGGCTTCGCTGGTTATTCTTTTCTACTTCGCTGGAGTAACGTCGTCCTTGATTCTTAACTGATTTTGGGGGATTCTGGAAATTCTTGTTTTTAGTTGGTTCTTTACCTTCTGGGAGCCTAGTTAAAGCGAAATTAGTGCGGTTTATAGTAACGGGGGCTAACATTGGCGTGGGGTCACCATAATTCGGAATTTCTCCAGAACTAACGGTAGCTGTCAGTGCAGTTTTATTTAACCGCGATGATTTAACTCCAGTGCATGCAGTATTAGGAAACAAGTACTCATTTGAAGGTCCTGGTATGCTCATTTCTGTTCTCCGTGATATGTTCTAGTAGTGCTTGCAGGAATTGTATTGCTCAACATCATAGGGTAGTACTGAGAGTAGTGGTCGCGATGGGGGTTATACAAGGAGTAGTAATCGACGGTGAATTTCATTGACTGGTGGGTAAATTGGGGGGATCTCGACGGTCTTTATAAACGTCTGTTGCAGTCTGAATAAGATTGGACTGCTTGTCTTGCAACGTAGTCGAATTGCTTGAGGGAATAATCCGACAGTACTGGTAGATATGGTTTAAAACTTCATCCATAGTTCGGTCCATGATAATCCCATGATAACCATAATCAAGTGCCTGGCCGTTTGACATCTCGTTCACTTTTCTAGCCGACATAATTCCTCCGAGAGAAAAAGGGGTCTCATATTTAATTGTCAGTCGACCATAATAAAAATTTAAAGGTAATAATACTACACAAAGAATACATAAAAAAAACTATTGTTAATCTATCCTGATTTAACCAATAATCTGTGCTAGAAGGAGATCCTGTCTTAGGAGGTAAGATAACTCTCTCTGTAATTTTGTGTTAGCTCTGGCTTGCAAATAGACACAGGAAATTATAAAATATTAGTTAAGCCAAAAAAATTAATCGAGTTGTCTAAATTTCCAAGTTTTGAATTCCGGTGTCAATTATAACGTTAAAATAATTATTATTAGCTACAGAAACAAAGTCATTTCAAAGCAGCTAACAAAATTATCTATTAGCAATTGTGAGAATCGAGATACACAAAAATTTCATTCTTAAGAAAAAGAGGAATAAAAAGACAAACAAAAAGAAAAAAGCGTTAAAGTCAAGCTAAGAATTTTCCGGCTGCAATGAGCTATATAAGTCGATGGTTATTTCTAGTCGGTACAGTCACCACGTTGCTGTGGGTATCAGAGAGCGCACAGTAGATGGTAAAAGTTATTAGCAAGTTTTATGAAATACTACCACACCAGCTTGCTTATGATAGCATCGCTTTAAGGAATAGTGCTGAATTGATAAGGTACTAGAAGGATATGAGCTGCAAGAGTATTCACACAATGGGACTAACATAGACATATATACATGAATATATGATATTACCTTATGTAGTCGTGAAATGATTGCTCTGAACTTACAAAAACTACTTAGTTTTGTGAGTAAGTTTAGGCTCAATAACAATAAAACACACTAAAAAAAATTCTGTTTACTATGGAATAAAAAAATATCAGCAGATTAAATTTTTCTGTTATCAAAAAAAATTTTTGTTATTATTAACAACACTAGTCAAGTATATAGCACACAAAAAAAATCAAGCTAAGGGCAGCTTTGCATAGCACAGTCAAAGGAACAATTTGTTCTCTGGATGTGCGGCATGACTACGTATTGTGAGACAGATATAGCTGAAGGTGTTGATGTATTAGTATGCGTGCGACAAAGCTAGTCACATAAAGCTATATAGTATGTAGCCAAGCTATACCATATTTAGGCTGAAATGAATATTGGAATCAGAGCAAAAAAAAGAAGAATTTTTCTATTGTTTTTAGCTTTGTCTAGTATCCATGAGAACGATTTGTTCTCTCGCTCACGCTACACACACAGTATATATATATATATATATATATATATATATATATATATATATCTCCCTATATTATATAGTTATATGAACCAAAAATTCAGTCGGTGCCCCCCCCCCACATCCCCCCACGCCCCCCCACAGCCCCCACATGATTTTTATTAATTAAATAACGTAAATTTACGTTATTTTATGTTATCGATCATTACCCCCCACGACCCCCCACATCCCCCCCATAGACCCCCACTAACCCCCCTCTTGCCCCCCCACAACCCCCCACAATCCCCCCAACAACCTTTTAGAACCATCAAATATTGCATAATATAGTTTTATATTTTTTTATTATATTTTAAGTATAATATTACATAAAAATATAAAAATTTTAATTTTTTTTTTGTTGAAAACTCGAAAGTAGTTGCATAAAATTACAATTTATTATATTTAAAATGAAAAACATGTGCCTCATCAGATATCTTATTACCATTTTTTACATAGTTTATCTGAAATTAATAAATATAAATTTAAATTAATTCTGTTACAATTCCTCAACACTATAATTAATTCATTTGTTGAAAACATAATGATTTTTAATAATTTGTTCATATTATAAATATTTTATTGTATTAAAATAAAAATAAGCATATAGTGTTGAGGATTCAGATTTCCACACCACCTTACATTATAAACCTTTAATAGTATTGATTTATACAACTTTTAAAATTAATTGATATTAATATTTATGTTTAAATTTATATAACTTTCAAGATTAATAACTATTTATATTTGTTTTACAAAGGTGTAGATCAAACGGATGATAATATTCATTTGAATTATTCAATAGAAATGTTGAATAACATAAGAGAAGGATTACCTCCACACGAACTGAAATTAAAAGTAAATACCATAATTATGTTAATTCGAAATTTAAGTATAAAAAATGGATTATGTAATGAAACGCGATTAAAAATAACTAAATTATTCAAATATAACATAGAAGCACAAATAACTCTTTCACGTTGTAAAAATGTAAATAAAATATATATTCAAAATAAATCGAAAAACAGAGATATTGTACCTAACATAGTTTAGAAAGAAATATTAAAAAAATAATACGCGAACCAATAGCAGAATATTACTTTAATCAAAGTCATGAAATTTATTCTAAATATTTATTAAGATTAGCTAACATTATTAATAAAATATGAAAAATTAAAATAAATCATAAATATTTCAATACATAATAATAAATTTAAAAAAAATTTTTAAACATTATCAATATTATTAAAAATAAAAAATAAAATAAAATATTTAAAAATTAACTAAAATATTTAAAAGTTATGATTATTTAAAATTTATAAATCGAAATTTTAATAAATAAATAATTTAACTACTAACAACAATAAATAAAAAAAACATATTCATAACTTTTATACAGGTAAATGTAATATAAGTAAGTATAAAATAATTTAAAATTATTTTATTTATTTATTTGTTATATAAATAACTAAATTTTAAATAAAATATGATATAATGATCATGTAATAATTTCATTTACCATATCATAATAAATTTATAAATTTTAGTATGAATTTTTGATATATCTCATAAAATGTTTAAAATGAGAAAAAAGATATAAAAAAGGAATTATAAGAAAATAATCCTACAAATCTTATAAAACTCAAAATCATTACGATATATCAAATAATATACTAAATTATCAACGAAACTAAAAAAAAATGATTTAAAAATTTAAAAATGATTTAAATGTTTAATATATAATTATATTTATAGCACAACTGGGGGTTGGCGAGCAGTGCGAGCAGGGGGGTACCCCCCCTAGTATATATATATATATATATATATATATATATATATATATGCAAAAGCAATTATATTCACCACAAGCGAAGAAAAAAAATTCTATATATATATAAAAAAATATATTAAATCATAAACCTACTATATATTTTCTTCTTAAAAATTATCATTCAACTCATTTAATTCCGTTCTAAAGTCTTTGCTAGTAAGTAGATGCTTTGAAAGCCCTGTTTACGCTAGGGATTCAAACTTAGTTTAATTTATATATTTTTAATAACGATTACTTCATCTGTTAATTGATTTAAAATCTTAAAATTATTTAATGAGGAAAAAAAATGTTTAACTTGAATTGTTTCTGTAATAATTCCCTTATTCGTTAAGTTCTTCTTCTTCTTTTTCTATTTTCTCTTGGCGCTTGGCTTTGTGCTCAGCGCCATCACCCGGTAGTTTATGAATTACTAATCATCTGCTTTAGTATGTTGGGTTGTTGGTATGCTAGTTTTGTAATTATCCATTTATGGCAAACATACATAGGTGTATATATGATTTGCTTCTCAAGGCCGATGAACGGCTCCGTGGAGTTTTGGATTCGTTGGTTTGATAGAAGATCATGAGTTGTGGTGGTTTAAAATTGTAGTTTGATTTAATTTTTAGTTTAAGTTAGTTTATGTTAGACAAATAGATTGCAAGCTGTTAAAAAGTTTGTGACTATTGAGGCTTGTGAGCAGTTGGGGTTTTTTAGTATGTTGTTCATATCCGGTGATAATTTTCATTTTTTTTTCTCTCAAGTTAGTTATTAGTTTCATTCTTTGGTGTTCTCTTAAAGGGCAGTCGAGTAGCACATGTTGAATATCCTCCTTATTGTGGCCGCATTGGCAATCTGGCGAGTCAGTTATATTTTTCCTGTGTAGGCTGAAAGCCAATGAGTAGTGGTTTGCTCGTAGTCTGTTAATTATCACTATGTGTTTTCTGTCCTTTTTGGATTGACAGAACCAGGGTTTAGATGTTTTGCTGTAGAAGTTGTCGAAGTATAGTTTACCTTTTGTTACTCTTCTTTTGGTTATCCTTTGATGGAAAGTGTTGAGAGTTTTTTCTTTAGAGTGGTTCATAAACTCAGTGTATGGAAGTTCGATGTTAAGCATTTGTCCTGTTGATACAGCTTCTTTGGCCAATTTGTCTACAATTTCGTTGTTACTGATCTTATAGTGAGCTGGGATCCAGTAGAGTGTTGTGTTGCTTAGGTCCTTTAATAATTTTTTGATTTCTAGTATTAAGTAAGATGTTCTGTTTGTTTTATAAGGTGTAAAGTGCCTTATAGTAAGCAAAACAGACATTGAGTCTGTGAAAATTCTAGATTTGTTGTTATTTTTGTTCTTGATAATTTTTAGCGTTTGCAGAATGGCCACTGCTTCAGCAGTAAAAATAGAGGCTTTTGGAGAAATTTTGTATTTTATTTTAAGATTTGATGAGGGGGAATAAATTGCTGATCCAAGGTGATTTTTCCCTTCTATTTTAGAGCAATCTGTAAAGTAGTCAGTATAGTTATTATTATTAAAGAGTAGATTAAATTGATCTTGGGGATTTGATGCATTTTTTATGATGTTACCTTAATGTAGCGATATTGATTTATTTGAGCCTGAGATGTACATATTGTAATTATATGGGTATGGTAAAGGTAAATGAAATTTTTCAATGTTGTTGTTGTAGTAAAAGTGGTAGTGAATAAATGCCTTGAGTATTCGTTAAGTTAAATGATCAAGAAATCCATTGAATTAATGTTATAATTAAGTGTAACATTGTACCGACGCGTTAGCATCGCGTCTCCTTGCCTCTCTCTCTCTCTTATCAATAGTAAGAGACAAGGAGCACTGCACATCTCTCTTGGTCCCTCGGCGAATGAGATCCGAACACGCGAATCGAGCTACGGCGGGCTTTTCATTAAAATTTAAATTAATATTTAATTTCAAAAAAGTTAATGATTTATTGAAAATTTTTTCATAGAAAATTCTATCATCTATTTCTATGTGTTCTTGAATAAAAACTAAATTTTTCCAATTATTTTTTTTTTCTTTATCTTGAAAATACCTTAAAACCGATGTACTTTATGGACTGATCTTGCATATTAATTCAATTAAAATGTTTCCTTCATTTTAATAATAAAAATGCATTTCGGGCTCGTTGCAGAGTAGCCCTTTCTTTATGTGATTTTTTGAATTTCAGTTTTTTTATTCACGCCCACCCTTCCCTACTCCATGTGATTTAGAATCCAATGTGTGTATAAACCCATAAATGTTGTCTCTTCTTTATTTGATTTGTAGGTGGTCTCATACTGTAGGGAGTCCCAAGATGTTTTTTTTCTTTTGAAAGATTAATGTTTGAAATTTTCTTTTTTCATCTCTATGACTTTTTTTTGAGCCACCTGCTTCTGATCAATAGAATATTTTCCCTCTGATCACGTTCACAATACTTTAATATTACGTCATAAGTCATTTGTTTGCATTTTGTGGAAAAAAGACCTTTTTTTCCTTTTCGTAAAAAATATTTTTTCTTTTACTAAGAAATTTTTAAAAGAATAATGTTTGCGATTGCATGATTTTCTCTAAGCCACCTGCTTCTGATCAATATAATATTTTTCCTTTGGCCACTTTCACAATACTTTACTATTTAAAGTCACTTGTTTTCATTTTGTGGGAAAGAGACCTTTTTTCTTTTCGTAAAAAATATGTTTTCTCTTACTGAAAAAAGGAGCCTTTTTTACTTTTTTTCATGTTTATTAACGCAATCGGCGCTTCACATTACGTTGAAGGATACATGCAGCGCCTAAAGTCTTTGTGTGCAGGTATACACAGAAAATCCTAAATACCATAGCCACCTGCTTCTGATCAAAGATAATAATAAATAAATTAAAAAAATTAATTCATTTGTAAAATACAAGTATGTGCATTTTATTTTTTAGTTTTGTTTTAAATAATTATCAAGTTCATCTATATCATTAATATTTAAGTAATTTCGTAGCAATGCTCGTATAGCAATCGCATTAATAATTGCACACAGGTTTTTTTCTTCTTATATAGAAAACGTGGTTCAAGCAGAAGTGTCGTTATCACTTATTATTTCTTCTAATGCTGGACAGCCAAAATCTTCAACATTTGAAATTAACCTGCGAATAAAATAAACAAATTAATCAAACTATAATATTAAAGTATGGAAAAGAAAAATAAAAAAAGTTTGGAAAGTATGGAAAAAAATATTAAAAAGTATGAAAAAAGTAATAAAAATTCTTAAAAAAGTATTAAAAAGTTTTAAAAAAGTATTAAAAAGTATGAAAAAGTATTAAAAAGTATAGGGGTAGTATAAAAAAGTATAAACAAAGTATAAAAAGCAGAAAGAAGTTTAATTTGAATATAAAAATGTAAATAATCTTTTACTTACACATAAAAAAAAAAGATTTTTCAACCATTGCACTTTCTGCTCTCCTTTGACGAATAATTTTTTGATTCCTCGCGAGCAGATTTGAAAAACTCGTTGTAGACGATGATATGGAATATCTCCGGAATTCCAGTATATGCCATAATGGAACTTTTCCCCCCACTGAGCCATGCATTTTTCTTCGGTATTTAGATTCTCCCATGTAATTGGAGATTGGAAAAAATAGACGGGAGGTAAATCTGTTTTTCTAAAATTGTGGAAACTAAATTCTTTTAAAATAAAAGAATCTTCTGATATCCTTTGAAATCCTTGAATATCACATACATAAATGTTTTCTTCTTCTGCAGACTGCATGATATAATTTTTGAACAGCATATCATAGTTACGAGTTCTAGCCATCTCGTAGTGTGGATATTTCAGTATGAATTAATATCGAAAAATGAGAATAGAAAATTTTCAAATCGTAAGTTTATGACAAGCAATTCCCCCTCTTACTTTTTTAAGATTGGACGATGGAAAATCACGCTTTTCTCATTGGTTAAAACTAAGGAATGATTTTGATAGGTTAAACAAAGTAAAAAATTTATTCCTACCCGTAAAAACCTCTCTTTTTTCTGAAAAACTTGCTTTCTGTTTTACTATTGGTTAGTTAATTGAATTTTCCATCTCTCCTTATATTAACTTAACCTTTAAAAAGGACTGAAGTTTTCTGGATGAGCATACTTCGTCAGAGGAGTCATGAGTGTACATAGTCATCGGGACTAAACTTTAATAATCGTGAAATTTTGTGTTTGTGAAAGGTTATTTTAAATAAAAAAAAATGTCTTCAATTAATTTCTTTAAACGTCTTGTACAACTTCTCCGTGATACCTTACGAAATGTAAATGAACTGAACAATACCAATCTCCATTATTGGTTAGACATATGCAATGGTAGTTTAGAGACATTAAATGAAAAAATTGCTAATTCTGATCTTACAAGAGCAGAAAAGCAGATGTGTCAAACTTGTGTGTTACATCTTTCGGGTATGCAAGTTCAATTTGAACATCATTTTCAACGAATAGGTAGTCTGAAATCTAAAGAAACAGAAGCTTCTGTTGAACGGCAAGTTGTGCAGTTAGCTTTCGAAAACAGAATTAGAACTGGTGTAGTGATAAATATAAATCATGAGGATATTTTAAGTTTTTTAAATGACACCCAAGAACTGCTTAAAATACATGCACAGTCATGCTTCGAAGAATATAGTGCTCTGAAAGTCATGTCACAGTCATGCTTCGAAGAATATAGTGCTCTGAAAGTGAATTTGGATTTCACTGCAGAATTTCCCATACAGAAAAGTAGTGAAGAAATGATCGATATTAAATATTTTACAACCACAAGTGCTTCAATTTTCATGTCAACGGATCTCAAAGAATGGTTTAAAATATCAAAGATTCTATTTTAACACAGATAGAAGAATTTCAGGAAAAAGTTTCTGGCTAGGCTCTGGAAAGTATTATAAGTCTGAATATATCCAAGTGAAACTAATACTAATATAGTTAATTCATATAGCAAACATGAGAACAAGTTGAAATTTAATAACATGGAATTTCCAGTGACACTTAAAAATGTTCCAAAATTTGAAGTAATGAATAATATTTCAGTAAATGTATACATGTTGAAGAAGTTTGGACAAAAGTTTGAAGTATCGACTTGCCTTATTACATTGGAAAAAAAGGAAAAGTATGTCAATCTACTTATCATCCAAGACTTTTACATAGATGAGTATGAAAGAGATAATCATTCTAATAATAGAAGTTTACCTAAATACCACTACGTTTGGATAAAAAACATGTCTCATCTTCTGAGTTCTCAACTATCTAAAACACATGTAAAATCATTCCATTGTGAAAGATGTTTACAAGTCTTTTATAATGAAGAAAGATTGCAAGTACATGAAAATGATTGTAAAAATTTGTATTATTGTCGAATTAATCTACCTGACTCTCAGAACAAAATTCTGAAATTTGAAGATTATTTTAAGAGAGGAAAAGTTCCTTTTATCATTAATGCTGATTTTGAATGTTTTCTGAAGCCTACCATGAATGATACTGCCTTTCAAATTTATAAAGCTTATAGCATAGGATATTATATAAAATGTAGCTTTGATGACAACTTATCTGCTTATAAATCATATAAAAAAATATAGAAGATGGACAGACTCCTGCACAATGGTTTGTTCAAGAATTAAAATCAATCAGTAAGAAAATTGATAAACTCTACAAGAATCCGAAACCATCAAAATTAAGGATTTGAAAGAATTATCTTTCCAAAGGTCAACCATTTGTCACATATGCTGAAAACTAATCCATGATGAAGAATTCGCAGTACGAGATTACTGTCATCTCACAGGATGGTAAGATATTAATTATAGTTACTAGCAAAAAATACCTTGCTCCTAACGTCGCTCGGTTGAATTTTCATATATTATATTATTATTTATAAATTACCCAATTTTAAAATAAAAAAGAATTGCCGCAACTTATGAATTTTGATATTGTAGTTTTGTACTAAATTAAATTTTCATATTTTTATAAAAAAGATTAATTAAAGTTACAATGTGCATAAAAATTGTATAAATACAAACTATGTCATGATGAATTAAGAATTTGTTCTACTCAATTGCATTTGAATCAATGAAAAAATATGATAGAAATTCATTCTTTTTAATCACGTGTTTCAATCACGAACCATGAAATAATCGAAAACAATATTTGACATTTACTAGAACTAACAACTGCACAGAGAAAGAAAAGTATTGTTTAAATAGGTTCCAAATCAAGTATATCTAATTTATGTACTAAGGTATTTGAAAAACGCTGCCGAGTACTTTGGCGGAATGCTTTCTCATAGAGCTCTTTGAGTTTCATTAAATTTTTTATATTTATTTAAATGTGATTTTAATATAAAAAAATTGTCTAACATTAATATTTATTTATAAATTTATACTTTGAAAGAACGATGGCAACGAAATTTCTAATCGTAACCACGCTAAGAAAGAAAATAAATAAAAAATAAAAATTTGTATGAAAATTTTCAAAATTGTCTTAAATTAAAACTGCACTGAGAAAATTAGTTTTCCAAAACTTGTTTTCTTCAGACAGTAGCAAATAACTTGCATACAAATTTTGGAGCAAATCTATCAAATGGTTTCCGTGAAATAGAAAAATAATAAAATTAGAAGTATGCCAAAAAAATCAGTTTTCAAATGTTTTTATTATTTTAACAGTATCAAATAATTTCTATACACATTTTTGAGCAAATTCTTAGAGTAGTTTACGTAAGATCCAAAAAAAATGAAAAATTTAAAATAAATTTTTTTCAAAATTTGCAAAATGCTCTAAAATTATAATTGCGCTAAGAAAATAAGTTTTCCAAAGCTTGTTCCATTAAGGCAATAACGAATAATTTGCGTAATGATTTTAGAGCAAATATAACGAATGGTTTAAGTGTAATATAAAAAAAATGACAAATAAACATTTTTTCAAAAATTTTCTAAATGCTCTAAAATTGAAACTGCACTGAAGAAATGAGTTTTCCAAAGTTAATTTTCCTCAGACAATAGCGAATAACTTGCATACAAATTTTGGAGCAAATCTATCAAATGGTTTTCATAAAATAAAAGAAAAATGAATAAAAAATTTTTATTTCAAAATTTTCAAATTGCTCTAAAATTAAAAGTGCGCTAAGAAAATCAGTGAGTGAAAGTTTTTCTTCTTTTAACAGTCGCAAATAATGTCCATACCTCCTGTCCGGACCTCAAGGGGACTTGAATGGATTCACTCCAGATGAGCTTAATGCGCATTTTGCAGGGGTGTCAGTCTCGCCACACGATGATACTGCGAAACGTAAAAGGATTCTTTCTGAGTGTAGTGGAAGAGGCTTTGCTTTTAAGCCAATTAATATTAATGATGTAATCCTTGCGATTTTGCATTTTTCGTCACAGGCTTGTGGCGAGGATGGCATCCCGCAAAGTGTGATACTTAAAGCACTACCGGTTATTAAAGTGCGTCTTGTGACTCTGTTCAATATCTCTTTTGCGTGGGGGTCTTCCCTTGCCTTTGGAAGCGTGCACGCATTGTGCCTTTACAGAAGTGCCCTGCATCTAAAATGCCTAAAGATTTTAGGCCCATAGCAATATTATGTTTTCTTTCAAAGGTTCTCGAGAAGATTGCCCACGACCAACTGCAGGAGTATATTATGACACACAAAATACTTGACTCTTTGCAGACTGGCTTCAGAAAGCATCATTCTACGCAGACTGTCATACTTAAACTTACAGATGACATAAGATCAGGTCTTGACAAAAAACTTGCCACGATATTACTTCTATTTGACTTTAGTAAGGCATTCAACACGATCTCCCCGTCCAAATGGCTTGTGAGGCTTAGATCGATAGGGTTTTCCAGGGCTGCACTTGAGTGGATTAGCTCCTATTTATCAGGTAGGAAGCGAATGGTTTCTACATATTTAAAAAAGGATTCGGATTGGCTAACAACCAATCTAGGAGTTTCACAGGGTTCAGTGCTGAGGCCCCTGTTGTTTTGCCTTTACATTAATAACATCCATGACACGCTCGACCCCTGTTTCGTTGAGCACATATTATATGCTGATGACCTCCAAACCTATACTCAGGTCCCTCATGAACACCTAAATAAAGGTATTAGTATTATGCAAAGGGCGGCCAGGGTGGTGTTGGGGTGGGCTGTCGATCCTTCTCTCACATCAAATGCAAGCAAAACTAAGGCGATCGTTTTTGGCAGTAGTCGATTTATTAATGAGTTTTATGCTGGTGAGTCAAGAACGATTGAGATTGAGGGAGGTGTCGACATATCATTCTCTGATACCGTTACGAGCCTTGGTGTTGTGCTTGACGCTAAGTTGTCATGGGAGCCGCACATTGATATGGTGACTAAAAAATTTAATAGGATAATGTATAGCTTGCGGTTCTTTCGTCGGTACACCACTGAGGCCCTGCGTCAGCAGCTTGCAGCGGCCTTGCTGTTTCCGCACCTCGACTACTGCTCAGTAGTTCTGCTCAATGCTTCGCAGGGGTTGAGAAGATGATTACAAAGACTACAAAATTCATGTATGAGATATGTATTAGGCGTAGGAATGGGCGATCATATCTTTCCTCATAGAGCTGCGCTTGGTTGGCTGCGTACTGATTCGAGGAGACAGTATTTTATGGCTGTACTTATGTAAAAAATCGTGCGCATGAATACTCCCGAGTATCTAGTGAGTCTCTTCACTAGATATGTACCTAGGGTAGCCACTAGGGGCGAGATTAAGGACTTCGCGGTGCCCTTCATGCGTACTGAGACTGGGAGAAATTCCTTTTAAGTTCAAGGTGCGCATTTTTGGAACTCCCTGCCTGCTGATATAAAAAATCTACCATCGCTCGGCAGGTTTAAGTCGGCTTTGAGGACGTACTCACTCGACCTCGAGTGAAATTAATTTTAAGTATTTTAATTTTTATGTTAATTTATTTTGTTTTTGTCCTATATATAGATTTAAGGTGTAAATGTATTCATTAGCGTGAATGATGGATGAATGTATGCGGAAAGAATGAGTGGTTCTGTTTTTATTAGAAGTCATGACATCTTCGGTATTAAGTTTTTATTTTTTAAATGTTATTATCATTTTATTTTTTAATTATTTACTATTACTCTGTTATTTTATTATCCAATTTCATTTTTATAGTATTGTCTAATTTTATTTTATAGTATTGTCCAATTTTATTTTTGTAGTATTGTCCAATTTTATTTTTATTGATGTCATGACAGCGATTCCTCTTTTAAATTATGTATTTTAATCCTATGACTGATAGATATTTAAGACTGTTTTTCATTGTAACTTACGTTTTCTACGAGTATTGAGAATAGTCTGTAATATCACTTTTGCATGATGACTTACTGATACAGTATTAATTTTAATAATTGACTGTGATATCTTATCTTATTATGTGCAATACTTAATATAGAATTATTACTTATTATTTCATGCATTACACGCCTTTTCGTACTCTTTTTACAAAATAAATCAATATCTATCTATCTATCTATCGAAGTTAGGCAAATAAATAAATCGCATCCAAAATTTGAAGCAAATCCATTGAGTAGTTCTCGAGATATTTTTGGCGTACTGAAATCATACACACACAGACACATCCATACAGACATTTTCTCAAAACCACTTTTTTCGACTCCCTGAGTCTAAATATGTACAAATTAATGAAAAAATAGAAAAAAATTTTTTTTATCGATACAATGCTTTCTTCATGAGAAAGCAAAAATGAAAAATAATTATTCAAAATTTTAAAAATTCTCTTTAATTAAAACCACGCTAAATAAATTTTCCAAATCATATTTTCTTTAGACAATAGTGAATAACTTGCATAAAAAATTTGGAGCAAATCTATCGACTGGTTTCCGTGAAATAGAAAAATAATAAAATTAATAGTTTGTCAAAACAATCAGTTTTCAAATGTTTCTATTATTTTAACAGTATCAAATAATTTCTATTCATATTTTTAAGCAAATTCTTAGACTAGTTTACGTGAGATCCAAAAAAAATGAAAAATTAAAAATAAATTTTTTTCTCAATTTTCAAAATGCTCTAAAATTATAACTTCGCCAAGAAAATGAGTTTTCCAAAGCTTGTTTCATTAAGGAAATAACGAATAATTTGCATAATAATTTTATAGCAAATCTATCGAATGGTTTAAGTGTAATATAAAAAAAAATTAAAAATAAACATTTTTTCAAAATTTTCAAAATTTTCTTCAATTAACACTGCGCTAAGAAAATAAGTTTTCCAAAGCTTATTTTCTTTAGACAATAGCGAATAACAAGCATAAAAATTTTAGAGCAAATCAATCGAATGGTTTTCGTAAAATAGAAAAATAATAAAAAATAACAACTTTTTAAAAAATTTTCAAAATGCTCTAAAATTAATAGTATGCCAAGAAAATCAGTTTTTAAATGTTTTTATTATTCTAACAGTAGCAAATAATTACTATACAAATTTTTAAACCAATTCATAGAGTAGTTTACGTAAAACCCAAAAAAAATAAAAAAAAATTTTTTCAAAAAATTTTCAAAATTCTCTCAAAATAAAACTGCGCTCAGAAAATAAGTTTTCCAAAGCTTGTTTTATTAAGGCAATAACGAATCATTTGCATAATGATTTTAGAGCAAATCTAACGAATGGTTTTTGTGTAATATAAAAAAAATGAAAAATAAACATTTTTTCAAAAATGTTCTAAATGCTCTAAAATTAAAACTGCGCTGAAGAAATGAGTTCTCCAAAAATGATTGTCCTCAGACAATAGCGAATAACTGGCATACAAATTTTTGGAGCAAATCTATCGAATGGCTTTCATAAAATAAAAGCAAAATGAATAAAAATTTTTTTTTCAAAATTTTCAAATTGCTCTAAAATTAAAAGTGTGCTAAGAAAATCAGTTAGTAAAAGTTTTTCTTTTTTTGGCAATCGCAGATAATGTCCATACAAATTTCCAAGAAAATTCTTCGTGTAGTTTACGTAAAATACCGAAAAAATGAAAAATCAAAATTTTTTTTAAATTCTTAAAATGGCTCTAAGAAAGGAACTGAGCCAAGAAGTTCAATGTTTAATAGCTCTTCCTCCCCCCTAGTTAGACAAATAAATAAATCGCATGCAAAATTTGAAGCAAATCCATCAAGTAGTTCTCGAGATATTTTTGGCGTACTGAAATCATACACACACACACACACATACATACAGACATTTTCTGGAAACCACTTTTTTCGACTCCCTGAGTCTAAATATGTACAAATTAATAAAAAATAGAAAAAATTTTTTTCATCGATACAATGCTCTTTCTATGAGAAAACAAAAAGAGTGACGATATAATTTCAATTAGTACTATAGCTTGAATTTTAGGGACCAATGTTGGTACTATTGTATCATGAAGTAAGATCATAAATTTGCGATGCTTAGTGTCTTTTTTACTACGTTTTTATTAACTTGCTTTGGTGTCTGTCTGTCTGTCTGTTCGGTACCAATTTTGCAACCGATTGTAAACTAACTTCCCGATGAGCTAGAGACTTGAAATTTTAAATATAGCTCAGAACTGGATGACAATGCAATATTATAAAAAAAATATATATCTACCGAACAATATATTAATATATTCAATCATATACGGAGATGTTGGCAAAATTAAAGATTTGAAGATTTTATATATAGATACACTTTTAACATTAGTGTCTAAACATCTTCGAAAATTTTAAAAATCCTTTTTTGATATATTAATATATTAATATATTCAATATTATATTTTTGCACGCATTGTTGGATAATATAATTAAAAATATATATTCCCACCGAAAAATATATTAATATATTTAATTATATACGGAGATATTGGCAAAATTGAAGATTAGAAGATTTTATATATAGATATACTTTTAACATTAGTGTCTAACCATCTTCGAAAATTTTTAAAATTCTTTAACTTGTCATATATTGCAATTAGACATAAATTACAGCATTTTGTATTCTACAAATAAAATTTGAGACTGTATTTTATTCATTTTTGGTCTAACAATGCATAAAACAATAAATCTTGGTTGAATTTCTAATGGCGTCATTATTGTCAAAATGGCGGGAAACTCACCATGCGATTACGTGTTCTCTAAAAAAAATAGATGAAACACGTTTTAGTCCCTTGACAACAATATATATGCTATATAATATGCACTGTTGGACAACACGATAAATAATATTAATAATAATAATAATAATACCAAAATGTATAAGATAATATCTGAATAAAAGAAAAATTTTCAATCTACCACGTTTTTTAATTGAACTAAAAAGTATAAAATAATATTAAAAATAAAAAAAAACTTTTTAATGTACTACGTTTTTATAATAAACCAAAAAGTATAAAATAATGTGTAATAAAATGAAAAATGAATAATGATTTGAAATAAAAAAAAACGTGGGGCGCATACAATACATAATAATAAACATGCGCCCCACGTTTTTTTTATTTCAAATCGTTATTCATTTTTCATTTTATTACACATTATTTTATACTTTTTGGTTTATTATAAAAACGTAGTACATTAAGAAGTTTTTTTTTATTTTTAATATTTCGGTATTAAGACTGATATTTTATCTACTCGATTCAAGGGCAATATTTCGCAGAAAATGTGATTATTAATCTGTTTCCGTACGGCTTTTTCTGTTACTAAAATTAAAAATTATTAAATATAGAATTATTTTCATAAAATATGATACTTTAAAATTACTAATAGTTAATATTCTAATTCGTTATATTTAGGGAATAAAACGATACATGTTTATCTTCCATATTCCGTTTTAAAATAGTTACTTTTGAGTTTTAAATTAATTATTAGTAATTTAAAATTGATATATGTATATGATTTACATTATATTTATCAACTTGAAAATTGTTTCACAATTTCATGGGTTTTACGTTAATAGGTATTAATTATATATTAACGGTAGGCCGGAGTAGAACCTGATACCGACCGAGTAACAATTGAGTTGTTTGTTATTTACTCAAGTATTAATCGGTGTATCTTCAAAATAAAGGTTGATCGCAATAGATATTATTATTATTATGAATATCTATGCACAAGAAAAAAAAAATCTACCGATTTGTTTTTGAGAAAAGTAAGGAACGCCGAAGTAAAAGATTATGTTTATAATATTTTCGCGTTCCTTACTTTTCTCAAAAACAAAGCGATAGATTTTTTTTTTCTTGTGCATAAATATTTGTAATAATAATATCTATTGCGCTTAACCTTCAATTTGCAGATACACCGATTAATACTTGAGTAAATAACAAAAATGCCAATTAGACAAGGACAGCGAATCCGGCCTGCTCTTAATATAATTAAAATAAATATATTAATTAAGTTTTTCGCTGCTAACGTCGCTCGGTTAAATTTTCTTTTATTATATTATTATGTATAAATGACTAATTTTAAGTAAATAGGAATTAATTAATTTAAGTTTATTTTGAGTACTGAATAAAATTGAAAATAATTTGATGAAACATTATATAAAAATATATGTACACATGTGCTTGAAGTAAAAAAGCGTTTAATTTATTTCAAATGGCTATTTCTCACTCTACTTCCATTAGAAAAACAAAGATAGTACGATATTTGATTTAAATAAACTGAGAACTGGGTACTGAGTTACAACTATAATTTCCAGACCTCAATATATGACCATGAATTTGAATTATGAAATTAATTTATAAGTGAAACATGCTTAAAAGAAATTCGTGTTGATTTCTAATAAAAATATCTTCACAAATGTATTTTATATATATGATATACGAAATTTGAATAGAAAACATTATAAGATTGAAATACACATTTTTGGTTAATTTCATATTTGAATATTTCAGAATAATAAAATAACTATTTGCAATTACTTAACAATCCTTTTTGCATCTAATATAAAATTTTAATGATATACAAATATTACAAAGTGTATGTATCACAAGTAAGGTTTGCATATCATAAAAATTATAATTTTTAGAAAATTTTTGATATTAATAAATTGATAATTTAAAAAATTAAATATTTTTTTATTGATGACAAGCAACTATAGTTAAAATAATACTGTCGATGTCAATCAAATAACATTTTCATCAAAATAAATTTCAACGCTATAATTATTAAAATAAACATTTTTATTTAACTACAATCGATTGTAATAATTATTTTTTTAATATATATATATTCTGAAGAAATAATAATTTGATTTGGTAAACAGTTATATAAATATTATATTTTTATAATTCTATAACTTAATTTATTAAATTAAAATTTTATTCAGTTATCATTTAGAGAATAAAGTATTTGAATTAGTTTTCATGAAAATATATTATATAAAAAGTTACTTATTAACAATTTTTTATAAATAACATACATTTAACCTCAATTACATTTTCATTTGTACACGTGTTTGTATTCAAATGGATTGTCATTTATATTAAAATTGTTAACAATTAAATATATTAAAATTCATTTCATTAAAGCAATAATATTTTTAATAAGAGAAACATATTAATTTTTAAAATATATCAAATTACCTCATTTGAAAAATTATCATTACATGATATAAAAATATTTTTTTTAATATCGTTAGAATATAAATTTTATGAAATACAATTTTAAAAAATTATTTATGTGATATTAAATTTTTTTAATGGCCAATTATAAAGATAGGAAAATATATGAAATATGAATAAATTTTTCTGATTATGTCTATAATTATGAAATTATATTTATGAACTGTCTAGAAAGAAATCAAATTTCCCTTAAAAGAGTAAACATTTCAGAAGAAAATTTACTTATTATTTGCAAAACACTTATTATAAATGCGGAAAAAAATAATATTCTGTATTATAACTCTAAAATTTCTATTAAGAGGTGGTCGGAACCAAATCGGTCACTTAGTTCAATGCTTACAATAAATTCTTATAATGATTTATTTATTCATTTGCACGGCAAAAATATAGTCATTTCCTCCAACGAATAATTTGAAACACTTTCAGTGACAAAAAATGTCATAAAGCGAAAAATGCTATCTGACAGTTGATGCGGCTGTTATTTACATGCAATAAATTTCAATTTAGCATTTTTCGCTTCATGAAAATATTTTATATTTTTTTGTTACTATAACCGTTTCAAATTATTCATTATGATTATGGTTAGAGGAAATGACTATATTTTTGCCGTGCAAATGAATAAATAAATCATTATAAGCATTTATAGTAAGCACTGAACTAAGTCACCGATTTGGTTCCGACCGCCTCTTAAATATGATCATTGAAAGTACAATTATTTCATTATGTTGAATTTGCTGTCAAAGTTTGATTATGTTTCACCATAAGAAGATATAAAAATTAACTGTCATATTTAACTATCTTTCCATTCTATTGCTGAATTTCCATAAAAGTAATGTATTAACTTGTAGTATGTACCATGATGATTATTTAGTTAAATTTTCAAATTATTCCAATCATTAGTTTACCAGATATTTAGATTTTTTATTTCAAATAGAAAAATTTCAGTAAATAATATTGGAAAACAAACTTCTCAATAACTAATGAATAGATTTATTTAATAATTTTACTGAATAATCTTCGTAATACATACTATATATTAATGCATCTCTTAATTCAAAATTTTGAAATACAATGTAAATATAGTCAATATTTATGGGTGCAAGTGTACTGTCCATTTCACATCTCCTTAAATAATTTATAATTTATACTTATAAAATTCACATAATATTTTATAAAAACTATTAAAATGATAATCATATATTTAATATTATTTTAAACTATAATTAAAAAGTTTAAAAAATTATTATTAAGTGATAACTTAAAAAAATTTTCAAAATTTTTGGAAGAGTCCCAACTTAAGAATCGGCCGTATCTCTCTGTCCTTGTCTAATCTAAATTTTCGTTATAATAAATAAATTAAATATTTATATACAAATTTAAGGGATGAGCGCAATAGCGCAAAAGACGAGCAAACGATTCTATTTTATGAAGAAATATCAAATTTTCATTATCTTTCAAGTAAAGTACGAAACGGAAAATATGAGGTTGTGTTTGACTGTGTTTTCCGTTTCGTACTTTAATTGAAAGATAATGAAAATTTGATATTTTTTCATAAATATTAAAAATAAAAAAAAACTTTTTAATGTACTACGTTTTTATAATAAACCAAAAAGTATAAAATAATGTGTAATAAAATGAAAAATGAATAACGATTTGAAATAAAAAAAACGTGGGGCGCATGTTTATTATTATGTATTGTATGCGCCCCACGTTTTTTTTTATTTCAAATCATTATTCATTTTTCATTTTATTACATTATTTTATACTTTTTGGTTTATTATAAAACGTAGTACAATAAAAGTTTTTTTTTATTTTAATATTATTTTATACTTTTAGTTCAATTAAAAAACGTGGTAGATTGAAATTTTTTTTTTTATTCAGATATTATCTTATACATTTTGGTATTATTATTATTATTATTAATATTATTTATCGTGTTGTTCAACAGTGCATATTATATAGCATATATATTGTTGTCAAGGGACTAAAACGTGTTTCATCTATTTTTTTTAGAGAACACGTAATCGCATGGTGAGTTTCCCGCCATTTTGACAATAATGACGCCATTAGAAATTCAACCAAGATTTATTGTTTTATGCATTGTTAGACCAAAAAATGAATAAAATACAGTCTCAAATTTTATTTGTAGAATACAAAATGCTGTAATTTATGTCTAATTGCAATATATGACAAGTTAAAGAATTTTAAAAATTTTCGAAGATGGTTAGACACTAATGTTAAAAGTATATCTATATATAAAATCTTCTAATCTTCAATTTTGCCAATATCTCCGTATATAATTAAATATATTAATATATTTTTCGGTGGGAATATATATTTTTAATTATATTATCCAACAATGCGTGCAAAAATATAATATTGAATATATTAATATATTAATATATCAAAAAAGGATTTTCAAAATTTTCGAAGATGTTTAGACACTAATGTTAAAAGTGTATCTATATATAAAATCTTCAAATCTTTAATTTTGCCAACATCTCCGTATATGATTGAATATATTAATATATTGTTCGGTAGATATATATTTTTTTTATAATATTGCATTGTCATCCAGTTCTGAGCTATATTTAAAATTTCAAGTCTCTAGCTCATCGGGAAGTTAGTTTACAATCGGTTGCAAAATTTGTACCGAACAGACAGACAGACAGACACCAAAGCAAGTTAATAAAAACGTAGTAACGTAGTAAAATAGAATCGTTTGCTCGTCTTTTGCGCTATTGCGCTCATCCCTTTAATTGTATATAAATATTTAATTTATTTATTATAACGAAAATTTAGATTAGGCAAGGACAGAGCGATACGGCTGACTCTTAATCATTTTTTTTCCTAAAAATCCTGATGTTTTGGAGAGAAATTCATAAGAATACTTCTTGTTGTAAATGAAGAGCAAAGTTAGCATAATTCTTTACAGACCTGAATTTTAAAGTTTTCTATTAGTTCATATATGTATTACAAGGTAATTGAAATTACTCATTGTTCGCCACTTCAGAAATTGCTTTTCGCGGGCTTATTTTTTTCTATTTTACATGAACTTTAAAATACATTTTTAATCATGTAAGTCAGAGCCATCAATACGGAGTTATGACAGTTTTAAATATATATTTTCATGTATGATTTATTTTTCATATTGAAAATATATTTTAAACTGTCATAACTCCTTATTGTTGGCTTTGACTTACATGATTAAAAATTCATTTCAAAGTTCATGTAAAATAGAAAAAAATAAGCCCGCGAAAAGTAATTTCTTAAGTGGCGAACAATGAGTAATTTCAATTACTATATAATACATATTTGAACCAATGGAAAATTTTAAAATTTAGGTCTGTAAAAAATCATGCTAACTTTTCTCTTCATTTTCAACAAGAAGTATTCTTATAAATTTCTCTCTAAAACAACAGGATTTTCAGAAAAAAAAGATAAAGTTACGACTTTTCCAAAAATTTTGAAAAATTTCCGAATTTCAAGTATCTATGGCTCGTGATCCTCCCAATCTAAATCCTTAAGAAATTTTTCACACATTTTGGGTAACAAACGATATATTCTCAGAGTTTCAGCGATTTTTATTTTTACGCTCATTCATGCAGGCCGTCACTGATCGAATTTTTTTTTTCTTTTAAGTAATAAAAATACCTTCTATTATGTATATGAAGATAAAATTTACCTCGTACAAAGCTCAAAAATTTTTTTTTTTTACTATAGCAATTTTAGTGTTGGATGTAAAAACGAAAATTCAAAAATTGAAAATGAACCTCTATTTTTAAATGACTATAGCTCCGTCAATTTTTAACCTTTTTGGTCGTTCTTTTAACAAAGGGTGCGGAATTCTGTCTAGTTTTAAATTCAATCTCGATTTTTGTAATACAATTTGATCTCACTGAGTAATTTACGAAAAACCGAAGAAAAGCGATTTTTTTCAAACACGATTTTCTCAAAAACTATATTTTTTTTTTTTGAAATTTTTATATGAATTTATTCATAAAAAATATTAACATTTTGGGTAGGTGTAAATATGCGATTTTGCCTTATTTCTTTTTACAGATTTTTAAACGTTTTTTTTATATTTTCGATTTTAAAACATTGATACCATGGCGCATCGTACTATTTTTCTAACTTTACGGGTTTTCAAAACTATTTTTATGCTTTTATTTATTAATAATCAAAAATATCAACAATAATCTTTAAAATAAACCCCGGATCGAATATTTTGATCAATTAGAACCAAAGTTATGACGATTTCAAGTTAAAAAAAAATGCTGAAACTTTAAGGTGGTTCGTGCGACTAACATGTTTTTTCAAGATATTCTTGAAATTGTAGGTATAGTTCAATGAAGGCAATGTGAATATCATATTAAAATTTCAGAACATTTCATCGTTTCGTTTTTGATTAATCGATGTTCAAAGTTTTACAAATTAGATTGGAAGTATATCTATATATATTGGAATTTTTACATTTCGTAGCTGTTAATCGCAATATCTCATAAACTACATTCAAATTGTAATTGAAAATTTAAACATATATAAAGGAACTAATAATAAACATTTTCCAACAAGATTCACGTAAATTCATCGTTTTATTAAAGAGATAAAGTGTTTTGAAAATGTAATTATTAGATAAACGATGCATATTTCGTTCACATTTACGTTGCTACGCATGCACAACTAGATTATGTGAGCGCTATCTCTTTCTCTCACAGCTAGCTTTCTCTCTCTTACTGCACGAACCACCTTAAGTAAATATATTTACTTTGAATTTTGAATTCTGAATTTTGAATTTTGAATTTTGAATTTTGAAAAGGTGAGTTTTTTAAATACTAAAATATATTATTTGGTCATTTTCAATGAACAAATAATATGCGATACAATTAAGAAAGAACACTAATGAATTGAGATCTAATGTGAATGAAAAAATCCGAATTTGAATAAAACCTTTCAATTTACTTCTTACCACTCATGTCTCGAAGTTTTGGCAGTGTAGATTTGGTTTCGTTCACTTTTCCAACAGTGAATCTTTTAAATACCTTAAATTTCTTTTGCATTTCCTAACCATTCCATTTTTTTTTTAAGTACAGATAAATTGAAACAAATACATGCGAATGAGGCTTTATGCAAAAAAGAAGCTTATATGAAAAAAAAAACAAAAATATGAAGAAAAATTAGAAAATACTAACAAGGAGAGTGTTTCACCTTCGGGTCACCGTTTTTGCTGAAATTTTGAGAATGTTTTCTGGATGCAGAAATATGAAAAAAGCCAAAATTTTAGAGACCAACGCTCAATATTTCCCTAGTTACAGGTCATTAAAGAAAATCACTAAAAAAGTTACTAGATTTTCAAACGCTTATAGTTCCTCAGAATTATTAGCTAGAAGCTTAAACCTTTTTTTAAATGAAAGCTGAGCTCAAATCCTTTCGAAATAGTAGTTATAGCATATCGAAATATTATTTTTTCCCAAAGTTATAGCATAATAAACATTGGACCTGATTTTTCTTTTAAAAACATTAATTAATAATAAAAGCTGAAATTAGGTCCAATCCTTATTATATTATATATTATTAATTAATGTTTTAAACAAAAAATTCAGGTCCAATCTTTATTACGCTCTAACTTTGGGAAAAAATAATATTTTGAGATGGTATAGGTGCTATTTCGAAAGGATTTGAGCTAAGCTTTCATTTAAAAAAAAATTTAAGCTTCTAGCTAATAATGCTGAGGAACTATAAGCATTTGAAAATCTAGTAACTTTTTTAGTGATTTTCTTTGATGACCTGTAACTAGGGAAATATTAGGCGTTGGCCTCTAAAATTTTGGCTTTCTTCATATTTCTGCATCTAGAAAATATTCCTGAAATTTAAGCAAAAACGGTGACCCGAAGGTGAAACACTCTCCTTGTAAGATAACAAAATTGAAATTCGTGGAAACAATGAGTATTGATAAATTGGAACAATTACATGCGAATGAGGCCTTACGTAAGAAAGAAGCTTGTATGAAAATTAAAGAAGAAAAAACAAAAATATAAAGAAAAATTAGAAAATACTAAGATAACAAAATTGAATTTTAAGGAAACAATGAGTATTGATAAATTGAAACAAATACGTGCGAATAAAGCTGCACGTAAGAAAAAAGCTCACATAAAAATGAAAGAAGAACAACCAAATATATATGAAAAAAATTGAAAGTATTAAGATATAAAAAATGAAATCAATTGAAAATAGAGATACTAATAAATTGAAAAAATTGCAGACAAAAAACATTATGCAAAAAAGAGACTTATAGTGAATATGATAAAACTTATTAGTGAACAATATAATGAATATACGAGAATGGTACAAATTAAAAATTAAAAATTGGAAAATGCCAATATTATTAAGAAAACACAAGTAAAAAATGATTGTTACCAATTAAAAGAATCACGCACAAGGTGTAAACAAATAGAAATTGATGACAATAAACATATTAATAATGACACTACAATAAATAAACCAATGGATTGGAAAAAAGCGAAAACATAAATATGATTCTTATAAAGACATTATTTATTGAGTGTAAGCGATTAAAAATTGAAGACAATAATTATAATGAAAATCACAATAATAATAATTATAATAACAATCATAATAATGTATTGAATAAAGTTATTGATAAAACCATAAAGGGCAAAGTAGAAAAAAAATTAAAGAAATTAAATGAAAAAATATTAACTAAAAAAATTAATTTAAAACTGAATGGTTGAATAGCAAATATCTATTTCGATGAAAATCTCATATCTGAAAATAACATTGGTTCCATGACAAATACATGTGTTTATTATTGTGATGCGAAACATTTCGCTTTCGAATATACTAAAAGTAACGATATCTTCAATTGTTGTCATAAAGGTAAAGTGAAATTGTTAAAAAATCCTCCTTACCCAGAATAATTAAAGTTTTTAGCAACTGAATTAACGGAAGAAATTGATTTTCGACGAAATGTTAGGTTGTACAATGATGCTTTAGCATTCGCAAATTTTGGTGCTAATTTTGATACATGTGAAAAAATTCACCATAATGTATATGCGTTACATCCTAATAAAGATGAAGCACGTAAATATGGACAATTACATATTTTAGATAATGAAATGGCAACGATTAAACGGAATAAGTTTAATATAAATTTAACATTATCAAAACATTTAGATATTTTGATAAATGACATAAACCCTTATGCTTAAGCCTATAAAATGATGCATAAAGTAGAAGGAGGAAAACTACATTATTGTGTAAAAATCTATTATCCTCCAAGAACTGTTATTAAACATTATACTATTATTTTTATTTATTACAACTTATAATTATTATATTCATATTGAATGATAAAAAGAAAATATTAATAATAAATATATATATATATATATATATATACAGTAGGGTCCAATAAAAAAGAGCCACCTTTGAGAAAAAAAGTACTAATTAAAAAATTTTGTATCTCAACAAATAAGGGTCGTACAGTTCTCCACGACCACTCATTTTCAACGCATTTGTAAGGACTTTTTAATGCTTTATTGGTAATTTAATTTTGAGTACTTGTTTGGGAAATATTACCACTTAAAAATAGAAAAAAAAATTTTTTATTCGCCTGTGTTTAAATTCAAATCATTTTTCGGAAAATGATGGTAAAAAAATTTTACATGGCTAGTTTTAAAGGTATTTTGCTTAACTTGAAATTTATATTTTAGTTTTTTTTCTAGGTTTAAAATTGACCAAGGATTAGCGATTTTTGTTCAAAAAAGGGTCTTTTTTATTTTTCCGATATCTGCTTAATGAGAGGAGATATAGAAAAATGCCAAATAAAAAAAAGTGCATTTTCGTATGTAGAATAACCTTGAATTTTCTCAAAATTTTTTGTGCATTTTAATTTTTTTGATATTGTTGCGGTATTAATTAAAATTATTAATTAAAATGCACAAAAAATTTTGAAAAAAATTTTAGGTTATTCTACACACAAAATTGCATTTTTTTATTTGGCATTTTTCTATATCTTCTCTCATTAAGCAGATATCGGAAAAATAAAAAAGACCCTTTTTTTGAACAAAAATCGCATAATCTCGGTCAATTTCAAACCTAGGAAAAATACTAAGATATAAATTTCAAGTTAATCAAAATACCTTTAAAACTAGCCGTGTAAAATTTTTCGAAAAATGATTTAAATTTAAACACAGACGAATAAAAAAAATTTTTTTTCTATTTTTAAGTCATAATATTTCCTAGACAAGTACTCGAAAATAAATTGCCAATACACTATTAAAAAGTCCTTACAAATGCGTTTAAAATGAGTGGTCATAGAGTTCTGTACGACCCTTATTTGTTGAGATATAAAATTTTTAAATTAGTGCTTTTTTTCTCAAGGGTAGCTCTTTTTTATTGGACCCCACTGTACATAACTTAAATTAATAAACATAATGGAATTGAATTTTTTCTTTTTTATTTATTACACTAAAATACGTTGTAAAATACATCTCAGCTTATTTAAATAATCTTATTCTTATCCATCCAACTATTGTGTTTACTACTTACTAGGAGAGTATCAGACCTTCGGATCACGGATTTTGCTTAAACTTTGGGATAAGTTTTCAGATGTCAAAATATGAAAGGAAATAGAATTTTAGACCCCAACGCTCAATATTTCCCTAGTTACAGGCAATTTAAAAAAATCACTAAAAAAGTTACTAGATTTTCAAACGCATATAGTTCCTTAGCATTGATAACTAGGAGCTTGAAACTTTTTTTAAATGAAAGCTGAGCTCAAATCCTTTCAAAATAGTAGTTATAGCATGTCAAAATATTATTTTTTCCCAAAGTTATAGCGTGATAAACATTAGACCAAATTTCAGCTTTTGTTATTGATTAAGAGGAGGTCACGTATCTCTGTCCTTTTCTAATAAAAGAATTGAGTTTTTTACAGAAATTAATAACTTTATCAAAAAATGAAGAGAAAGCCGCATCTCGTAATAAAAAAAGCAATATTTTCTTTGATAAGAAAATTAATTTAATTGCTTCGTTTTCAAGAAAACCTTGAAAAACTTCAATCATAGTGGTTATAGTGGACAATTTGGTTTTTCAAGGTTTTCTTGAAAACGAAGCAATAAAATTAATTTTTTCTCATCAAAGAAAATATTGCTTTTTTTGATGCAAGATGCGGCTTTCTCTTTATTTTTTGATAAAGTTATTAGTTTTTGTAAAAAAATCATTTCTTTGATTAGAAAAGGACAGAGATACGTGACCTCCTCTTAATGTTTTAAAAAGAAAAATTAGGTCCAATGTTTATCACGCTATAACTTTAGGAAAAAATAATATTTTGATATGTTGTAACTACTGCTTCGAAAGGATTTGAGCTCAGCTTTCATTTAAAAAAAGTTTCATGCTCCTAAGTATCAATGCTAAGGAACTGTAAGCGTTTAAAAATCTAGTAACTTTTTTAGTGATTTTCTTTAATTGCCTGTAACTAGGGAAATATTGAGCGTTGGGGTCTAAAATTCTATTTCCTTTCATATTTTGACATCTAGAAACTTATCCCAAAGTTTGAGCAAAATCCGTGATCTGGAGGTCTGATACTCTTCTAGTTAGACCTAACCACTTAACATATAGACGTTTACCACTTTTTTAAAAAATTTTTTCTACCAAATAAGTTTCTGGATACATGGTTTTCTGAATTTTCGTTTCATAAAAGCCGCCAGAGACGGGTCCATCATAATAATCTTTGACGTAGTAAGTTATAGGATTGCTTTTAACAACTCTTGTTATTGTAAAAATTTCAGTTGACCAATTTGGCGTATAATCTTTTTCAAAAACTTGTTTTATCTTACTTATTCGCCCTTTATCTCCCACTTTGAATTGTGATATTTTTACAGGTCCTTTTTCAGTTGGGTTATTATTCTTGGTTTCTTTTTCATTTATTTTCGTAACGTTTTCAGCCTCGATTCCTATTGTTCGATGTTTTCTTGATTTGTATGCTTTTACTTACTCAGGCAGAATATTCAACCGTTTATAGCTTCCTTGTTTGCTGAATTCTAACCACATTGCATTTTTTAAAGTTATATTAAAGCACTCTCATATGCTTGCATGAAGATTATTATGTGAAGAGTAGTGATTTGTCTTGTAATTTTTCATAAGATTCTGAAAGTTTGAATTGTAGAATTCCTTTCCTTGGTCAGTTTGCAAATTCGATGGCACCCATCCTTGTTTTAATATTGAGTTTATAGCTAGAGTAACATCATTGCCAATCTTCGATTTGACTGGTACAGCACATGCATACTTTGAAAATGTATCTATAACAGTTGGTAAATAGCAAAAACCTTTGTTTTCCTTAAAATAAGGTATCGTTTCTTCAAGGTCAGCTTGCCAAGTCTCATCTAAACCGCGTATGTCATATTTTCTTCACTTGTACCTTTGTGCTGGCTTGTGTAGCTTTTTAACTACTCTTCGACGTTCCATCTTAAACTTTAACTTTAGCAATATCCGATTGTCTATTCATTTTGTTAATTATACAGGGTGTCAAAAAACTAACGAAACGGTCCTGTATTTTTTTAGGCAAGATATTTTTGGCAAAGGACAAGGTTATTTCTCAGTAACTTTCAACGAGAAATCCGATGGTGAACTTTATTTTGACCTTGAGGATAACCTTCAAGGTCATTTCAAAGTCAACTTTTTTTTTAACGCGAACCCCCTATTTTGATACCGGCAACCGAAAAAGTGGAAAATTTTACGTTTAAATATGTATTCAGGTCACGTAAACACCGAACGACCTTGAACCTCATTTGAAAATAATCTGAACTTACGGACTTGCTTCTTACGATGGGGTGCTGGTTTAGCGTGAGTCCCCTTGCCTCTCACATTTTGCTAATATTTATTCCGTTTGTTCAAACTGCGAGCCTTGGCAAGCAGCTATGCGTTCATAAAAAGCAGTAACAGCTCTGCGGATCATTTTTGTATCTATTAAAATAGCTTCTTGTAAAATCCTGTTCCGTAGGTCGTCTAAAGTTTGTGGTTAAGGTGCGTATACTTCACTTTTTAAATAACCCCAAAGAAAGTAATCAAGGGGCGTCAGATCGGGTGATCTAGCAGGCCACTCAATTGCACCTTTTTCTTCCAATCCATCTACCAGTGAATTGATCATTTAAGTATGCTCGAACATTCCTACCAAAATAAGGCGCAGCTCCATCCTGTTTAAACCATTCTGGTATAATTTGATTTCTGAGAAGCTCTTCATATCTATCGGCGGTGAAATTGCCTTCGATAGATAAAGGACCTATCAATGTATCATTCAAGAAACCAGCCCAAACATTAACCTTTTGCGGGTATTGTGTATGACTTTCTAGCATCCAAAAAGGATTTGCATTGGACCAATATTTGCAATCATGTGTGTTTACTTCACCATTTAACTGGAAAGTAGCTTCATCAGAAAAAATTGTATCATACAAAAAATTTGGATTTGCGTTGATTCTAGTCATCATTGTCTCACAAAATTCAACTCGGCGGTCCGGATCATCATCTCTAAGCTCTTGTACCAAATGTACTTTATAGGGATGGAAATTTATATTTTTTCATATTTTTCGCACTGATTCATGAGAAATATCATATTCATTTGATGCTTTACGTAGAGTATGATGCTGATTTTCAACGAAAGCTTAAGCGATCTCAAATTGTTTTTCTTCAGTAATTGCAGACTTTGGACGGCCAGATCTCTCGAGATCATTAAGAGTCCCATGCTCATCAAAACGCCGTACAGTTCTTTGTATTGTAGATTTAGATATTTGGCTTGCACCATCTCTGTTACGGAAAGTATGATTAAATAATATCCGCGTATCCTCTAAACTTCGCTGGCGATCTCTCCAACCACGCATCATTAATAGAGATATTCTTTCTTGCTCAGAAAGTCGAACATACGCCATGGCTTTTGAGTAAAATGAGAACAAAAAACTAAACGAATTGCGGGAAGACTCTCCGAGAAATTAAAAAATTAAAATTAAACTTTATTTATTTGAAAGAGAGATACTAGAAATGCAAAGTCTATTAAATTATTTAATTTTTTTGTATAACACTTAGAAAATAAAAAAAATTTTAAATTAACAAAAATTTAACATCTAACGCTTTGAATTTATGTTACTTTCTGTGGAAGGTAAATATCAAAATTAGGAATTCAAGTGTAAAATATGACTTAAAAACAATGGATAAATACTAAAGAGATCAAGGAAATTGTTGACGTCGCTAACTTGGCATGAGTGCTGAGTTCATATGCAATAACTGTGTAGCGTGAAAATGAGCCTTACTGGTATTCTTCGAGCCATTTATTACATTACAAAGTTACTGGAAATAACCATTATCTTGACCAGTATAAAAAGGTCTCACCTCAAATTAGCCCAACGTTAAGTTTAGATGACCTTGAAATGCCCTTGAAGGTCATCCTCAAGGTCAAAATAAAGGTCACCATCGAATCCTCGTTGAAAGTTACTAAAGGAATGGCCTTGTCCAGTACGATACAGACCTTTCCAGAGGTCAGACAGTCATGAGTTTGAAATGTCCTTCAAATCAGGTTCAAGGTCGTTCAGGTTATGTGATCTAAGTACATATTTAAACGTAAAATTTTCCATTCTTTCGATTGCTGGTATCAAAATAGGGGATTCGCATTTGAAAAAAAAAGTTGACTTTGAAATGACTTTGAAGGTCATCCTTAAGGTCAAAATAAAGTTAACCATCGGATTCCTCGTTGAAAGTTACTAAAGGAATAACCTTGACCTTTGCCAAAAATATCTTGCCAAAAAAAATACAGGACCGTTTCGTTACTTTTTTGACACCCTGTATATCCAATACTTGCAAAATTTCGTTGAGTCATATCATAGAGATAAGTTAATTTTACGTCTATTTCTGCTTTATATTCTTCAACTTTGTTCTCATATTTTTGATTAGCTTTAGCAACTTCTATAATTGTAGAAGATAAGAAATCAACTTCTTTCTGTAGAATATTATTCAGTGAATTCAAACTAATGGCATTATTTGGATAATTAGCCTCTCTAATATTGCAAAGCCGCTTACCAAATCAAAATTACTATCTAATGTAAAATTAAATCCAAGACCTCGAGGACCACAACTCACTTGCGAGCCCTTAAGTTTTCTTCCAAGTACATCAAGACTCATGTTACTACTGTTGATTTGAAAATGGTGTACTTCAATATATATGTCCGGCTTAACGTATTTCCTCTATAATTAATTGGATTTCATTGTTGTGATTATTATTTCCAGCAGATCGTTCGGCTAGTAATAATCGTAGTCTCTCGTCAAGCTTATTTGGATTATCCCAGTAGACTACATCTATGAAAGTATTCTTTTTTGCTATTTTATATTTAGGTATGAGACCCTCTCCGCTGGTAGACATTCTACTGCGATCACTGCGGAACATTGGTGCTATGATTTTTTAATATTTTCTACTCTTCGAAGAGCGTATATTCTCATTCTTGCTATGTCTTTTTCTATGGGCATTTGTTGCTTCCAGGATAATGCGATAGTTCTTGCAATCTGTTGTACGTAAAAGATGAATATCTGGTTCTTTTTTAAAAAGCAATTCCATTAGACCACTGCTTTTAGGAAGACTTAAATCTTTCACTTTTATTATTTTATCATCAAATTAAATTTGTGAATCACCTATCATGTATACCTCACTGACTTTTCTCACTCCGTATATCCCAACAAGCAAACGGTGTCAAAGAGAGAATTAAAAAAGAATTCTTTATGTATACTTTTGTAAACGGAAGTATCAATAAAGAGTTCTTAATGATTGCTTTGTTTATTCGCGAATGTCCGACCACTTTAGTTTTTAAAGTATTCACAAAGTATTCTTAAACAATTCTTTTGATTAAATCACATTCTTAAAATACTTTTTTTAATCATCAAATTATAAATAATCCTTCTATTTTACATGATTATGAAAAACAAAAAATGTTATAATTGATTAAAAATAAGCTATTAAATTAAAAAAAAAAAAAAAAATTATTTGTTCGAGATTTGAACCACGGTTCTTGAGGATGTCAAACGAAATAAAAAAAACTGTTGCCCATGACCTAGCCTACTTGGCTACCAACTCATCTGTTAATAAATTCTCGAAACTTATACATGTTCATTGGTATAAGCATAAGCAATGTTAGTAAATTTGTTAATTAATTATTCATGGTTAATAATATTAGCCAAACTACATTTTTATTTGAATAATTTAAGTAAAAATTTATTAAATATTCAAGAGATACCTTAATTTAATAAAAGAAATTTTTTGTGAAGTCATGGTTGATTTAATTTAAAATGAAGAATGTTTAGATTTAGATATTTGTTTAAATTCTCAAAATGAGAATTTATTTAAAACACACTTAAAATATTTATATATTTTGTTTCATAAAATGTTAACAATTTTTTCGTTTAAAATAGATAAAAAATATTTAAATTATTGAATGATTAATTAAATTGAATTTTTACAATTTATAAAATTATCAGGAATTTCAAGTTTTCAATTTTGAATTTCATGAAAATCAAAATTAAAAATGATTTTAAAACAATCTGAAAAGCGATAAAATATCCATTACATCTTTCGATTTTTGAAAGTGACTAAGTTACTAGGAAATCAGTGTTTCAAAAGTGAACTTTTTGACTACTTTATGAATACTTTGGATTATGATTACTTTTTCAAAAAAGAATTCTTTATGAATACTTTCTTAACCCTTTTAAAATATTTATAAAGATACGTTGAAGAGTTATTTTTTATTTAAATTTTGTGGAAGAATACTTTGTGAATATTTTATGAATACTTTATTAATATATTTTATTAACTTCAGAGCGGACATTCGTGAATTCTTAAATAATTCTTTTTTCCAGATGTGTGCTTATTGGGATGTTATCGATTTTGCTGCAGCTTCCATTTAGCATCGATAAAAAGTCTGTCGGTTCATTTTCCTTATGCGCAGATACAAATAATGAATGTATAGATTTGAATGATGAATTTGCAGAATTGAATAATGAATGCAGTATTGTGCTATCAAAGTAAAATCATCGTTATTAGAAGCATTATTATCAAACACAGGACCCGAGTCATTAACATCGTTTAATATAACTTGATTTATCGAATCTCAATCTTTTTTTTGCCGATTTTTTGTTACTATCTATAGCCGAAATGTGATTAGAATGTGACACACTTTCAGTGGTCGAATCGACAAGTTTTTCAAGTGGTGTAATAACTGGTTTTAAAGTATCACCAATAATCTTTTTAAAATCATCTTTCTTCTTTCTTAACAAAGAGTATTTTTTTAATAGCCTCATGTGCTCGTAACAGCTCGCTAAGAACATTTTTTTCTTTATTAAAGACAGGCATGCTGACAAGATGCTGTCTACAATTAAACTGCAAAGGTTAAGATTTATACTTCTTTTTTAATGGCAATACAGTCAAATCCTTTTCTATATCCACCATCATTCATTGCTCTATCTTTGTCACTAACAACAAATCCATACTTGTCATTCTTCCAGCATTCAGTACAAAGATTTCAAAATTCATTTAAAGTCAAGTCAGTATTCACATAGTCTTGATAGATATGTTTAAGATTAACATCATCTTGACGATAAATTACCATCAAATTAACATTGTCCCTAGTGAGATATTTCGGTACATGAGCTTATGACCGAGATAGATGAAAGCTATCTACCTTTTTGTGTCTCCCTATACAGAAAAAAGTTCTGACGTTATCCTGCTTCTCACAAACCATATCGGCAAAAATCATAACTGAATTAGGTAAGTCTTCATCTAGAGACTCTACAAATTCACGTTCACTAAACGGTAGATATACCTTCAATTGGTTCTAAAACTTTTTGAAGAAATTGGTATTTCGGTTGATTTAAGGATTTAGAGTATACATACAAATTTTCAAATCTAAGACCATTAGGGTGTGTAATTAGAGTCATTAAACTACTAATAGTTGAAACTATTTTTCCCACAGTTCGATGGGCCACAGAATACTGCTCGTATATTATCTGGAAGTAACTCTCCGTGTCATTTTTTTCTTTCCGTTTTCACAAAATCAAAGTTGGCGACGGGAAGTTTGACGTTCTGATCAGTAAAATCCATGTTTACGTAAAAAAGTCAAATCTAAGATTAACCTTTTCAAAATATAAACGCTTGTTCTATATTTCGATTATCAGTTGTAAATCAGCACTCGAAAGTACAGAAACACTCTAAGGGTAAGGGGTTACTTGATAAAGTAATCAATAACTCACCTATTAAAATGCATATTCCTGGATATCAATATTGTTGGAGGTGATACAGGTATCAATCCACTTGATCAAGCATGCAAAGAACATGACATATCTTATTCTGACAAAAATGCTGATCAAAAAGTAGCTGACACAAAGCTCGTTAATAAAGCTTGGCAGCGTATTAAAGCCAAAGATGCAAGTCTTACCGAAAAAGCAACTACTTTTGTTGTTTCAAATGCTATGAAATTAAAAGGAAAGACAGGAATAGGTGTAAAATTGAGTAAATTAATAACTGCAAGTAAAAAATCATCAAAACCAAGTAAACATTCTTACAAAGTTATTTAGTCCGCCTTAAAGTGCCTCAGGTGCACGTGAAGCTCTTAAGATCGTTAGCGGTAAGAAAAAAATTATCATTTCATGTATTCTTTCTGTTTAATCTAGAGGTGGTGCTCTGCCTTATTTCATACCATTGTTCGCAGCACTAAGTGCAACTGATCCTCTGGCTGGAGGAGCTACTGAAATAGCTAAAGCAGTAAATGAGACTAAAGCTGCACAGAAAAATTATGAAGAAAGTAAGAGGCATAATAAAACTATGGAAGCTATTGCTCTGAGTAAAGGTCTCTATCTTAAACCATATAAAACTGGAATGGGATTATTTATGGAACCTCATATCGGTCATGGTCAAGTTAAAAAAAAAACTTTGATTTAACTTTGCCAAATCGTGCACTGACTTACTATGATCTCATGAAGTATGCTCGCGTGATGCAAATCCCATATTTTCGGAGTGTTTTCATAAGAAATAATCTACCTTCTGATGGTCCATGGCATAACCAATCTGCTATAGTTAACTTAGATGATTTTTAAAACAAAGGCACTCACTGGATATGTTATCGAAAACGAGGTTCTGAAGTGATTTATTCTGATAGTTTTGGTGATCTTAAACCCCTTTAGATCTCATGTTATATTTTAACGTGTAAGAAGTGAAGTACAACTACAAAACATATCAGAATTTTGACTCATTTATTTGTGGACATCTTTGTCTTCAATTCTTGTGTAAAAGACTGTGAAAGAAGAGTTTTTAGACAAGCAGGATCATTCTTTTTCAAACAGTCATGGAAGATAGATTCACTTTGAGTATTTTAGACAAATCTTTTGTCTTAGAAGCGCAATATTTTTCTTTAATAGAACTACCACAGCATAAGAATTTCGTTTTGGATTTAGTTGAACTTTTAACATTCAACTTGATTCCCAATATTGACGATTCGAATAATAAACTTTATATAAATTGAGAGAAGATTATTACTATTCCTACATGGATAGATGTCTTAGCGAACTGCCAACCAAGAGGGGAGGTATACAGTCCGCTCATACTCAGCGGCGAACAGCAATACATATATTGGCGTTTTGAATGCCAAAAGTTACTTATAAGTTGCGCGCGCACGGCTGGCTGATATCGGTTGGGTTTTAAAACGCCAACATTTGTTTTTCTGTCTCCCGTAAACTTGCGGTATACTGCGCCCTCACACTTTGGCATACAGCATACAAAAAGTTCTTTCAGGGTACTGGCAGTTACGAAATTGATGCTAATAATTAATTTTTGCAAAAAGATTTAAAATCTGAAGAAATCGAATTTTACTTATAAGCTAACAACAATACTCCCAGAAGAGAAATTTAATGCAGTCATCAGATCGATCTTAGACCTTGCGATTCAATAAGCCGTCTTCTTGGTTTTGTTCGTCGCATTCTTATTGAAAACATTCATCACAGATTTGATTCACCTGTAGAGATATTGAAAATAAACGCACTCAGAGTAGAATGTAATATTACTACAGGTGCTTACATCAACGATAAGAAAGTTCTCGCGATCCATCAGTTTTTCCCAAGAGTTCCTCTGGGATATAAAATCGTAGAAGTTCCATCGCATTTCATATATTTACCACTCAATGTTAAGAGTATAGATCATCTTCAAATTCGAATCGTTGATCAGGACGGTAATTTAGTGAATTTCCGAGAAGAGGAAATAGAGTAGTCTCATGAAGGGATGCGCTTCATTCAATTCAAATCAGACTCTTATATTAGAGAATACAGGCTGGCTTGTAACTAGGAAATTTTGACGTTTCTATTCCTCTAAGTATGATTGTGGGCTTTGCAGAAGATTACAAGAAAATTGTTGTTAATATGAAGCATGAACTCATTCTCACAAGATCAAGAAACAACTCAAATGCTATAGTCCAGGAAGGTACTGTAGCCAACACTGTAACTACATATGAAAATTATCAAATAAAAATATCAAAGATAGAGTGGTTAATGATATATGTTGTTGCATCAGATAAATAAAAAATCCAGAGTTAGAAAAACCTATATTAGTTAAATCTGTAAGACGCTATTGTAAATAATATGTAAAAGTAATTTATCAGTATGATTAAAAAACGATAAGTACTAACTAGGAGAGTATCAGACCTCCGGATCACGGATTTTGCTCAGACTTTGGGATAAGTTTTCAGATGTCAAAATATGGAAGAAAATAGAATTTTAGATCCCAACGTTCAATATTTCCCTAGTTACCGGCAATTAAAGAATATCACTAAAAAAGTTACTAGATTTTCAAACGCATATAGTTCCTTAGCATTGATAGCTAGGAGCTTGAAACTTTTTTAAAATGAAAGCTGAGCTCAAATCCTTTCAAAATAGTAGTTATACCATATCAAAATATTATTTTTTCCCAAAGTTAGCGTGATAAACATTGGACCTGATTTTTCTTTTGAAACATTAATTAATAACAAAAGCTGAAATTGGGTCTAATGTTTATTATGCTATAACTTTAGGAAAAAATAATATTTTGACATGTTATAACTATTATTTCGAAAGGATTGGAGCTCAGCTTTCATTTGAAAAAAATTTTATGCTCCTAAGTATTAATGATAAGGAACTGTAAGCGTTCGAATATCTAGTAACTTTTTTAGTGATATTCTTTAATTGCCTGTAACTAGAGAAATATTGAGCGTTGGGGTCTAAAATTCTATTTCCTTTCATATTTTGACATCTGAAAACTTATCCCAAAGTTTGAGCAAAATCCGTGATCCGGAGGTCTGATACTCTCCTAGTAAGTCACTGTCAGTTCATTACAGGTAGTTTGCCATAATGTTCTAAAACATAAATAAAGCTGCAACTGTTTTTACGGCGACATGCAAATTGTGTAACAATTGGTAAGACGTGTTATGCCGTAAATCTAAACCAGATGCAGCGTGTGTCATAGAACGACACTACCTATTGATTAGAAAAACTGTTATCAATCAGTGAACTGACCCCGAGCCTCGTATACATGATTTCGTCTGCGATATGAAATAAGTATCTCAATTTGTGAATACACAAATTCTGTACAAACCTTTGTATACGAACGGCATCGCTTCAGACCTTACTGAAAAGTGATGGACTTCTCGAGTGTAAAAGGCGATATGCATAATTGTAGTGACTAGTATCTTAACTATTAGTTGTAAATAACGTCTGAATCTTCGTAAAAAATATGTTTGTTTCTATTATTATTTAATCGCCAAGGATAATTACACTCGAATATAGTTTAAAACCATAATCTATAATAGCATGCTTTAGATAACGATTGTTTTGTAGATGTAGTGAAGAATCATTTAATCGTAATTTTATAAATATATATAAATAAATTGAATCATAGATCAAAATTCAGATTTTAGATTTGTTGACTTTGATTACAACTATAAGTGTAGGAAGAAATCAAATTTTTTTGCACATGAGATCTCACGTAAGATCTCATGTCCAAAAAAATTCTATTTCTTTCACACGAGATCTCACGTGAGATCTCATGTGAGATCGGGTATCAGAAAAAAAAAATTTTTCCCGCACATAGGATCTCATCTCAAAGACGGGAGAACGGTGATGAAGAGACGGAGACGGAGAAACGCAAACTGAGAGACGGAGACAGAGAAAAAAAATGACATGAGATCTCACGTGCGAAAATGGAACGAGATCTCATATGAGACTTCATATGAGATTTCACGTGCCGCCAAATTTTATTTTTTCTGATGTCCGATCTCGCGTGAAATCTCATGTGAGATCTCATGTAAGATCACACACCAGATCTCTCATGAGATCTCACGATTAAAAATGAAACGAGATCTCATATGAGAATTCATATGAGATCTCACGTGCCGGTAAATTTTATTTTTTCTGATGCCTAATCTCACGTGAAATCTCACGATTGAAAATAAAACGAGATCTCATATAGGGATATCTCTGGAACTTTTTAATTTTGAGAAATTGTCTTCACAACAATTTAAAAGGCAATAATACAAGTTTCTGGAGTGGCACACACTTTAATAAGGGCTTAAATTACTCGTTTCTGTAAGTAGAATATGTAATTAAATTTTGGTATCGATTGAACAATCGTTGTTCACGGTACATAATTTTATACGTCAAAAATGATACGTTTTTCATATTTTTTTACGTGTGTTTCTTGAGCTATAAAAAAAAGTCGGAGACCGAGAGACGGAGACGAAAAGACGGAGATAGAGAAACGGAGATGGAGAGAAAGAAACAGAGGGGGACAGAGAGACGGAGTAACGGAGATGGAGAGACGGAGAGATGGAGATGAAGGAGCAAATGTTCTGTAGGTGTATGTGCATATGTGTATATGTGTATATGTATGTGTGTATGTGTTCATGAGACACGTATATGTGAAAATGGAAATGGAAATATATGTATATATATACATATATTTGTTCGTTTGTATATGTAGGTGTGTAAGTTTATGTGTGTATGTATGCATGTAAATGTGCGCATGTATATGTGCATGTGTTTATATGTGTAGGTGCAAGTGTCTGAGTGTATATATATTTGTGACAATTATGCAAACGATATTTCGGGAAGAAAAAAGGCTTAATTTTTTACATTAATATAATGGTAGTGATATAATATAAGATTATATGTAAGTAATATAATAAAATAATTAAGGAGACGAAGAGACGGTGGTGGAGAGACAGAGACAGAGAGACGGATATGAGGAGACGAAGAGACGGAAATACGAGGATGGAGAGACATAGATGAAATGACGGTGATGGTGAGATGGAGACGGAGTGACAGAGTAGAAGAGATGGCGAACGAGAGACGGAGACGCAGACGGAGTGCCAGAGACGAAGATACGGGAAAGAAATATGAAGATGGAGAGATAAAGATGGAATGACGGATATAGTATATGTGTGTATGTGTATATTTGTATGTATGTATATGTATATTAAAGATGCGTGTATGTATGTGTATGTATGTATGTGACAATAATGCAAAAGATATTCACGTAAAAAAAGGTCTCAATTTTTCACTTTAATGTAATAATAGTGAGAGTAATTTTTTTTTATTCTTTGGAACTACAGTCAAGCTAATTTTAACAACATTATAAAAGTTTTCGAATCATGCTGTGATTAATTATGTATTTTCTTGAATTTGGACTTTGCTAGGTTTAATTGTTGTCAATCAATATTGTGACGATTTTTTTCTATATGAAAGCTATAGCGTTTATTGAAAAATGGATTTTTATTTCTTATTTCTAATAAATAAAATATGATTATACTGTGCTAGAAATGATAATTTATCTGGTACAATAATGGATTCGTTGCCCCTGGTAACTAACAATAAATTCATTGGAATAGTAATTTTTAGCACAATAGCATACTTGTATATTACAGAACAACAATCAAGTCAACATTTCGCTAAAAATTTAACTCTATGCGAATCAAATGCAAATAAATTATATGAATTCAAATAAGATGTTAAGACAAATGTTAATGTAAAAGATATGAATATCGCTATATTTATATTAGTAAAGTAAATGAAGAGGGGAAGCTGAATATTATTAATTAATCCTAATTGTAATCGTATTGCTGAAATATTAGTAAAGATATTATTTTTTTATTATTGTAATGTAATATCAGACTTACATGTTATTAAGAGAAGAAGTTTTGTATCATCTATTAGTTATAATAATACTCATGCAGTACTAATTAGTTATAATAATAATCACAATAATGAAATGTGAATAAAAACTATCAATATTTATTATTACAAAAGAATAAAGAAATCATACTAATTCACTAGGAAGGTAATAAGGAATTAACAAATAATTATCGACCAATTTCACTGATATCGAATTTTGCAAAGATTCTGGAAAAAATAATTTATAATAGAATATATGATTTTCTTGATAAGCATAATATACTGTCAGATAGACAATTTGGTTTCATGAGAAATAGAGGTACAAAAGATGCTCTAAACACCGTTACGGATTCAATCTATAAAAGATTGGATAAAGGTCGACCTATAATTGTGACTTTCTTGGATCTGGCAAAGGCTTTTGATACCGTTGATCATCAGTGCCTGTTGAATAAATTATAAAATATAGGTATAAAAGGTAAGGCATTTGATTTGCTAAAAAGTTACTTGACTGACAGAAAACAAAGATTTAGAATAAAGGGGATAGTAAGCAGTTCGAGAAGGGTTATATCGGGTGTGCCACAGGGTACAATTCTGGGCCCACTTTTGTTTATCATTTATATGAATGACTTATTAGTATCTATCAAAGAAGATTTAATTTTTTCATATGCTGATGATACTTTACTGGCGGCTTTCGAGGATGCGTGGATTCAGACTCAGGAAAGCATGAATAATAATTTGAACAATATTGCCATTTGGCTTTCAGTTAATGAACTTTGAACATAAGTAAGACTTTCTACGTCACTTTTGGTAACTATTGTGATAGCATACCTGATCAGTAAGATATAAGGATTTTTGATAAAAAAATTAATAGAGTTGAAAGATATAAATATTTAGGTATTATATTTGACTAGAAACTTAAGTGGAATAAACATATTGAATATGTGATGAATAAAACAAAGTATCTTGCTTATATCCTACAAAAACTATATAGAATAATGTCTTAACATCTGTTAAGGACTATATATTATGCTTTTTTCACTCAGTAATATCTTATGGAAGTAGAGCTTGGGGTTGGGCATACAATAGTGTGATGCGCTTATTGCAGAACTCCCAGAATAGATTGTTGAAAATTAGCCATAGGGATGATTTCACGTTGCAGGGTTACCCAATGAATTTAAGGCAGATTTTTGCTTACGAATCTTTATATTACCTTATGAAATTTTGAGTACAACTTATAAAAATAGTATAAGTAATTCTAGTAAAAAAGCATATTGATGCCAAAAATGTACAAAAAGATGAGTTATAAAATGAGTTATGTTGGCGCTGTGAAATATTTCAACTTGATGCCAAATGAATTGAAAACTATGTCTACGAATAATGTAAATAGTAAGAATAAAATTAAAGAATGGATTACGAGAAATGTGTGATATGAATTGTATTGTAGTGATAATTTTGTTATTTGGGTTCACGAGTATGATGGAGTTGTTTGGACTTTTTTTTGCCAACTGTTAACTATGAATTACAGTTTTATTTCTTTTAGTTATAAGTTTTTAGTTTATATTTTTTTTAGTCAGTTAAGTACCAGTCCGCTAACAGGGATATCCTTCCTCTGCGGTTTTCTACTATGTATAAGATACTATGTAAATTATATTACTGGTTTCAATAAATAAATAAAATAAATAAATATCAAAATAAAAGATAGGTGTGAGACAGAGGTGAGGGAGTAGCACATAAATCAAAGGGGATGGGTGTGAGGTTTTAGGAGAACAATTTAGAAGAAGAATTAATGGTCGTCAGTGGCTTATTAGAGTATATCGGTGGAGCGATGGATTCGTAATTATTCGTAATTATTCGTAATCTTGAGGCTCGAAGTTCGATTCCCGTTGTCGGCCAAATGATACAAGTACCATTGTACGGTACATGTGCTTCGTTAACAAACACACTGACGACCATCAGTGTGATACCAGAGGAACGGAGACGGAGAAAAAAAAATGACATGAGATCTCACGATTGAAAATGAAACGAGATCTCATTCACCTAAAAATTACACTAACATTAAAAATAGTCTAACAGCTTCCTAAAGAGGGGCACAAGTACCAGGGTAGGCTTTAACTATTCTTTTTACCATATTCATTATGCTCAAAAAATTTGAGAATGATCGAAAGAACGTTACTTTTTTTTATAGCTCAAGAAACACACGTAAAAAAATATGAAAAAAGTATCATTTTTGACGTATAAAATTATGTACCGTGAACAACGATTGTTCAATCGATACCAAAATTTAATTACATATTCTACTTACAGAAACGAGTAATTTAAGCCCTTATTAAAGTGTGTGCCACTCCAGAAACTTGTATTATTGACTTTTGAATTGTTGTAAAGATAATTTCTCAAAATTAAAAAGTTCCAGAGATATCCCTATATAAGCACTCATATGAAATCTCACGTACTGCAAAATTTTATTTTTTCTGATGCCCGATCTCATGATTGAAAATGAAACGAGATCTAATATGAGAACTTATATGAGATCTCACGTGCCGCAAAATTTTATTTTTTCTGATGCCCGATTTCATGTAAAATCTCATATGAGTTCTCATATGAGATCTCGTTTCATTTTCAATCGTGAGATCTCATGAGAGATCTCACGTAAGATCTCATGTGCCTCAATATTTTATTTTTTCTGTTGCCCAATCTCACGCGAAATCTCATGTGAGATCTCATGTGCAAAAAAATTAATTATTTTTCCTGATACCCGATATCACATGAGATCTCACATGAGATTTCACGTGAGATCGGACATCAGAAAAAATAAAATTATGCGGCACGTAAGATCTCACGTGAGATCTCATATCTGTTCTCATATGAGATCTCGTTTCATTTTCAATCGTGAGATCTTATGTCATTTTTTTTTCTCCGTCTCCGTTCCTCTGGTATCACACTGATGGTCGTCAGTGTGTTTGTTAACGAAGCACATGTACCGTACAATGGTACTTGTATCATTTAGCCGACAACGGGAATCGAACTTCGAGCCTCAAGATTACGAATAATTACGAATAATTACGAATCCATCGCTCCACCGATATACTCTAATAAGCCACTGACGACCTTTAATTCTTCTTCTAAATTGTTCTCCTAAAACCTCACACCCATCCCCTTTGATTTATGTGCTACTCCCTCACCTCTGTCTCACACCTCTCTTTTACTTTAATATTTATTTATTTTATTTATTTATTGAAACCAGTAATATAATTTACATAGTATCTTATACATAGTAGAAAACCGCAGAGGAAGGATATCCCTGTTAGCGGACTGGTACTTAACTGACTAAAAAAAATATAAACTAAAAACTTATAACTAAAAGAAATAAAACTGTAATTCATAGTTAACAGTTGGCAAAAAAAAGTCCAAACAACTCCATCATACTCATGAACCCAAATAACAAAATTATCACTACAATACAATTCATATCACACATTTCTCGTAATCCATTCTTTAATTTTATTCTTACTATTTACATTATTCGTAGACATAGTTTTCAATTCATTTGGCATCAAGTTGAAATATTTCACAGCGCCAACATAACTCATTTTATAACTCATCTTTTTGTACATTTTTGGCATCAATATGCTTTTTTTACTAGAATTACTTATACTATTTTTATAAGTTGTACTCAAAATTTCATAAGGTAATATAAAGATTCGTAAGCAAAAATCTGCCTTAAATTCATTGGGTAACCCTGCAACGTGAAATCATCCCTATGGCTAATTTTCAACAATCTATTCTGGGAGTTCTGCAATAAGCGCATCACACTATTGTATGCCCAACCCCAAGCTCTACTTCCATAAGATATTACTGAGTGAAAAAAAGCATAATATATAGTCCTTAACAGATGTTAAGACATTATTCTATATAGTTTTTGTAGGATATAAGCAAGATACTTTGTTTTATTCATCACATATTCAATATGTTTATTCCACTTAAGTTTCTAGTCAAATATAATACCTAAATATTTATATCTTTCAACTCTATTAATTTTTTTATCAAAAATCCTTATATCTTACTGATCAGGTATGCTATCACAATAGTTACCAAAAGTGACGTAGAAAGTCTTACTTATGTTCAAAGTTCATTAACTGAAAGCCAAATGGCAATATTGTTCAAATTATTATTCATGCTTTCCTGAGTCTGAATCCACGCATCCTCGAAAGCCGCCAGTAAAGTATCATCAGCATATGAAAAAATTAAATCTTCTTTGATAGATACTAATAAGTCATTCATATAAATGATAAACAAAAGTGGGCCCAGAATTGTACCCTGTGGCACACCCGATATAACCCTTCTCGAACTGCTTACTATCCCCTTTATTCTAAATCTTTGTTTTCTGTCAGTCAAGTAACTTTTTAGCAAATCAAATGCCTTACCTTTTATACCTATATTTTATAATTTATTCAACAGGCACTGATGATCAACGGTATCAAAAGCCTTTGCCAGATCCAAGAAAGTCACAATTATAGGTCGACCTTTATCCAATCTTTTATAGATTGAATCCGTAACGGTGTTTAGAGCATCTTTTGTACCTCTATTTCTCATGAAACCAAATTGTCTATCTGACAGTATATTATGCTTATCAAGAAAATCATATATTCTATTATAAATTATTTTTTCCAGAATCTTTGCAAAATTCGATATCAGTGAAATTGGTCGATAATTATTTGTTAATTCCTTATTACTTTCCTAGTGAATTAGTATGATTTCTTTATTCTTTTGTAATAATAAATATTGATAGTTTTTATTCACATTTCATTATTGTGATTATTATTATAACTAATTAGTACTGCATGAGTATTATTATAACTAATAGATGATACAAAACTTCTTCTCTTAATAACATGTAAGTCTGATATTACATTACAATAATAAAAAAATAATATCTTTACTAATATTTCAGCAATACGATTACAATTAGGATTAATTAATAATATTCAGCTTCCCCTCTTCATTTACTTTACTAATATAAATATAGCGATATTCATATCTTTTACATTAACATTTGTCTTAACATCTTATTTGAATTCATATAATTTATTTGCATTTGATTCGCATAGAGTTAAATTTTTAGCGAAATGTTGACTTGATTGTTGTTCTGTAATATACAAGTATGCTATTGTGCTAAAAATTACTATTCCAATGAATTTATTGTTAGTTACCAGGGGCAACGAATCCATTATTTTACCAGATAAATTATCATTTCTAGCACAGTATAATCATATTTTATTTATTAGAAATAAGAAATAAAAATCCATTTTTCAATAAACGCTATAGCTTTCATATAGAAAAAAATCGTCACAATATTGATTGACAACAATTAAACCTAGCAAAGTCCAAATTCAAGAAAATACATAATTAATCACAGCATGATTCGAAAACTTTTATAATGTTGTTAAAATTAGCTTGACTGTAGTTCCAAAGAATAAAAAAAAATTACTCTCACTATTATTACATTAAAGTGAAAAATTGAGACCTTTTTTTACGTGAATATCTTTTGCATTATTGTCACATACATACATACACATACATACACGCATCTTTAATATACATATACATACATACAAATATACACATACACACATATACTATATCCGTCATTCCATCTTTATCTCTCCATCTTCATATTTCTTTCCCGTATCTTCGTCTCTGGCACTCCGTCTGCGTCTCCGTCTCTCGTTCGCCATCTCTTCTACTCTGTCACTCCGTCTCCATCTCACCATCACCGTCATTTCATCTATGTCTCTCCATCCTCGTATTTCCGTCTCTTCGTCTCCTCATATCCGTCTCTCTGTCTCTGTCTCTCCACCACCGTCTCTTCGTCTCCTTAATTATTTTATTATATTACTTACATATAATCTTATATTATATCACTACCATTATATTAATGTAAAAAATTAAGCCTTTTTTCTTCCCGAAATATCGTTTGCATAATTGTCACAAATATATATACACTCAGACACTTGCACCTACACATATAAACACATGCACATATACATGCGCACATTTACATGCATACATACACACATAAACTTACACACCTACATATACAAACGAACAAATATATGTATATATATACATATATTTCCATTTCCATTTTCACATATACGTGTCTCATGAACACATACACACATACATATACACATATACACATATGCACATACACCTACAGAACATTTGCTCCTTCATCTCCATCTCTCCGTCTCTCCATCTCCGTTACTCCGTCTCTCTGTCCCCCTCTGTTTCTTTCTCTCCATCTCCGTTTCTCTATCTCCGTCTTTTCGTCTCCGTCTCTCGGTCTCCGTCCTTCTATCTATGTCTCTCTGTCTTTATCTTTCCTTTCCGTCTCACCGTCTCTGTCTCTCCGTCTCTGCTATTTTGTCACTCCGTCTCCGTCTCTTCGTCGCCGTCATTTCCATTACGTCCCTTCGTTCCCGTTCCTTCCTCCCCGTCTCTCCGTTTCCGTCACACCGTCTCCGTTGCTCCGTTTCCGTCTCTCCATCTCTATCTTACTATCTCGGTCTTTTCATGTCCGTCTCCACCTTTCCGTCTCCGCCTTTCCGTTTCTCCATCTCCGTCTGTCCATCTTCATCTCTCCGTCTTCGGTTTTCCGTCTCCGTCAGTCCGTCTCCATATTAGTATTTCATCTCCATCTACGTCTCTCCGTCTCTCCATTTCCGTCACTCCATCTTTCTGTCTCTGTTTCTTTCTTTCCGTCTCCGTCACTTCGCCTTCATCTTTCCGTCTCTCTATCTCCGCCCATATGTATATGTCTTTCCGTCTCTGCCTCTCTGTCTCTGCCTCTCCATTTTTGTCTCTTCGTCCCTCTGTCTATGTCTTTTCATCTCCAACTCTCCGTTTTCGTCTTTCCGTCTATGTCTCTCTGTTTCCGTCTCTCTGTCTTCTTCTCTCTGTCCATCTGTCTCTGTCTCAACGACTTTGTCTCTACTTCTCTGTCCCTACGTCTTCGTTTTTTCATCTCTATCCCTCTGTCTGATACACATGATTAAAAAAAAATGAATTCCTATCATATTTTTTCATTAATTTAAATAAAATTGAGTAAAACATATTTTCAATTTATCATGATGATTTAAACTATTTTTATGGATATTAGGGCTTTGATTAATCCTTTTTTTTCAAATATATAAAAACTAAATCTTAAACAGAACTGCAATATAAGAATTTATAAATTAAGGCAATTTTTTTGACTTCAAAATTGGCTAATTTATACATATTGATATAATATATGAAAATTTAATTGAGCGAGGCTAGAAGCGAAGTAAACTAAGCTTTTATAGATTGAAATCGAAAAGAAAGTTTAGCGAAGAAAAGATTTTGGTCAGATGTTTTATTATTAATTGATTCTATAAATATTAAATTTTTTTAAAAAATGAGTTTTAGAAGAAATGTTTATATAAGAACAAAAAAATAAACAAACTAACAGAAAAACTTAAGTTTGAAACTTCAAATGAACAATGTTAAATGATGAACACTGAACTTTGGTTTCATGATGTTGATGTTTTTTTTATATTTATGTCTTTAGTCAGTGGTAATTATTTAAAATTTTAAGAATAATTTATAATCAGAATTTTCAATTATCTATATAAATAACATTTGAGATTTTTATTTCAGGATTTTTCATAGTTCTTCAGAAGTATTTGGAATTCCCATATTAAATAATTTTGATTCAGAAGTACACATAAATTTATTATTTTCATAGAATGAATTCATCCAAAAAAATAAAATTAATTATAATAGGTAAAGATGTATATGCTGGGCAATCAAGTCTGTTAAATGATAAACACATTAAAAGATTCATTTAAATTTTGAAAAATCATACAAATTTTTTAATGCAGCCGACAATATTTTTACAAAGGCCCGAAAATATTAATGTAGTTCCATTAAATCAAGACTACATACAAATACATTTCCCCGGGAATCAGCATTTTGGTCACTAGATTTGTATCTATTATTTACGAAATGTAATTCATCTTTATGATAGTTTAAATAGTAATGGATTGAGTGATGGACAAAAAATTAACATTATTAAACTATTTTCAATTCGTGAAAACTTACAAATATGTTTTGAAAAAGTTCAGTTTGAGATCAATCCTTTCGATTGTGGCAATTTTTCAATAGCGTTTGCAGCAGCAATCGTTAACAATTTGTGTCCTTGTGAAATGGAATTTGACATAAAAAAAATGTGTGGACATTTGCTAACTATGTATGAAACTAATTCAATTGTCATGTTTCCATTAGTAGAGAACAATTATACTAATATCAATTATAAAGCGATATCCAGAAATCAGCAAATTATACATCACAAGGAATTGTCAACAATGAAATTAAATTTACAAAATATAAATGTTGAATATCTTGAAGAAAAAAAGTTACAAAAGTTAAAAACTATAGAACCTATTCTAACCAGAATGTACTCTTTCTATCCAAAACTAAGAAAAAGATTCTTTTTAAGATTACTTCTGCTTAACGTCAAAGCTGCAACATCTTTTGAAAACTCAGAAACATTTGATGGAATTACATACCGAACATTTTTTGATGCAGCAAAAGCAAGAAATTTAGTTGAAATAGATGATGAATGGGATAAATGTTTGGAAGAATCATGTAAATCTCGATTTTTAAAAGCTCTTTGTTAATTATTCAGTTACGTTTGTATATTCCACAATCTAATTAATGCTTGAGAATCATCAGAAAAATATAGAATCTATTTTTATCATATTACCAAAAATGAATAAACAAAAAGTTGAAGAATATGCATTAAGCCTAATTGATGATATTTTAACTAATAATGGATTCCAATTAAGTGACTTTAATTTACCTACTTTAGAATACTATATTGATAATAACGAAATTGAATTTAGTACAATTGATAATGTTAAACATATTTGGTCAATTATTAATAGTCTAAGAAATGCTGAAACAGCTATTTTTAATACGGTAATAAATTCATTAAATACAAACTGCACTGAAAAGTATATATATATATATATATATATATATATATATATATATATATCATATAATTTATCACAAGGATGTGTGACAGAACATACAGCATTTGAACTACCGTTAAACATATCTGAAGACACAGTATGTAATATCAGTGCAAACAGCGAAATAGGTAAAAAATAGAAAATTTATTAATTGCTATCTGGGATAAAATCACAATGACATTAAAATACGCTTTTGAAGCCATCGATCGCATGTTTACAGATGTATGTGATAATAATTACGTGTTTGGAGAAAAACATTTATCATTACAGGTGATTTTAGACAAATATAACCAATAGTAAAACATGGAAATAGAACACAGATAGTAGAAAATTGTGTCAAAAAAGCTATTAATGGGAACATTTTCAATGCGTGTCTTTGAAAGAAAATAAACGTTTATTGGAATCAGATGATAAATTTGAAAATTGGTTACTTAATATAGGAAATGGTAATTTTCATTTGAAATATGAAAAAGGGAAATGAAGTTATACAAATTCCAAAAGAAATATTGTCAGAGGGCAATCTATTTAATGAAATTTATGGGCATAATATAAATATCGAAAATTGTGACTATTACGAAAATATTATATTAGCACTGAAAAACGTAGGTGTAACAGAAATGAATGAAAATATTTTATGAAAAATAAATGAACCAGTAGTAGAGTACCTGAGCATTGATTCTGCAAAAGATGTAAATGACGAAAGTTTAGACGCAATGACGCCAACAGAATTCCTAAATTCTCTAACGCCCAACGGTTTACCTTTGCATAGATTACAATTAAAAAAAAGCTATATTTGTGCTTCTAAGAAATGTTAATTTGGATAAAGGACTTTGTAACAAAACCCAATTAGTAATAACGAAATTAAAACAATTTACTATTATTGCGCAAATATTAACGAGGAGTAAAAAAGGGAGCACTATATTCTTACCACGTATGACCTTATCAGGAAATGATGAACTGCCATTCCAGATGACCAGAAAACAATTTCCTGTAAAACTTGCTCATGCAATGACTATTAATAAGTTGCAAGGGCAATCATTTAAAAAAGTAAGAATGTATCTGTCAACACCAATTTTCAGTCATGGGCAGTTATACGTGGTACTTTCAAGGACAACTAATAAAAAAGAAAGAAATATTATAAAACCACAATATGAAAATTAAATATAATGAATAAGAAAATAAAATCAAACATAATTGAAACTCTAATATACCATTAAATAAAAAAAAATTGAAAATTATGAAGTGGAGTTCAGCGCTGTGTGGTTAAAAATCACGGATGCTATTGTTAGTTCTGTGCCATTGAAAAAACGCAATCGCTTTTTTAAATACTGTGTGGTTAAATGAAACGTGGCTGCTATTGTAAGTGCTGTGATAGGGAAAACTGCTAAAACTACTGTAGGCGCTGTGCAATTGTAAATTCGTAGCAGCTATTTTGAGCATTGTGTGGTTACAAAAACGCGGCTGCCATTGTAAGTGCTGTGTAATTGAGAAACACAACAACTATTGTAAGCGTTGTGTAATAACAAATTCGCAGCTGCTATTTCGAGCGCTGTGTGGTTAAAAAAACGCGGCTGCTAGTGTAAGTGCTGTGTAATTAAGAGTTCACAGTTGCTATTATCAGCGCTGAGACAAAGAGACAAAGGCGAAAGAACGGAGATGAAGAGATGGAGACAGAGAAACGCAAACGGAGAGACAGAGACAGAGGGTCAGAGACGGAGACTAAGAGACGGAGATAGAGACTATGAAACGGAGACAGAGAGACCGTGACGGAGGGAAAGAGACAGAAAAACGGAGATGGAGAGATGGAGACGAAAAAACGGAGACGGAAAGACGTAGACGAAGCGAAGAAGACGGAAAAACGGAGATGGAGAGACTCTGTTTGCGTTTCTCCGTCTCCGTCTCTTCATCACCGTTCTTTAGTTTTTGAGATGAGATCTCATGTGCGAAAAAATTTTTTTTCCCGATACCCGATCTCACATGAAATCTGATATGAGATCTTACGTGAGAGCACGTGTGAAAAAAAATATAATTTTTTTTTTACATGAGATCTCACGTGAGATCTTATGTAATTTTTTTCAGTAGGGCCGTCTCTCCGTCTTTGTTTCTCCGTCTATGTCTGTGTCTTTCCGCCTCTGTCTCTCCATCTCTGTTTTTCCGTCTTCTTCCCTTCGTTTGCGTCTTTTCGTCTTCGTCTCTCCATCTCCGTTTTTCTGTCTTTTTCCCTCCGTCACGGTCTCTCTGTCTCCGTCCCTTCGTCTCTATCTCCGTCTCTTTGTCTCCGTCTCTCCGTTTGCGTTTCTCCGTCTTCGTCTCTTTAAATGTATATTATGCTTTTCACATTTGATTTCTTACTTGTTGTTTTTATTATTTTTATAAATTGTAATACGTCGTTGTACTATTTCTTTAGTGCCAGACAGGGTTCTACCCCAAGGCCAAATAAATAAGTCTAAGTCTAAGTCTAAGTCTTTATCTCCGTTCTTTCGTCTTTGTCTCTTTGTCTCAGCGCTGATAATAGCAACCGTGAACTCTTAATTACACAGCACTTACACTAGCAGCCGCGTTTTTTTAACCACACAGCGCTCGAAATAGCAGCTGCGAATTTGTTATTACACAGCGCTTACAACAGTTGTTGTGTTTCTTAACTACACAGCACTTACAATAGCAGCCGCGTTTTTGTAACCACACAATGCTCAAAATAGCTGCTACGAATTTACAATTGCACAGCACCTACAGTAGTTTTAGCGGTTTTCCCTATCACAGCACTTACAATAGCAGCCACGTTTTATTTAACCACACAGTATTTAGAAAAGCGATTGCGTTTTTTCAATAACACAGAACTAACAATAGCATCCATGATTTTTAACCACACAGCGCTGAACTCCACTTCATAATTTTCAATTTGTTTTTATTTAATGGTATATTAGAGTTTCAATTATGTTTGATTTTATTTTCTTATTCATTATATTTAATTTTCATATTGTGGTTTTATAATATTTCTTTCTTTTTTATTAGTTGTCCTTGAAAGTACCACGTATAACTGCCCATGACTGAAAATTGGTGTTGACAGATACATTCTTACTTTTTTAAATGATTGCCCTTGCAACTTATTAATAGTCATTGCATGAGCAAGTTTTACAGGAAATTGTTTTCTGGTCATCTGGAATGGCAGTTCATCATTTCCTGATAAGGTCATACGTGGTAAGAATATAGTGCTCCCTTTTTTACTCCTCGTTAATATTTGCGCAATAATAGTAAATTATTTTAATTTCGTTATTACTAATTGGGTTTCGTTACAAAGTCCTTTATCCAAATTAACATTTCTTAGAAGCACAAATATAGCTTTTTTTTAATTGTAATCTATGCAGAGTTAAACCGTTGGGCGTTAGAGAATTTAGAAATTCTGTTGGCGTCATTGCGTCTAAACTTTCGTCATTTACATCTTTTGCAGAATCAATGCTCAAGTACTCTACTACTGGTTCATTTATTTTTCATAAAATATTTTCATTCATTTCTGTTACACCTACGTTTTTCAGTGCTAATATAATATTTTCGTAATAGTCACAATTTTCGATATTTATATTATGCCCATAAATTTCATTAAATAGATTGCCCTCTGACAATATTTCTTTTGGAATTTGTATAACTTCATTTCCCTTTTTCATATTTCAAATGAAAATTACCATTTCCTATATTAAGTAACCAATTTTCAAATTTATCATCTGATTCCAATAAACGTTTATTTTCTTTCAAAGACACGCATTGAAAATGTTCCCATTAATAGCTTTTTTGACACAATTTTCTACTATCTGTGTTCTATTTCCATGTTTTACTATTGGTTATGTTTGTCTAAAATCACCTGTAATGATAAATGTTTTTCTCCAAACACGTAATTATTATCACATACATCTGTAAACATGCGATCGATGGCTTCAAAAGCGTATTTTAATGTCATTGTGATTTTATCCCAGATAGCAATTAATAAATTTTCTATTTTTTACCTATTTCGCTGTTTGCACTGATATTACATACTGTGTCTTCAGATATGTTTAACGGTAGTTCAAATGCTGTATGTTCTGTCACACAGTCTTGTGATAAATTATATGATATTTATATATATATATATATATATATATATATACTTTTCAGTGCAGTCTGTATTTAATGAATTTATTACCGTATTAAAAATAGCTGTTTCAGCATTTCTTAGACTATTAATAATTGACCAAATATGTTTAACATTATCAATTGTACTAAATTCAATTTCGTTATTATCAATATAGTATTCTAAAGTAGGTAAATTAAAGTCACTTAATTGGAATCCATTATTAGTTAAAATATCATCAATTAGGCTTAATGCATATTCTTCAACTTTTTGTTTATTCATTTTTGGTAATATGATAAAAATAGATTCTATATTTTTCTGATGATTCTCAAGCATTAATTAGATTGTGGAATATACAAACGTAACTGAATAATTAACAAAGAGCTTTTAAAAATCAAGATTTACATGATTCTCCTAAACATTTATCCCATTCATCATCTATTTCAACTGAATTTCTTGCTTTTGCTGCTTCAAAAAATGTTCGGTATGTAATTCCATCAAATGTTTCTGAGTTCTCAAAAGATGTTGCAGCTTTGACGTTAAGCAAAAGTAATCTTAAAGAGAATCTTTTTCTTGGTTTTGGATAGAAAGAGTACATTCTGGTTAGAATAGTTTTTATTCTTTTCGTCCATGTTTTATGTATTCGAGTAAAAACATAATGTTGCGGTATATCAGAATAAAAGTAATTGAATGCTAAGGCGTTACTAGATGATCTTAAGCATTTTTAAAAATTATTACTTATAACAGAATTCCCCGTAAGTAATTTCTCAATCTCTTCAGGATATTCTGGGTCTTGTTCTAATGTTATATTTTCTTGTTTACAACATAGTGTAGATTCATTATTGCTTGACAGTTCGAAGCAAAATGTCTAGCACCACAAATATCACAAATAAAATTTAAATCACCAATATTATTTTCTATGATATAATTTTCATTATTTTTGGTCAATATATCTTTAGCTATTTAGTAATAATTTCTATCATTGTATTTCTCTTTTGTTTTGAATTTATATTATTTAATTTCTTTACAATTACTTTTTGATATTTTTTCTTTAGTTTGTTTATATTTTTTTTATTACTGTTTCGGTAAATTTTCCGTTGCTAAGTTTTTGGTTTATAATTTGTTGCCTCCAAACATTTTATGTTATCTTATAGATGTAATTACTGTAGTGCCAATTCTTGTAACTTTTTTTCTTCAAAATATTCAAAATTTATATTTTGAAAATTTAATTTCATTGTTGACAATTCCTTGTGATGTATAATTTGCTGATTTCTGGATATCGCTTTATAATTGATATTAGTATAATTGTTCTCTACTAATGGAAACATGACAATTGAATTAGTTTCATACATAGTTAGCAAATGTCCACACATTTTTTTTATGTCAAATTCCATTTCACAAGGACACAAATTATTAACGATTGCTGCTGCAAACGCTATTGAAAAAATGCCACAATCGAAAGGATTGATCTGAAACTGAACTTTTTCAAAACATATTTGTAAGTTTTCACGAATTGGAAATAATTCATTGATAATAATTTTTTGTTCATCACTCAATCCATTACTATGTAAACTATGATAAAGATGAATTACATCTTGTAAATAATAGATACAAATCTAGTGACCAAAATGCCGATTTTCGGAGAAATATATTTATATGCAGTCTTGATTTAATGAAACTAAATTAATATTTTCAGGCCTTTGTGAAAATATTGTTGGCTGCATTAAAAAATTTGTATGATTATTCAAAATTTAATTAAATCTTTCAATGTGTTTATCTTAAAAACTATGAAAAATCCTGGAATAAAGATCTCAAATGTTATTAATAAAGATAATTTAAAATTCTGATTATTAATTATTCTTAAAATTTTAATTAATTACCACTGACTAAAGACATAAATATAAAAAAAACATCAACATCATGAAACCAAAGTTCAGTGTTCATCATTTAACATTGTTCATTTGAAGTTTCAAACTTAAGTTTTTCTGTTAGTTTGTTTATTTTTTTGTTCTTATATAAACATTTCTTCTAAAACTCATTTTTTATAAAATTTAATATTTATAGAATCAATTAATAATAAAACATCTGACCAAAATCTTTTCTTTGCTAAACTTTCTTTTCGATTTCAATCTATAAAAGCTTAGTTTACCTCGCTTCTAGCCTCACTCAATTAAATTTTCATATATTATATTAATATGTATAAATTAGCCAATTTTGAAGTCAAAAAAATTGCCTTGATTTATAAATTCTTATATTGCAGTTCTGTTTAAGATTTAGTTTTTATATATTTGAAAAAAAGGATTAATCAAAGCCCCAATATCCATAAAAATAGTTTAAATCATCATGATAAATTGAAAATATGTTTTACTCAATTTTATTTAAACTAATGAAAAAATATGATAGGAATTCATTTTTCTTTAATCATGTGTATCAGACAGAGGGATGGAGATGAAAAAACGAAGACGTAGGGACGGAGAAGTAGAGACAAAGTCGTTGAGACGGAGACAGATGGACAAAGGAAGAAGACAGATGGACAGAGAGAAGAAGACAGAGAGACGGAAACAGAGAGACATAAACGGAAAGACGAAAACGGAGAGTTGGAGATGAAAAGACATAGACAGAGGGACGAAGAAACAAAAATGGAGAGGCAGAGACAGAGAGGCAGAGACGGAAAGACATATACATATGGGCGGAGATAGAGAGACGGAAAGATGAAGACGAAGTGACGGAGACAGAAAGAAAGAAACAGAGATCGAAAGATGGAGTGACGGAAATGGAGAGACGGAGAGACGTAGATGGAGATGAAAATACTAATATGGAGACGGACTGACGGAGACGGAAAAACGAAGACGGAGAGATGAAGATGGACAGACGGAGATGGAGAAACGGAACGAAAGGACGTAATGGAAATGACGGCGACGAAAAGACAGAGACGGAGTGACAAAATAGAAGAGACGGAGAGACAGAGACGGTGAGACGGGAAGGAAAGATAAAGACAGAGAGACATAGATAGAAGGACGGAGACCGAGAGACGGAGACGAAAAGACGGAGATAAAGAAACGGAGATGGAGAGAAAGAAACAGAGGGGGACAGAGAGACGGAGTAACGGAGATGGAGAGACGGAGAGATGGAGATAAAGGAGCAAATGTTCTGTAGGTGTATGTGCATATGTGTATATGTGTATATGTATGTGTGTATGTGTTTATGAGACACGTATATGTGAAAATGGAAATGGAAATATATGTATATATATACATATATTTGTATGTTTGTATATGTAGGTGTGTAAGTTTATGTGTGTATGTATGCATGTAAATGTGCGCATGTATATGTGCATGTGTTTATATGTGTAGGTGCAAGTGTCTGAGTGTATATATATTTGTGACAATTATGCAAACGATATTTCGGGAAGAAAAAAGGCTTAATTTTTTTCATTAATATAATGGTAGTGATATAATATAAGAATATATGTAAGTAATATAATAAAATAATTACGGAGACGAAGAGACGGTGGTGGAGAGACAGAGACAGAGAGACGGATATGAGGAGACGGAGAGACATAGATGAAGTGACGGTGATGGCGAGACGGAGACAGAGTGACAGAGTAGAAGAGATGGAGAACGAGAGACAGAGATACGGGAAGGAAATATGACGATGGAGAGATGGAGATGGAGTGACGGATATGGTATATGTGTATGTGTGTACATGTACGTTAAATGTGCGCGTGTGTATGTGTATGTATGTATGTGACAATAATGCAAAAGATATTCACGTAAAAAAGGTCTTAATTTTTCACTTTAATGTAATAATAGTGAGAGTAATTTTTTTTTATTCTTTGGAACTACAGTCAAGCTAATTTTAACAACATTATAAAAGTTTTCGAATTATGCTGTGCTTAATTATGTATTTTCTTGAGTTTGGACTTTGCTAGGTTTAATTGTTGTCAATCAATATCGTGACGATTTTTTTCTATATGAAAGCTATAGCGTTTATTGAAAAATGGATTTTTATTTCTTATTTCTAATAAATAAAAGATGATTATACTGTGCTAGAAATGATAATTTATCTGGTACAACAATGGATTCGTTGCCCCTGGTAACTAACAATAATTTCATTGGAATAGTAATTTTTAGCACAATACTTGTATATTACAGAACAACAATCAAGTCAACATTTCGCTAAAAATTTAACTCTATGCGAATCAAATGCAAATAAATTATATGAATTCAAATAAGATGTTAAGACAAATGTTAATGTAAAAGATATGAATATCGCTATATTTATATTAGTAAAGTAAATGAAGAGGGAAAGCTGAATATTATTAATTAATCCTAATTGTAATCGTATTAATGAAATATTAGTAAAGATATTATTTTTTTATTATTGTAATGTAATATCAGACTTACATGTTATTAAGAGGAGAAGTTTTGTATTATCTATTAGTTATAATAATACTCATGCAGTACTAATTAGTTATAATAATAATCACAATAATGAAATGTAAATAAAAATTATCAATATTTATTATTACAACAGAATATAGAAATCATACCAATTCACAAGGGGGTAATAAGGAACTAGCAAAGAATTATCGACCAATTTCACTGATATCGAATTTTGCAAAGATTCTGAAAAAAAAATTTATAATAGAATATATGATTTTCTTGATAAGCATAATATACTGTCAGATAGACAATTTGGTTTCATGAGAAATAGAGGTACAAAGGATGCTATAAACACCGTTACGGATTTAATCTATAGAAGATTGGATGGAGATCGACCTATAATTGTGACTTTCTTGGATCTAGCAAAGGCGTTTGATACCGTTGATCATCAATGCCTATTGAATAAATTATAAAATATAGGTATGAAAGGTAAGGCTTTTGATTTGCTTAAAAGTTACTTGACTTTTAAGCAACATTTTGGAGTGCTGTAAAATATATTAAATTTCACTAAGTATCTACAAAATAACTTGCCAGGCCCGTAGTTTAATATTTTATTGGTGAAATACTCAATGTATGTGAGTACTGCCTTATAATTGAATTGCTAGCTAATTCAAGTGTGTTGAATAATAAGCAAAAATATGAATCTATAAACCGATTGTGTACACTTGGCGGGAAGCATATTTTCCCGAATGCTAACCTCAAATGGCAACATCGCATATTTCACCACAGGCATAAGATAATTCCAAATTATAGAGCAAATTTCGCATCATTGTTACTTATTACTTGATGACATAATTTTAGTAAACAAACAATATTACTTTCTTTTTTTATGATCCGAATGATAATTTTATTAAATAAGATTTATATTTTAATCATATAAAATCTAATATTGTGAATTCAAGTTATATAGGCAATAAAATTTAAGTTGTTATCATTTGAATTTTTTATGAATAACCTATAAGAAAAAACAAAATAATCGTGATGTGAAAGTCAATGCATAATTCGAAGTTTTCTTATGTCTGTGGTAAAATATGCAGCGCTGCCATTTGCGGTACACATTCGGAAAAATATCCTTTCCGCCAAGTGTATATGTACAATTCTTTCTTTTTCAATATATTGTCAATCAATGTGAAGGAGTAAAAAAAATTAGTCTTGTAGAATATGCTTTTTCAATTTTTTATGTTCTAACATTTTTAAATAAAAGAGGATAAATACTAACTTGTATACAGTAAATCTCAAATGTTAAGAATCAATCCTTATTTATTATTATGTAATGGTTAACATGATCTACTAATTTTCGTATTTTCCATACATATATATATATATATATATATATATATATATTTCTTTCAATCATTTTTTACATCCGATGGATAGTAGTTTTTTATGTTCAAAGAATATTATTAAGAACATTAACATCCTGCTCAAAATATTGTACAATAAATTTTTATTACATCACGGTGCGTGTGATTTTTTCTGTATTATATTGATAGAAAATATTTTATTTAATATACAAAGATAAAGAACAAAGATACGTCCTAATACAATAAACAAAATTCTATTTTGAGGTCCAAAAATTATTTTTTGTAATGCATGCGATGCAATACGAAAAAAATTCTTAGTTTTTTCTAACTTATCTTTACTATATAAATCTTACAATTTTCAACTTTATCATAAAATATTAAGCCACGGGCCTAGCAAGTTATTTTGTAGATATTTAGTCAAATTTAATATATTTTACAGCACTTCCAAATAAAAAGATAGTGTAACGAGATAGAGAATGCATAATTTTATTTTATTGAAAGTATTACAATTAAAATGGGTATCTTTCTTTCCTGAAAGTTTTAAAAAGGCATAAATAATTTTGAAGTTGATGGCAACAAATTCTCAAATATAAGTTGTTAGAAGCTAATGGCTCTTCTGCCAAGTTTTTAGAAATAAAATTGCACAATTTTGATCTTCAACCGTAGTATATTAAATAAAAAATTATTCCGAAACGTTGAAGTTAAACGTTTCGGAAATTTTTTATTAAATATGTCTCTGATCAGGAATAAAATAAAATATATATCACTAAGATCAAGTATAGTTCATCAATGTTTAAGTACTAATATTCACTCATATTAATGTTCTAAAGAATACTATACTATTTGATACCAAAAATCGCCTAAAATATACTTTTTAAAAGTAATAATAGGGTAAGTATGCCAGTTACCGTGAGTTTAACGTAACCTCTTACAAATTTTATCAAATTAAACAGATTTTTCTATTAATGCTCGATAACTATTGATATCAGTTATAAACGTTGAAGCATCTTTTATTCAATAAGCATAATTAATTAATTATGTATTGAAAAATATTTGAAATATTATTAAAAATATAAGAATTGAGGCATGCGTCAAATACCGTGTTGCTCAATTTTCAGATTTCTATTTACCGTGTGTCAGTTTCCGCGCCCCCAACTAAATGTGTTTTGTCAGTAAGCAAGTCCTCTACCAAATATCGAGCGTCGTAGCCCGTGTATTTTTCGTCAATTTATCTTTTTTTGAGGTTATGTTTTCTTCGATGCTCACATGTTAGAAGGCACGGTAACTAAGATTATACCAAAAAATTGGTTTAGTCATCGTGCACGATAATTGAACTATATGCTTAAATCTGTTCTAGTTACTATATTTTATAAATAAATAATAAAAAATAATTTTAAAACGCAATTTATAAGTTTTTTCGAAATTTGTAAGTATTTTATTATAGTAAAATGCATTTACATATTATTAATATGCATTCTTTAATACTTTAAATGATTAAATTAAACATGCAATTCTTAAGCTTTTTGATAACGCGCGCACTAAAAACGCATAAATCACGTTACAAAAATTTCAAACATTATTTATACAATATAAAAAGTCGATAAATTGAATTTTTATTTTCCTGATAGTTAAATTATACTTTAAAAATATTAAAAAAATTTTTTCGTATTATTAATTAAGGCTTAAACCTATCTTAATGTATTAAAATATCGAAGGAGCACGGTAGTCGGGGGGGCAACGATAACTGGCGCACTTACCCTAATTATATATATTTTTGTAAATTGATGATTAAAATTAATATAAAGGGCATACTAGCATAACAACTGCTGTATCCAGCGTACGCAAAGAGAGTGTAAGTTAGTGTGCTCGCTAGGCATATTATCTAATGCGAGAGAGAGAGAGAGCAAGAACGGCTCTTCAAAGTATGGAGAGCGAGCTCTTTAAAACCTGTGAGCTCCCCTTTTATTTTTTATTTTGATCTACGAATGTTTAAACAAAGCCTTACAGAGCTATCTTTTTTCATAGCTGTGACGATTGAATTTATATAAGGGCTTTTTGATCTTATGATTCCGAATTTTTCCATTTTTTTTATTTTTTTAAATACGTTTTCTCTATGATTAAATGGAATTGGATACCTTTTACTATGTGACATATTCTTCATTTATTTTAATTTTCAATAAATAATCTATAATTTTATATTTGGTTTCTAAAAAATTATAATTTTACTGACGAGCTATAAGCATAAATGCTATTTTTACCGTAAAACCATGAGTCAAATTTTTAAATTTTTATCATTTTTTCAACTTTAATTTATTGATGACCTTATATTTTTGAAATCGCTATTAAATACCAATGACTCCTTCTGTTCATAGATTTTTTCACTAAATCTCCTATTTTTCATGGAAAATCGCTCTAATCACCTCAAATTATTTTAAAAAATCATGAATAAACCTCTCATGACAGACTTTGGGAAGGTTTTTGGCAATATTTTCCAAATCGATTTCTGTAAAGTTTTTGCAAGATTTTCCAAGAACGTTTTGTGTAAGGCTTTTGGTAAGGTTTCAGAAATAGTTCAACAAACATTACGAGAAAACTTTTATGAAAGGCTGATTTATGATTTTCAATGAGGTTTCGTGAAGTGAGTTTGCACAAGCCTTATATAAAATTTTCCTGCAACATTTTCAGTCAAATTTCAGAAACATTACACAAAACGTTGTAAGAAACCTTTTATGAATGGTTGCTGCAAGATTTTCATCAAGATTTCAGAAACATCTTGAAAAACCTTTAACCTTTTAAGGACGGGACTGGTCGATATTTCGACCACTCAAATATCATAATATTTTCGAGTAATTTTGAGGATAATATTATGTTAAAACACTCAAAAATATCATGATACTTGAGTGGTCGAAATATCGACCAGTCCCGTCCTTAAAAGGTTAATAAAAGGGTTCAAAAGGGTTCCTGCAAGGTTTCATGAAACATTTCAAGAATCATTGCGAGAAATTTTTCGTAAACAATTTTCGCAATGTTTCTGGCAAAGTTTCAGAAACATTTAAAAAAAATCGCGTGATGTGTACGAGATAATTTAGAGACGTCTACATTAAAATATAAGCACACATTACTTCTTCTTCTAATTGTAATTGGCTTCTTGACTAGCTCTTTTTTGGCTTTTATCTTTTTAAAAGAGGGACTTTTTAATTAGTTTTTTGTGGTCTCCAGGTTCTACTGCCCGTAGAAAAATTAAAAAATTATTTTCCGAAATTTTCCCGGGAAATTGAATCCTGGTCCACTAGGGCACGAGCCAAGAGCCTAAAACCCTGTGCTACCGCCCTACAGTGGTCCGAAAAGGTCTAAAAATTATCAAAATTCTGTGTCCACTGGATTTTACACTGAAAATAATAAAATATACGGAAAAATATTCTACTCTCTGCAAAGAATATGACTTTGTCTCCCTCGATGACGTCATAATAACAGATTTGGAAATAATCGAACTTGAAAAAAAGGATGATTCTGAACCGGAAATTGGCATAACTTTCGATCCATTCAATAACAATAGATCATATACCTATTACTTTAAAGTAAAAAGAGACAAGCATTTTTTCTAATTTGTTTTATTAAAATCCGTCCACTCCTTCAAAAGTTGGACAATTTTTTTTTGCAAAGGGGTGGAAATGAAAAGAAGTAAGGTTTCTTTTTTTCACTGATCTTATCATATTATGATTGATGCCGCCGGAAAAAGATTAATATTTTTTTTATATACATTATTAAAAATACAAATATAAAGAAATGTGTATATTTAGAGGCGCAGTAGTGCCTCAACAGCGAGTTAAGGTACGAATACGGAAACGTCTAGGCGCTCTTCTTATACTTTAAATTAGAGTTTTCAAAATTTTAAAATTGTATCCTATCAAAATACAACCAAATATTTAAGAACTACAAATTGATATTTAAAGATTTTTAGTTTGTCTTTAATTAAAAACAAGTTTTATTACAATCGGTTCACTCAATCTCAAGAAAACAGAATTAAAAATTTTGAAGTATCATATTCGCGTTATAAAAATTCTTCTTCGTTTTCGGTCCTCCAATTTTTGTTTCCAGCATATTACGTCACACTTTCATATTGTAGGAGGGCTATAAGCGTCTTTCTTGTCTGCGGGCATGCTACAATAATTTCTTACATATGTATGTCGGTAGTGTATTTAGGTGTCGTGACCTATATATGTATATGTATATGTATATGTATATATATATATATATATATATATATATATATATATATATATATATATATATATTTAAATATATAAATATATACAGCATGTCCAAAAAGTAACGATACACCTCAGAAATTTCCAAAGTTGATCATTTTTTCAATCAGGTGAAGGCCGCTCTTAGAGTAACTTTTTACGAGGTATCCGATATTGACCTTGGATTTGACCTTGAACCTCATTTTCAAGGTTATTTTAAGGTCAATTTAATTTTTTTAAATGGAAAACATTTTTTTATTTTAGTTATAAATTCTTAAAACGCAACCCAACTGACTAGGAGAGTGTCACACCTCCGGATCACGGATTTTACTCAAACTTTTGGATAAGTTATTAGATGATAAAATATGAAAAAAACTAAAGTTATAGTCACAAACACTCAATATTTCCCTAGTAACAGGTAATTAAAGAAAATCACTAAAAAAGTTACTAGATTTTTAAACGCATATAGTTCTTTAGCATTGATAGCTAGAAGCTTGAAACTTTTTTTAAATTTAAGCTGAGCTTAAATCCTTTCGAAACAGTAGCTGCAGCATATCAAAATATTATTTTTTCCCAAAGTTAGGGCGTAATAAAGATTGGACCTAATTTTAGCTTTTATTATTAATTAATGTTTTAAAAAGAAACTTTAGGTCCAATCCTTATTACGCTTTAACTTTGGAAAAAAATAATATTTCGATATGCTGTAACTACTGTTTTAAAAGGATTTGAGCTCAGCTTTAATTTAAAAAAAGTTACAAGCTTCTAGCTATTAATGCTTAAGAACTATATGTGTCTAAAAATCTAGTAACTTTTTTATCGTTTTTCTTTAATTGCCTGTAACTAGAGAAATATTGAGTGTTTATGACTATAACTTTAGCTTTCTCCGTATTTTATCATCTGAAAATTTATCCCGAAGTTTGAGCAAAATCCGTGATCCGGAGGTGTGACACTCTCCTTGTGAGTAATTTAAGTTTAAAATTAGTCAAAAATGTCAATAATATGGTTTTTGCCCAACTTTAAAGCCTTGTAGCTCTAAAAATATGTACTAAAGGAATCTAAAAAAATTCTGAGTGATTCACAATATGGGAAAGAAATATTTTACCAATTTTGAGCAAAAAAAAATTTTTTGTCTTTCGATTGGACAGAGAATGGGCGATATATATATATATATATATACACTGCCGCCGAGATACTTTTGCCCCCCCTTCGTTTAAAATTGACTTATCCAAAAAGTTGTATACCTCTGAAAAAAACGGTCGTAGCCTAAAAATTCCAACGGGATTCGAAAGATTGTTGAGAATTCTTTTAAAAACTATTGGTTTGATATAAAAAAACCATTTTTTTCGTATTTCTTATCCTTGTTTAAAAAGAAATTTTTTTTAACTTTATTTTGACTTTGTAAAATAGTGTTCAATTTTAGTAGAAATCGTTACATTAATACAAAACCAAATAGGTTTTAAGAGCAGGCCGGATTCGCTGTCCTTGTCTAATTGGCACTTTTGTTATTTACTCAAGTTTTAATCGGTGTATCTTCAAATTAAAGGTCGAGCGCAATAGATATTATTATTATGAACATCTTCGCACAAGAAAAAAAATATCTACCGGTTTGTTTTTGAGAAAAGTAAGTAACGCGAAAATATTATAAACATAAACTTTTAATTTGGCGTTACTTACTTTTCTCAAAAACAAACCGGTAGATATTTTTTTTCTTGTGCATAGATGTTCATAATAATAATATCTATTGCGCTCGACCTTTCATTTGAAGAAACACCGATTAAAACTTGAGTAAATAACAAACAACTCAATTGTTACTCGGTCGGTATCAGGTTCTACTCCGGCCTACCGTTAAAGCTTATATTTCGACGATGAAAATGCAATGTCAAACGTCTTAGTGAAACGATTTAGTGAATTTTTCTTCTAGAGAAAAGAATGGCATGCTAAAGGATTTATTTATTTAGTTTTACTCGTATAAATGAAAATGATTTTAAACTTTTTTTTCATGCTGGACCTTGTGAAACATTTTATTTTTATTATGGTCCTAAAGCAGATGGTGATGCATATGATCCTGAAAATTAAAAATACTTAAGAGACTTGGTTATAAATAAAACAGATGAACAAGAACTTCATTTTTCGATGGCTGATGGAGGATTTTCAGTAGAGGGACAAAAAAATATTTAAGAAATTCTCTCTAATCAATTATATCTTTGTTAGTGTTTAGTTGTATTGATGATTGTTCAACCTGAAGGACATTTTGTGATCAAGGTGTTACTAATACTATTTAGCACAGGACTTGTACATATAATGTATCGTTACTAGAACTAAATTAGAGACTAAATTAGAAAAAGAGAACATATTCAAAACAGTTTTAGCTAATGAACATGATTGGTTTTATGTGCTTTGTTCATCTGGAGAAGATGTTTCGAATTAAATAGAGGATGTATCACTAAAATTGTTTATATTAGCATGGGACGTTCACAAGTATACAAGTATGATAAAGGTTTTTGGAAACAAGCAGCAAATTTAATAGTTAAATTACCATAAGATACTTTAGCATATGCAGAACTAATAACGGAAATGAGAAAAGAAGATTACATTTACATGATGAATTACCGATCGTTTACTAATAAAAATACCTTCCATAGTATCAAAATTAATATTTGGTTCTGCACCATAATGATGTGATTATAAAATGTCTGTTACGTGATAGGACTGTAGATAGTGATGAAAAATTAGCAGAACATTTAATATGTCTAAGACATTTTAAGAAATTAAATACGATCTAATTTTTCAAAATAGATACAGGTCTAATATAAAAGGCAGGTATGCTCATGAACGTTAAAGGAAAAACCATAAATGTTATATTGATGACTTTACTTCAGATTTTATTTGTATCTAAAATTTTTTTACAACTTGTTATTGTAAACCTGACTTGGATAAAAGTGATCGTTTTCAAAAAATTAAACCTGCACAAAAATCAAATATCGAAAATGTATATCATTTATATATTTCAATAAGTGGAAATATGACTTCTTATAGATGTTTCTTATGTAATAGCTATATGCCACATTAAAACCACTACTATTTTATTTCACATTGCGTGATCATCTGCGCAGTGTGAAAAATTTACATGCAATAAAGATAGAGCATCTAAAAATGATGAAATTAAAATTGATTATTTGTTAAAAAAGCTGGAAGAAAAGAATCGTTTGGATAAAGAAAAACGAATTCTTAAGTTTTCTTGCAATAAAGACATTTTTTCCAATTACAAAATCATTTTTTCTCAAAAACCTAGCAGCTAAATGCAGAAATGGAGAGATGGTTTCAATTTGTATAATGAAAATCGATACTTTTTTTTATAAAGATAGGTTAATTTTATCGCTTAATTTTCGAGAAAAGTTGGAATACCTTATGAAATTAGAGGTTAGATGCAGAAAATACGATCTTCAAGTTATTCAAACTTTTCTAGAAAAAGAAGCGATAAAATTTATTTATTCTTATCAGAGAAAATGTTGCTATTCATTATACACATCGAAGCCATCTCTTAATTTCTTCCTTAAGTAACTAGTTCATATAAAAAATTAATTTTAAATAAAGTCGGTAAAACAGGTATCTGTATCGGTATATGGCAGTTTCTTTAATCTAAATCAGAAGTATTTTGCTTAGTATATAATTATAAATTTTTAGATCGTTTATTGTTTTCGTATGATCACCTGCAACCCAAAGTATTGCACAATACATATTGCAAACTTGTCTGTTGCAGAAGAAGAAGATGAAGAAAATCAAAATCGATTTAGCTATTTAGATCTTGAAAAATCATCGGTAATACATGTAAAATTATATGAGTCAGTCATGCGTTTAATCTGCAATACAACAATACCAAATTATGACGATGATATTGAAACTCACATGGAATCAAGTGAGCATATTTCCAAAATCGAAATTCATAAAGAAATAACTGGTTTGGATGAAAAGATTGAAAATATTTTTAGAACGTTTTAAGACATTTGGTATTATGCTGATATATTTAATTGTAATGTATGTTATATATAAGAATGCACAAAGAAATTAATTTTATAAAGCACTTAGAACAGCCAGAGCATATAGAAAAATCAAAAGTTAGTAATGCAGAAAATAAAATCAACTTTTATTTTGTTTGGTCACTTAGGTGGTACGGTTCATCTGATTACAGTCAACATTATGCTGATGTCATTTATAAAAATTCTTTGGTCGATTGCAACTTGCCAGGCCCGTCGTTTAATGTTATATTGATGAAATGCTCATGTATGTGAGTACTGCTTTATAATTGAATTGTAAGCTTATTCAAGTGTGTTCAATAATAATTATAAATATGAATCTATAAACCAATTATGTACATACATATAAAATTTGTATCTGTCACAATATACTGTCAATGTAAAGGAGTGAAAAAATTTAGTTTTGTAGAATATGCTTTTCGAATTTTCGATGTTCTAATTTTTTTTAAATAAAAGAGGGTAATACTAACTTGTATATAGTAAAGCTCAAACGTTAAGAATCCATTCTTATTTTTATTTTTAATTATTTAATATTTAAAGATAAAGAACAAAGATACATCCTATTACAATAAACAAATAGTACATTACGCAACTAGTGCGCAAAACAGGCACGAGATGAGTTTGTCGCCCTCACTTCTCTCGGGCGACCAAAAAGACGAGTGCGTGGATCACCTGTACCGCGCACGTGTTGCATATACTATTTTTTAACACATCGTGAGTGAAACACTATTATTTTTGCGGTTACTAACTGCGGTGCGAAACGAGTCAATTTGTCACTCGAGCGTAGCGAGGGTGACAATAAGACGAGTAAATAATAAAAAATAAATGATCAATTATAAATATTTACAACTGCATTATTGATACAATGAATTTTTTTATGATTGCGAATAAAAACTTTTATTTACATTTACTTATTAGAAGATTTCTGATTAATAATAAATTCCAAAGCGCAAATTAAAACGTTCATTATTCAGATTTTTTAAAATTAATTGTCGACTCGCTAAAGTTTTCAGTTGTTCATTAGAACAGTTTCTGGAATTAACCGTCAAAAGAGTAGAATTTTGTTTCAAGAAAATTCTAAAAAAAAAAATTAAACATTCATACATGGAAAATTTAATTTTTTTTTTAACTTTATGATATATGTTATATATTAAAAGTTACATGCATGTTGTATATATGCTACTTTTATATCTGATATATGTTATATTTTAAAAGTGATTAAATGGTTTAAAACAATTCTACCAGTAAAAAACATTATAATTAAATATTTACTATTTAAAACAACTTCATAATTAAGAGGCGGTCGGAACCATTCGCCGCTTGGCGGCGCTGCGGTCAGGTGAGAGAAAAATATAAAATATTTTTTATACAGCAATTTAAAATTTACTAAAATAATAATATACTTTTGATCTTGTCATTTCCTCTGGCTATATATATGTAGAATAATTATTAATATTAATCTTGTTTGAAAAGTCTAAAATATTGTTACAAAGCGAAAAACGCGGTGTGAGGTAGAGCCGACGTAAACATTAGTATACATTATTCTTTAGTATTGCTCTCTTTGTCGCACTAAAGGAAGGTGCACGCATGTTTACATCGGTCCTACGTTGCATCGCATTTTTCGTTTTATAACAATATTTTAGACTTTTCAAACAAGATAAGTATTAATAATTATTCTACATATATATGGCTAGAGGAAATGACAACATTAAAAGTATATTGTCGTCTCAGAAAATTGTAAATAGCTGTATAAAAAATATTTAATAGATTTCTCTCACCTGACCGCAGCGCCACCCTATAGGGCTACATATATATATATATATGTAACGGCGAATAGACCCGACCACCTCTTAATAAAGTTAAAATCTTTTAGAAAATTTTCATTCAACCACTCTTTTACATATAAAACAATTCCCCCTTTTTATTTTTTGTAATAAAAAATTTTGTTTCGAATTTCCTATCACAATAAACTTATATGACGTAAATATCGAGTCCAAGTTCTTAAAACAATTGTGGATCTTGTTGTCTAAAAGAAGGCAACATGGCGTACATGTTTCGCACATTATTAAAAAATATTAGGTTTTGCACACCCAAAACAAGACTGAGAAACCGTGTTCCGCGCAGGGAGTGTTAAAAATTCTATTTTGAGCTCAAAAATAATTTCTTGTAATGCATGCGATGTAATGCCAAAAAAAATTCTGTTTTCTCTCACTTATCTTTACCAAATAAACCTTACAACTTTCAACTACACCATAAAATATTAAACGGGCCTGGCAAGTTATTTTGTAGATATTTAGTAGAATTTAATATATTTTACAGCACTTGAAAATAAAAAAAATAGTGTAATGAGATAGAGAGTACATAATTTTATTTTATTAAAAGTATTACAATTAAAATGGGTATCTTCCCTTAAATTTTAAGAGGCATAAATAATTTTGAAGCTGATAGCAGCAAATTCTCAAATGTAAGTTGTTAGAAGCTAATGGTCGTTCTGCCAAGTTTTTAGAAATTGAATTACACAATTTTGATCTTCAACCGTAGCATATTAGATAAAAAATTTTCAAAACGTTGAAGTTTAACGTTTCGGAAATTTTTTATGAAATATGTCTCTCATCAGGAATAAAATTAAATAGATATTACTAAGATCAAGTATAGTTCATTAATGCTCAAGTATTAATATTCACTCATAAATAAAATAAAAAGTTGATCTGGTATATATTTGTTTTTTCAATTTTGACTTGTACTATCTTCATCTCAATAATCACTTTTTTCATCAATTATTTAGCAAAGTTTTTCCAAACATTCATTTATCAAAGATTTATCAAAGAGAATATAAATTGAACATTTTATGAATTTTATATTATTGAAAAGAAAGAATTGAATACAGAAGTACTTGATGATTGACTGATTGATTTCAAAACTTTCTTTAGCGTAAACTGTAAATATTTCATGAATTTTATATTATTAAAAAGAATGAATTGAATACAGAAGTAGTCGACGATTACTTGATTGATTTCAAAACTTTCTTAAGCTAAAACTATAGATATATCAATTCATTTTAGTACTTTCAAGAGCTGAAATTAAGGTATTTCTATCGAGATGAGATAGAGAGAGCGCGTTATATTTGTGCAAGCGAGATAGAAGTTAAAGATTTGTATAAATAAAAACCTGGCAACAGTGTAGCACTCGATAATAAACTTTTTAATGTCATATTATCTTAAATTTTTGGTTATGATTGGAATTAATGGTTATGAATTTATTTCCTTAATTCATGAGGTTATGAATTATTGAAGATTTGCTGCTTTGTTATGTAGTAAAATTGTTAAAAGATTTTAAAATATCATTCTACAACTAATAAATGTAAAATAAAATATTTCAATGTGTTTTTTGTTGTGAAATAATTATTAAAATTTATTAATTTATTTTTAATTTTACTAACTTTTCATTAGTTTCTTTCAATATTTATATAAATTCATTATAAGACTATTAAATTGTATGCAGTACTTATTGTTTGTCAGTAGTTTATTTTCAAATGCTGTGGAAAATGACTGCAAAAAATTGACTGATAGAGAAAAAAGGGGGTGCGCGAGTTGCAACGTTGTCGACACAAGACGAATCGAAACCATTCGCAAAAAATACGTATCTTCCCACGCACTTTTCTCACGAACTAAACACAACAACAAAAATTTTAAAGTATCAAAATTTTCGTCAAATAATCTTCTTCCAATAAATGAAAAATTGAATAATTCTAACATACGGTTATAAAATGGTCGTCATATACAACTTCAAAAAGATCGCATAACAAATGGTGCCCTATTTCCCCCATGTTAAAAACCGAAACTTTAAAGTGCGATCAAAATCAAACCACACACAAGAAATGACTAAAATTTTCACAGAAGGTAGATAGATATATTATAAAACCTTGGACCAAATTTGAAACAAAACTAACATAAACTGCTTGCGCGATAGAAATACCTTAAGAAAAAATATGATGAATGTAGTAAAAAAAAATAAAATGAAATATTTAGAATGAATGTTCTAAAGAATACGATACTATTCAATACCTAAACTCGCCTAAAATATACTTTTTTAAAAGTAATAATAAAGATAAAATAGTATTTATCAGTTTTAATAATGAGTAAAAACAAAAAAAATAACAGATATAATATTTAAAAGGTTTGAAGAAATTTTATTATATTCGAAAATAAAAAGATAGTGTAATGATATTTTTATAAATTTTATATTAATAAAAAGAATGAATCAAATACAAAAGTACTCGACGATTGCTTGGTTGATTACAAAACTTTCTTAATAAAAAATTATAGATGAATGAAATAAAAGGTACAAATTTGATGATGATGATGGTGATGATTACTCAATTTATTTGAATACTTCAAGAGCTGAAAAAAATGATGTAAAATGTTTCGAAAAAATGTTCTAAAGAATATTTTGGAAAGAAATATATCACAAACCTAAATTCAAATCAGGAGTATTATGCTTACTAGGAGAGTATCAGACCTCCGGATCACGGATTTTGCTCAAACTTTGGTATAAGTTTTCAGATGTCAAAATATGAAAGGAAACAAAATTTTAGACCCCAACGCTCAATATTTCCTTAGTTACAGGCAATTAAAGAAAATCACTAAAAAAGTTACTAGATTTTCAAACGCATACAGTTCCTTAGCATTGACAGCTAGCAGCTTGAAACTTTTTTTTAATGAAAGCTGAGCTCAAATCCTTTCGAAATAGTAGTTATAGCATGTCAAAATATTATTTTTTCCCAAAGTTAGCGTGATAAACATTGGACCTGATTTTTCTTTTGAAACATTAATTAATAACAAAAGCTGAAATTGGGTCTAATGTTTATTATGCTATAACTTTAGGAAAAAATAATATTTTGACATGCTATAACTACTATTTCGAAAGGATTTGAGCTCAGCTTTCATTAAAAAAAAGTTTCAAGCTGCTAGCTGTCAATGCTAAGGAACTATATGCGTTTGAAAATCTAGTAACTTTTTTAGTGATTTTCTTTAATTGCCTGTAACTAAGGAAATATTGAGCGTTTGGGTCTAAAATTTTGTTTCCTTTAATATTTTGACATCTGAAAACTTATCCCAAAGTTTGAGCAAAATCCGTGATCCGGAGGTCTGATACTCTCCTAGTAAGCATAATACTCCTGATTTGAATTTAGGTTTGTGATATATTTCTTTCCAAAATCCAAAATGTCTTTATTGTACGAAAACTTCAGAATTCGTTTTTCTTTATCTAAACGATTTTTTTCTTTCAGCTTTTTCAACAGATAATTAATTTAGATTTCATCATTTTTAGATGCTATATCTACAATGATTGCATTAAAATTTTTCACACTGCGTAGATGATCACGCAATGTAAAATAAAATAGTAGTGGTTTTAATGTGGCATATGGCCTATTACACAAAAGACATCTATAAAAAGCCATATTTACACTAATTGAAATAAGCAAATGATATACATTTTCAATATTTGATTTTTGTGCAGGTTTAATTTTTTGAAAATGATCACTTTCATCCAAATCAGGTTTACAATAACAAGTTGTAAAAAAATTTTAGATACAAATAAAATCTGAAGCATAGTCATCAATATAACATTTATGATTTTTTCTTTCACGTTCATGATCATACCTGCCTTTTGTATTAGACATATATCTATTTTGAAAAATTAGATCATATCTAATTTTTTAAAATGTCTTGGACACATTAAATGTTCTGCTAATTTTTCATCACTATCTACAGTCCTATCACATAACAGACATTTTATAATCACATCATCACAAATAAAAATAACTCCCATAATATCAAAATTAACATTCGGTTCTTCACCATACACGATTAGTAATTCACCATGTAAATTTAATCTTCTTTTCTCATTTTCGTTACTAGTTCTGCATATGTTAAAGTATTTCGTGGTAATTAAATTTGCTGCTTGCTTCCAAAAACCTTTATCATACTTGTATACTTGTTAACGTCCCAAACAGGGTCTAAAAATTTTAGTGATGCATCCTCTATTTTATTCGAAACATCTTCTCCAGATGAACAAAGCACATAAAACCAATCATGTTCATTAGCTTAAACTTTTTTAAATATATTCTCTTTTTCCAATTTAGTCTCTAATTTAGTTCTAGTAACGATACATTATATGTACAAGTCCTGTGCTAAATAGTATAAATAAATCAAACACCTGGGTCACAAAATGTCCTCAAAGTCGAACAATCATCAACACAACTAAACACTTAGAAAGATATATTCGATAAGAGAGAATTTCTTGAATATATTCTTGTCCCTCTACTAAAAATCTTCTATTAGCTATCGTAAGATGAAGTTCTTGTTGATCTTTTTTATTCATAACCAAGTCTCTGAAACATTTTTAATTTTTAGGATCATATGCATCACCATGTTCTTTAGGGCTGTTACGGGTGGAATACTCTAGAAAATAATAAAGCGTAGAAGCATAGGAAATAAATTAAACTAAATGAATAAGCCAGTAAGAAACCGCGACTAGACGTCTTAAACCAGCTAGCAAAAACTCGTGATCGTAAGATATGATGACGAACTAGCCGACAAGTTAAGACCTGTAGAGAACGATCAAAGTAAAGCATGGGAAAACAGAAGCCACGAGATAAAAGCTTCTAGAAAAATAAAGAAGTGGGAAACAATGAACCCAGCAAGTATAAATACGACCGGGCAAACCACGCCACGGGCTTCTAGGCTGCGAGGTACTAGAGCTCCAAGAATGATGTAGACTATGAGAATCCGACCAGAGCATAGACAAGCACGAATCCACGATCAACGCAGCGAGGACGTATCGGCGACTTTACACCATTAATACAGTAGACATCTCTCTCTCGCGACTAACGTAATAATAAATCAATCAGTTTATATTGAATATCGTCTTATTGAATTAGTTATTAGATTTACCAAGCTTAGTCGTGATAAAAAGATACCCACAGTATAATTATTCAATAAACGTGAAAACCGAACATAAAAAAGTAGTGCTAGGTGTGGTATATAACTTGTGAAGGAAAATATATATCTACAAGAAACAACTACAACGTCACTTGTAAGGGAAGCAACATCGACGAGAAACAACTACAACAGTGCTGCGAAGAAAGCCAAACCTGCAAGAAACAGCTACGACGATATCACTTCTGAACGAGGCAATATCTACAAGAAACTGTTACAACGAGAGGATGTTCTACGTGTACATCGTTGTTATCATCATCCTGGGGTAGGTAAATTTTATTTTTATACCTTATACGTCCTACGAGGAAAGTACGCGCCCGCTGCAAACTTTCAAATTATAGTAATTATAAAATTGCATGTCCGAAAATTTTGATTGAATTCAAGCCAATTATCGTTAAAATTTATTAGAGTAAATACTGTATGATTCAACTATATTATCAATATTAAATTGCATGTTGAAAAATCTTGACAGTGAAATTTTATTTGAATGAATTATTATCGCTTCATTAAATTCAATTTCAAATGAATTAATTTTAATATCAATATTAAGTTGCATGCTAAACTTAGCTTCAATGAGCCGTATTCGATGTTATTGAAGCAATTTTTATTAAATTAACTATAAACTCATATTAATTAACACCAATATTGAGCTGCATGGTTGAGTAAAAATCTAATTAAATCACGAATTTTATATACACGCAGTAAGTTTTATTTCAACTTAAGTGAATTATAAGTCAAGTTATTAAAGTGGATCTCGCTCAAGCAAAATATAGCAATATATATATATATATATATATGAACACATGAATAAAATATAAAACATATGATTGAAGACGTCGCGTAAAACAAAGAAAAATACCTAGAAAAACGAATAAACTGGATCAAGGTGATGAAGCTACGGGCTTTGTATCACCTATAACGCTTTAAACAATCATGAGAACGCCGGAAGAGAAAGCGCGCATAGAGCTTCGAAATGCTTTAGCGTTGGCAGATTGTGCAGTATAACACTCCGAAAATAAAAGTCTAATGGTGTTGGCTTTAAAGAAATTGAATGCTATAATAGATGGCAACAAGGATAAATTAGAAAAGGACGACGAAAAATTTATAGGAGAAGCTAGAGTATATCTCTCAAATACATTGAAAAAAATAGACGAAGCGGTAGAAAAGGCAGACGAAGTAGCAGCTCGAGAGTACAATGAAACTACATGCAAAGTATTTACCAAAATCGAAAAAGTCTCAGAACAGAACTTAAAAACCTCATCCAACCAACAACAAGAAGATTTATCGAAGAGTACGGGAAAGAATGTTACAGCAAGTATATGAATACGAAAGAAGACATGGACTCGATCACGAAGTGCCAATTCATCCTCTGCTAAAAGAGCAAGTAAATACTCGAATGACCAACGAAAGTAAATTTGCACTAGAGCCTAATAAACCCTGTAAAAGCGGCAATTATAAAGGATATAACCCTCAAGGTATGAGAGGTGTACCTGCATGGGGTAACTATAGCTATGATAAAGATATTTTCATGGGTTATGATAACCATTACGTGCCTGCAAATATAAATTTTGTAAACTCAACTACAATAGAGAAAGCAAGAGAGCAACCAAACAGTCTATCGCTATATCAAGCATTAAATACAATCCCCACTTTTGACGGAAATTCTGACGTATTACCATTATTCTGTAGATCAGTACGAGACATTATAAGAATATATAGGCCGAAAGCAGAGAGATGGGTATTAACCCTTTGAGGCATGAATTTTTCTATCAGCCCTTTTCTTCCGGAGAAAGTCACTCAGGAGGTTTTCGGAGTCGCTGATCACGATTCCGGGGTCAGATTTGCAAAATTTGCAGATGGCGCCACTGTATCCCTTGAAGCCATAGTAGGATGAATATGTGGATGTAATTGACGTATTATTTTTCAACAGACTTGGATGGAAATTTTCACTTATGGATTTTTTGGGTCGCTATTGTTGAATCTGAAGTCAGAATCGGATAATTCTAGAGTCCAGGATACCTGGTCAAATATGATTTACTTAATGATTTTCAATCTGCGCATGTGCCGTACAGTGGCGCCATCTGCAAATTTTGCAAATCTAACCCCGGAATCGTGATCAGCGACCCCTAAAACCCCCGAGTTCAAAGTTTCAAGGCATTATGTAGGAAACTTAATGATTTTCAATCTGCGCATGCGCCGTACAGTGGCGCCATCTGCAAATTTTGCAAATCTGACCCCGGAATCGTGATCAGCGACCCCAAGAACCTCCTATTGGTAATTTTCATCCGAATATGTTAGAAAACAATGCGTTAATTCGATCCACAAAAAGGTGGGACGCATGCGTCCCACTATGCCGCAAAGGGTTAAATTCATCAGCTTCGAAATTCAAAGGCCTTGCAGCAAAAGGCTATACAAAAAGTTTAACGCAGTACAATACAGTCGAAGGTCTCTTAACCGACTTGACGAAACACTACAGCTATGCCGGTGGAGCGAACACAATATTGGCCTAAATAAGAATAATAAAACGAATGCCTGGTGAAAGTGCGGGAGATTACGGATTAGGAGTGCAAACGTTACACAATTGTCTTCTAAACTTTTATGATTCAGCTAGGGTTTTACGTCCCTTTGTTGGGGGCTTTTCTGGATTAGAAAAGCCCCGGAGAAACCCTTCACAATATTTCTACAAACTACGTAATGTAAATAAGTTGGGATATGATTCATTGTATTAAAGTAAGAATACTACCATATTTAATTATTTAGTTACTTTTAATGAAACCACAAATAAACAGAAATAAGCATTGTTGTCATAATAGATATTTGTTGCAATAACATAAAAAAAAACATATGCTAAGTGAAGTTAATATGTCTTAAAAAAAAAAAAAGAATTTTCATTAAGTTTTTACTCATAGCATAGCAAATTTAAAAAACTACAAAATGTCCAATCAAAACAAGAAAGAGACTTATCTGTACAAAATTTCTGGTTGTCTTTGTTGCATGACGTTCCTTATCATTCGATGAATGATTTGATGTACTGTTATAAAATTAGGTTACAACTGAATTTAATGACGATTAACAGCGAACAAATTAAAAATAAAACTTAAAGAAAAATCATTTAACTCTCAGTCAATGCGGCTGCCAAATCTCCGAATTGGCAGATCAAGTCAATTGGCAGATCTGGCCAGAGCATCAGCTATGGTAGCCGCTCTTAGATTTCGTAATGGAGCCACTATGACAAATTTGGTTAGATGGCATTGCATAGTTAGCAAGTGGCAATGGCCCGGTGGCGTCATTCTCAATTTCCCCACAATGTCTATTGATACCTTATCGAAACTTTCGATTGGTGTGTCGGTAATAACCATCGGTGCTCTTTTCGTGATTCGGTCAATTTCTCTTTCCTGGCAGGTGGAACAGTCTCTAATGAAGTTTAGAACGTCATTCCTCATTCCCGGCCAGTAGTACCTTTCTCGAACCTTGGCATAGGTTTGATTTACACCCTTATGTCCTCTAATTAAACTGGTATGCAGGTTAGTTAGTATATCTCTTCTTTCGTCTTCACTTAGGTACTCGGTCTTTCCGTGGCATAGAGTTACTTGTATGTCTGTTCCGTTAAATTCTTGTCTTAGTAGTTTTATTAAAGTCCCTGGCTCTAAATGTTTCGTTGGCTTACTGTGCCCGGGCAATCTAATAGTGTGGATATTTCTCTTAACCAGAAGTTCTTTCAGTCTCCTTAAACTTCGTTTGAGTAACTCTGTGTCAAATGGAGTGTGGTGTTTATTTTTCAGAATTACAGTCATTGTATGATACTTCCTGTAAGGAGTTACCAATATTTGTCCAACCTTTGGTTTTAATTGTTTCATATCCATCAGATTAATGTCATTAATGTCACTAAGCAAAGATGTAATAAGGTCATGCTTATCGCAGTCGCAGGTCATAAAATGCAACCAATTGTCTTGTTTATAGGTCAAGCAATGCCTAGATGAGATAACATTTGTGACTGTCTATTGCTTTTCTTCGTCTGATGTAGAAGGTTCAGATTCTATAGGTTGTTCATTGCCTAGGTTTCTTCAAGGTAGTATGTCAACCAGTGGCTGAAGATGAGTTATAGAATTATTGGGTTCCCTTGTAAAATTTATGTCAATAGCCTCGTCTGAGTTGTCCTTCTCTGGGATGGTTTCTGAATCTGGGAATCGTACACTTTACTTAACAGTTTTAGGAGTGCAAGATTGTGCTGGAGGTTGCGTTCTTATGCTTGGGGTCACCAAAATTGCTCGATATTTTGGTACTTTAATTATGGAATTATAGCATTCCTCCGTGTCAGCATCTGTCGCAGCTTGCTTCTCTTTCTACCTCACTCTCTGCGTCGGTTAAACGTTGAGCTATGATACTCGTTGCTATCCCTATAAGATGGTTACCTTGTTCCATACTAGGTTCAATTGCATCCTGTCTTTTGGAGGTTTCTTTTCTAGAAGTAGTGATTGTATGGTCCTGCTGTTGCTCTGGTGTCGTTGGTTTGATTGGTGATTCTTTATTTAAGAAAGGTTCGCTGCTACATCTTATCAATAGTGCAAGCCCCTTTCTTTGCACTATTGGTGGTTCATAAATGCCTAAACGCTTGGCTTTCTCGTCCGATTCCATTCGATGTGACATCGAAACTTCTTTACCATCAGACAAATAATCAGGGATTGGTTTTGCGGATAAGTCTTCTAGCTTCTTTAGAAATACCCAATCTCCTGTATTATACCAATATTTTCTCAAGCTTTGTTCCAATTTATTGCATTTATGTTCGGTATCCATTTTTATCCTTTGTTTGTCAGTAGTTGTTAACCCTTGTTTCTTAGGGACCGGGGTCTCAGTTACTGCATTATGACTGTCAATGATTGCAGCAGAGTCATCTTCTATTCATGTAGATGACATTAAAGATTTGAATACTGCACCATCGTCATCCTTGAAATATCTGGTTATTTCGTGTGAAATGTTTTCCGAAGTAATTATGTCAAATTCATCTTTTGTAGCAGATAAGATAGGTGCTGCTGAAGTCGGTTGGTTTTCTTTTTGTGTTGGAGTTTGTTCAATAGATAAATCTTCACCATCAGTGCCTTCTCCGGTATCACTGAGTGGTACTGCGCTTAACTCAATAACATGGTCATCTATATTAGAAACTTGAGGCTGATTAACAGGTTTAAATTGTTCGGCTAGTTCTTCACTAGTCTCCGACATTTCTGACTCCATGGCTTCTAACGTCCGCAATCCACTCCGTCTAGGATCGATACTTGCCAATTTTTCATCTTGCTTTTTTGTACTTAAATCACTTCCTGACTCAGAAGATGACTGCAAAGGCAATTGTTGTCTAGGAGTTCTGAATTTTGTCTTTAAACTCTTAGTTTTTGATCCTGTCCCTTCATCAGTGCTGGATAGGTTACTGCTAGTTCTTGAAGAACTATCAGTCTTAGTTCTTTCAGAAACTACTTTACATGCTCTGCTTGCCACTGTTTCTCTGTAAACAGATCTCTTGGCATAAGTAGGTTTTAGTTTTATGTTAGTCGTGGCTGGTGTGATTTGAGATCTGGTCCGTTGTGCAATTACACTGTGATCCAATTTAGGACTCTCTTTTTTAGTCTTTGAGCCTGGAGGTCGGCCTCGCTTAGCCGTTCCTGATGTGGTTGGTATAGTCGGATCTGCGGTGAGTGGTCTCTGAGAAATACTAGGTATGGCATCTGCTTTCTCGGGTGCTGTTTCTGGATTTCCTTGATCACCTGTCCCTTTCTCAAGAACAGAAATATCTTTAGTTCCTAGAACTAATACCCTGAATCTTGGCAAGTTTTCATTAAGTTCTTTTTCTGTAGGCTCTTCCACTGGATTTCGGCTTAATGCGTCTGCATTGGTGTTTAATTTTCCAGGTTTATATTTAAACTTATATGTATAATCGGTGAATTTTATCATCCATTGCATCAATCGTTGTCCTAGGTCTTTCCGGTTATGCATCCAGTTCAAAGGCTCATGGTCTGCTTGTAATATGAATTCTCTACATAATAAGTAGGGTCGGAAGTGGTGCATTGAATATAGAGCAGCTAAATGCTCCTTGTCGGTGGTACAATAGTTCCTTTCAGCCTTATTTAGTAGCTGTGATAGAAAAGCTACTGGGTGGTAGAATTCATCCTTTTCTTGGCTTAGTACTGATTATGTGGCGTAGTCAGAAGCGTCTGTGGTTAAAGTAAACTGTTTCTCAAAATCAGGAAAGATAAGTATTGGTGCTTACACCAAGTGCTGTTTTAGTTTTTGAAAACTCTCTTCCTGCGCTGGTCTCCATTCATATGGTTGGTCATTCATCAGCAAATCAGTCAAAGGTTTTGCTACTTTTGAGAAATCTTTAATAAAACGCCTATAATATCCAGCTAGGCCTATGAATTGTCTTATGTTCTTTAGCGTCTTGGGTATAGGAAATTCAGCTACGGCTTTTATCTTTCCTGGATCTAGTTGTATCCCTTGCTTGCTGATTATATATCCTAAGAAGGTTACTTCCTTCCTTGGACACTCAACCTTTTTAGGCTGTGAAACCAATCTTGCGCTACGCAGTCAATTGAAAAATTTAAGAGTTTTTCAATCGTGTTCAAGTAGATCATTCAAGTTAATTATAGTGTCATCCAGATACACCAACCTCTCGGTGTTCTGTAGTCCCATAAGGACATGATCCATCATTCGCTGAAACGTTGATGGCGCTCCCTTTCGGCCTTTAGCACTTTTCCATCTGTCTTCTAGACGTAATGGCAATTGCTGATATCCACTAGCGAGGTCATACACTGAAAAATATACTGCTTTTCCTAATTGGTCGAGAATATCTGTTATATTAGGTAGTGGGTTAGCGTCTTCTATAGTCTTTGCGTTTAAATTTCTAAAGTCTGTTACCATCCACCAGCGTGGGTTACCATATTTATCTGGTTTTTTTGGTACAATGATAACTGGGTTACTTGAAGGTGAACAAAATGGTTCTATCGTGCCGTCCCTCAGCTTCTTTTCAACCTGATCCCCAATAACTTCCTCGTGCACTGGTGGATGTCGATACTGCTTGGTGTTAATAGGTATATCATCAGTTGTGGGTATCCTATGTTCAGTTACATGTGTTGCAGGTAGCAAATCTCCTGGTATTAGAACGACGTCATTATAGTCTGAGATTAAATCTTTCACATGTTCTTTCTCCTCTTCGTTCATGTAGTCCATACTTAAAATGCTGAGTAACTTCTGGCATCTCAAGTAGGTGTCGTCTATTCTTTGCGATTCACTGTCAGAAGATGACTGGTGGTAAAATTCTGGATTTACATATTCAAAAGCCATTAACTCGCAACGAGGTATGTCTAACGTGACATCTTTGTCATGAGTGTTGATGGCCATGACTCTGAATTTTCCATTATGGTTAGTCACTAAACCTTCTCCTATTAATATTCTTGGGTCATTTACATCGATCTTTGGTATCCATCTGTCGAGTTGATCGGTTTTAACTTAATTTCCAAAATCTGTTTAGATCTTCCTTTAATTAGATATGTGTCTGGAAGATCTTCTAGTACGTCTGCGCATGTAGCTGTATCATTATAATTTATGTCATTATCTACACTGCTTCCTTGAACCGCTTGGCCGCTGTCTGTACTTTTGTTATATTCCAAAAATGGTATAGGGTTCATGACATCTCCTGCTATCATGAGAGCCTGGTTATGGTAAAATATAACGGCTTCTTCCTGTTTCAAGTACCGTCGTCCCAGCATTTCGTATTGCTCAATAGGAAAAGTTTAGTCTACTAGATGGAATTTTACAGGTTCACCACGAATATGTAACCATATGGTTCCATAAGTCTTAATAGCTTCGTTAGTGATGCCGCTAAGTCCTGTACTTCCTGTAGGGTCAAACTCTAATTCAGACTTTATAGCGTTAAATTTAACGATGTTTACTGCGGCTCCGTTATTTATCATGAATGTCATCTATGGTGATTTGCCTTCTGGAATGTACAACCTCATTGAGGTGGGCTCATCATCGCAGGATTCTGCGTTTCCAAGTCCTTGATATAAGTTTGTGGTTGCGATAGCATCAGCACTGGTACTCTCGTCTTTGGTGCTGCTCCCATGGGTTGAGTCACTTGTTCCTGTGCTATTCAGAAAATTTTTATTCTTGGTGCAGGTTGCATTTAGTTCGAGTTGTTTGACTCGTCAACTCTTGCCCGTGACGAGCCACATTTAAGTTTAAATAGTCGAAATCTTGATAATTGTTTGGAGCATGATATCTTTGCGCGTTTTCACCTACTGGTTGATAAGTGTTTCTCCAAAAATAATTGTTGTCACGATAAGCTGGTCTTTGATTTTGATATCCTTCATCTTGGAGTCGATATGGATTAAACAGTCTTTGGTCCTGGAATAGTTGATTATTTCGATTTCTATATCCTGAGTCAGAATAACTTCCATATTAAGGTCTACGTTGGTGATATTGAAAGGAAGTATACTCTTAGTTTTGTCGTTGCGTAGGTACAAAGTGATGGCTTGTTCGCATATAATTATTTACTCACATAGTTTGAATGATATGGCTTTTGCATGTCGGCACTTCCTGCTTGTCTCTGATCCAAGTATCCTTTATTAAACAGTCTATTCTCCTGTGACATGCGCCAGTTATTAGGATTTCTCTTAGCATAGTTAGCAGCTGAGTATTCAGTCCTTTCCCAATCAGAGCTACGCAGTTGTAGGTTAAACTTGTAGCGAGTGTCTGGTATGATGTTTGAGTCCATCCTAGTTTCTATTCTAACTGCTTCTTCTTAAGCAGTTTGCAAATCTTACGGCTTGCTATTATCCACTTGTACTGCTATGTCAGCAGGTAGGCCTTTAATAAACATATCTTCAGCTGTCATTTTCAAAGGTGCAATCATAAAATTAAGCTGCGCTGATGTTATCGTGAGGTTAGCTTCTTCTAAAGAAGTCTTTGCACCGCTTAACAAAATATTAAGTCGATCGAAGAAATCCCCCGCGGTTTCTTCCTGTTTCATTCTTATTTCATTTATTTTAGTCGAATAATATGTATAGTTTTTTCCTAGAGCGTACCTAGTCTTCAAGTGCTTGATTAGACTTTCCACTGTATCAAGCGAGTGGCCATACGTGCAGTCTCGGGCACTTCCTTGCAACTTTTCCAACAGTTTCCTTACATATTGTTCTTCCTGTCCTTCTGACACCTGCGCTTTTTCGTTCCTTATGTCTTGTAAGAAATCTTTCAACGGCATATTATGACCGTTAAAATTAGTTAGTCCAGTTATAGCGCTTTGCAACGTGAAGTTGCTAGCCAACGCCGTCATCATCGCCAAAGATCCATCGTCCGCTACTTCTTCGTTTACCATTTTGAATGATATCTTCCCCTTACTTAAAAAAAATCGTCGTCCTGGCGATTTCTAAATTATTAAAAACTGAAGTTTTGCAATTTATTTTTATAGTTTTGAATAATTAGTATATATAAATTTTTCAAAATTTAATTTCTACAATTTAAAATTTTTCTCTATCAGGCTTTCTTAAAAAATAAAAAGAATTCAGTATTTAATATTAATCCTTGTTCTAGTATTAACTAGTATACAAAAGGAAATTATTATTTCAGAAAAAATTTATTGTAAAAATTTTAAGTCAAAACTGCGTATTTTAAAGTTCTCTTTTTTATTGACTGTGCAAGGCCAATACTAATAACTTTTTAAATGATTATTTGAATTTTTACTATGATGCTAATTAAAATTTTGTTAGAATAGAAAAGAATATAAAATTAAAAAGTAGATAAAATTTATTCTATTAATTAACTTGATTTAAATTTTAATGAAAATCATAAAGAAATAATAAATATAATTAAAAAGTAATGACGTCTTTTAAAGACGTCTTTAGAAGACGTCTTTGGACGTGTCTCGATTTGGAACAAAAAAAGACGTCTTTAAAATACATTTTTTGAAGACGTCTTTTAAAGACGTCTTTTCTATCAAGATTTTAAAAATAATACCTACTAAAATGTTTCAAAAACGAACGTACTTAAGCTTAAGTGGATATACTTGAAATACATAATTGAAGTATGTATACTGATTTTCAACTGTGAATAAACACGCAAAATTATAACCTAATATACCTGCATCTCTGAAATTTGGATGAGGGATTGCAAAGTTAAGAAAAATGGCACCTCAAAGTTAAAAATGTAACTACTGAAAAAATTATTCGAATCGACTATTAATTCTGTCTTTGACTGTTAAGTGGCGTTTTTCTTAATACGCGAACTCCTACGAAAATTTTAGTGATGCGGGTATATAAGGTTATAACATTTCTAGTTTGTTCGCTCAAGCTTTTCGTTGATGCTTATCTTGTTTCTATATCTTTTTTTAGGAAGATACCCTATTTAAAATAATAACGGCTTTTCAAGATGTCTTTTGTTTTATTGGGATTTGTAAATACACATCCAATGACATCTTTCAAAGACGTCTTTATATACATTTTAGCAAAAGTACGTTCATTTTAAAACATTTTAGTGGCTACTTGTTTGGAACAATTTAGTAAGTACTTTTTTAAAAATTTTAGTAAAAAAGACGTCTTTAAAAGGTATCTTTTTTTGTTTCGAATCCAGACACGTTCAAAGACGTCATTATTTTCAATAGGGATTATACCGTCTTAGAAAATGAAACTAATTTATAATCTAAAATACTTCATGATGATAGTAAAAAATTAAAAAATTTAAATTTAAATTTAAACGTAAAAATCTTTAAAAATTTTGATTATGACTGTAATCATTTTAGATAATTATTAACGATTTGAATAGTTGTAATTAAATTTGTAAAGCAAATTAGATGTATATTAAATATCAAACAAAGATTATTAGAATCAAACAAAAATATTTTTAACAAAAGTTTGAAATTAACAAAAATATTTTTTTCAAATTTTTAACTAAATTTTGCATAGAAGTTTTCAAGATTATAAGAAATAAAGTAAAACCTTCGAAAAATTTGTATCTATTTCGTTTTGAAATTTTATTTTTATCAATTCAAAATATTAAAACGAATAAAAATAATTAAAAATCTTTGAAATGTTATATGTAACAGTTATATTTTACCTTAATAAAAAAAATTTAGACTGCAGAATCTAGTTGCTGCTTCGTCGCTTAAACTTTAAGTATTCAAAAATATTAAAATTATTTTACAGTAACTAACGATGTTCATAAAACGATGTCAATATTCAGACTGTGTACGCGACAATGGCTACCACAAATTCTATACCCATAAGACGGTTTAAAAGAGGATTATAATTATTTGTTACCAAAAGAATTTATTACGATGCTCCCTTACCTTGACGCTATGCTACACTAATATATGTTTCAAAAGGTGGGGATACCTCTCCAACTTTTTGTTATACTTGATATTCCCCCTCCCCTTTTTTTAATTATGCAAGATTTTTAGATTTTTTTTACTTAACCTTAAGTGACTGCCTCATTTTTTTTAAAATTATTAATTCATTTTATTAAAAATTTATTTCAATATTATTACCTTTTGAAACGTTTTAGATAATATGCATATCACTTAATTTATTCGATTTTTTTTTATTTATTCATCATTATTATGTTATCATTTATTTTACATCATTTTTCTCGTATTATTTCATTTTTTTAATCGCGTAAAATCACTGCAGTGTTCTTTCCTTTAAAATATACGAAATAAGTACAATACATCGCCTCTCAACGTATTGTCCTCCGTGGGTGCTAACCATCTATTTAGCATATTAATGTAGAGGTTTTCATCTTCGTTTACATTAATAAGATTTTTGGTTCGTCTATATCTCACTATCAATTGCCATCTTTTTCGCAAAAATTCGCTTGATCCTGAACCCATCGATGCAGTGATGGCATATGACGATGCCACCTTTTACTTTTTTAGAGAAATACTGCACCACTTAGAAATAATTCCCCTTTTATTTTTATTATTCATTCTTTTCTTCTCTTTCATTGGCCTTTTTCAGACTTTTTTAATGTCTATATGATAGGTAATCATCTGGTATTTCTTATTATTTTGATATTTTATTTACCCAGTGGGACTTTTTTTTAATAATTCTTGTTTTTGCCTTGAGGGACTTTTTTATAATTGTTTTTTCGTGGTCTGCGGATTCTACTCCCCGCAGAAAAATTCGAAAAAATTTTTCCGAAATTTTCCCAGGGAATCGAACCCCGGTCCACTAGAGCGCGAGCCAAGAGCCTTAGCCCCTGTGCTACCACCGCTCCTTATTATTCATTTTATTTTCATTATTGTGGCATTTTTCAAATTTTTTTATTTGCCTATATATTTATTTCATTTTTATTTTTATTCACGTATTTCCCCAAAATCGGATCATAAACGAAAATTGGCATCTATTACTGCATATCGGGCACTATACACAGCACGCAACCCATCTCAACCTAGTACTTCCTGCCAGGCGCTTAAGAGGCGGTCGGAACCAAATCGGTGACTTAGTTCAATGCTTACAATAAATGCTTATAATGCTTAATTTATTCATTTTCACGGCAAAAATATAGTCATTTCCTCTAACCATGTATATAAAGAATAATTTCAAACAGTTTCAGTGACAAAAAAATATGAAATATTGTCATAAAGCGAAAAATACCATCTAACAGTTGATGCGGCTGTTATTTGCATGGAATAGATTTCAATTTAGCATTTTTCGCTTCATGACAATATTTTATATTTTTTTGTTGCTGTAACCGTTTCAAATTATTCATTATGATTATAGTTAGAGGTAATGACTATATTTTTTCCGTGCAAATAAATAAATAAATCATTATAAGCATTTATAGTAAGCACTGAACTAAGTCACCGATTTGGTTCCGACCGCCTCTTAAGAAGTTTTTCTAGTTTATGTCCCCCACCCCTTAAATTATGTATATCATCCTTAATAAAGCAAAGGATAAATTTTTAAATATATATATTTCTTTTCAATTTTTTTTTAATTAACATTTAGTTTACTTGAATTATTTTTCGATTACATTACACATTGATGTCGTCACTTAAGTTTCGGTATTAGCAGTAAATTTATTGTCTATATCATTCTTATCTTTGTTTTAATTACTTAGTTTTAATTCAATTGCGAAAAATATTACTTTTTACAAAGTGCTTCAGCTTAAATGTTGGAGTGAAAAAATAAATTGCAACTTTTATTTTAAAGAGAATATGATTCCTTCTTTCCATTAGATTCGTGTTTCTTTTATTGTACGCAAAAAAAAATCGAAATTTTAGCAAATTTTGTTTACGGCTAAAAAGAGTTATATTTCAGTGCTTCAATAAAATGCTGATGTACGTGAGAAAGCAAAAAAAAAAAAATAAATTTCAGCGTTGTCTATACGATATTTTTTTCGGTTTCGAGTTTTGTTAATTTGATATTAAGACTTTAATAGTTAATGTAATCTAATATTTCTTTTAGTCGGAATATTATATGTTCTAAATTGCAAGCTATTAAAAGAATTTTGATATATATGTTTCGGCGACAAATTACCGTGTGAAATAAAATTTTGATTTATTAAGAAAGAAAAAGTAAAATTCCATAAAATGGATATTTGAACAAAATAAAATTTTCGTTGTTTTGCTTTCTCAAATAATTTTCATTAATTATAATTTATCAAAACTAGTCATTAATATTCATTAAATAATAAGATTCATTTTTCTATTGAAAAAAAGAAAATTGGTATTTATGTTTGTTTTTAAAACGAAAATGAAGATTTGATAATTTACAAAACCCCTTTATGACATTATTTAACTTTATTAGTTAGGAGAAAAAAATTTTAATTTCTAATTTACACGAAATAATTAAATAAGATAGTTTGTTTAATTTTATCTATTAAAAAATTTCTATGTTTCATTTAAGGTAAATTTGATATTAAAATTTTTCATATTCGAAGCTCTTATTTCTTTACCGTATTAAAATTTTGATTTAGTATTACTATCACTATTTTTCGATAATAACTACTCGTCTTCTTAGTGTTGATTTATTCATGAATTTTTTTTTCTTAAATTATTTTTCTTGTTTCTTCTATAAATCCGAATAAAATAAGTCGTGTTTTCTCATTATTAATCCAAATTTCTAATTTTTCTTGATATTCTTATTTTTATTTTTAAAACGAGGGAAAATTACAATTTGTTCTGTTCCCTTTTTATTTTTCGCGGCCTAATCTTGACAAACTATTGCTTCCGGCTAGTACTTGAGCGATGGGCCTACTCATCCCTCTTCCTAGCGTTTCACAATAGCCGTATGGCTGAAAACATGTTGTAACAGAAAAATATATTTTATGTTTAGTTGTATATCAAAATATTTTAAATATATTTTTATATGAAATAAATGTGAAAATAAATATTTTTGGCAAAAATATTGAACTAGAAAAAAAAATCAGATTTATAGCAAAACAGGTGACGCCTTGGGTGTTAAACTTGTATGCATTAATATTATCAAAATTGAATTTTATTTGACCAATATGACTATTTAAATACTAAATATACATAATATTTATAGGTAAAATATTGAACAAAAGATGCAAAAAGAAAACGTGTTGATTAAATTACTATTAAATATTTAAGATTTCTCTTTTATTTTGCTATCTAACAGATATACCTGTGAATTTCGATGCGAATTCAAGCTAGACTTTACATTTTGATGACTTTAATATTCTTTTAATTAAAAATTTTTATGCTATACTATATATATATATATATATATATATATATATATATATATATATATATATATATATATATATATATATATATATATATATATATATATATATATATATATATATATATATATATATATATATATATATATATATATATATACACACAGGGTGTCCAAAAAGTCCCGGAACACCTTAATAATTTTCTAGGTGAACCGATTTTGGACAAGGTCAAGGTCAATCTAGAGGTAACTTTTGTCAAGGAATTTAATAGTGACCTTGGATTTAACCTTGGGTTTGATTTTCAGGGTTATTTCAAGGTCAACTTTGTTTTTTTCAAATGGGAACCCCTATTTTTGACAACGGAAATCGAAAAAGCAGAAAATTTTACGTCCAAACATGTACTCAAGTCATGGGTCAAGGATGACCTTGATGGTCAAACAAGGTCATTTAACCTAGAACAAGGTCTGGAAACCTCTTGGCATAGGAAATTCTCAATTTTTTTACCACAGAAGCTTGTATTACCTTTATCAAGGTGCATGCAGCGGTGACGCTCTGGACGACCTTAACAATGCCCTTCAAGGACATTTTACTTTGAATTTTCTTATTTACTTTTAGCATTACCCAGGAACAACGACGTGGACGTAGTAAAATCTGTTCCCTTTGGGGTGCCTGATTAACGTGAGTCCCCTTGCCTCTCACGTTGGGGTGCTTGATTAACGTGAGTCCCCTTGCCTCTCACATTTGTTCATAAGCATTATGGACTGCAATTTTTTACTTTAACTGCTCAAATTGACCTCCATTTACTTCTTGACAGTAAGCTAACCGGTGGTAAAAAGCATCAACTGTGTTTTGGATCATTTCCGTAGGAATAAGCGCTGATTCATTAATAATTCTTTGCCGTAATTCGTCTAAATTTTCAGGTTTTGTTTTGTATACCCTATCTTTTAAGTAACCCCAAAAAAAATAATCAAGAGGTGTTAAGTCAGGTGATCTAGCTGGCCATTCTATAGTACCTCTCCGCCCTATCCATCGATTGAAAAAAACTTCATCTAGGAAATTACGAACGTGTCATGCATAGTGGGGTCCCGCACCATCCTGTTAAAACCATGTATTCTCAAAGTTGGCCCCAGCTATTTCTCTTATTGCAGGAACTATTTGGTTTAGTAACATATCTTCATAGTTTTGTGCATTTAAGTTACCATTAATAAAAAAAGGTCCTATGATTCTGTTGTTGAGAATTCCAGCCCAAACATTTAATTTTTCTGGATATTGTGATTTGTCTTCTCTAGTCCAATGAGGATTATTATCTGATCAATATCTGCAGTTATGCCTATTTAAGGTTCCATCAAGTTGAAAAGTCGCTTCGTCTGAGAATGCTATATTGTATGAAAATTCAGGATTTTCAATTATGCGTTCCATCATATCTTCACAAAATTCAACACGACGATCGAAATCGTCTTCATTCAACTTATGAACCAGATTAACTTTAAATGGATGGAATTTGGCTCTTTTTAATATGTTATGTACTGACGATTTGCTAACGTCATGTTGTTGACTAACCCTACGAATAGAATTATGTGGGTCCTCAATGATTGATAGCATAACGTTTAATGAAGTCTCTTCATTTGATGCTGAATTTGGTCTACCTGGTCTAGGTAGATCATTGATAGTACCGTGATTATTAAATCTTGTAATGGTTCTTGACACCGTTGACAATGATATTGGAGTTCTAGCAACTCTAAAAGTTGCATTGAAAAGACTCATTACTCCCCTAACAGATCGTACCATTTCGCCCCAACTTCTCATCATGAGAAGTGATATTCGTTCTCTTTCAGTAAGTCGATTCATTTTGACTAATCTAACAAATTAAACCTTACCCAAACGCCGATCACAGTGATCAAGATTTCAAGAATCAATTTTAAGAGGCGGTCGTATAGTTCTGTCCTTGTCTAATCTAAATTTTCGTTATAATTAGTAAACTAAATATTTTTATACAAAAGTAAGGGCAGAGCCCAATAGATTTAAGGATAAACAGACGATTCTATTCTATGAAAAAATATAAAATTTTCATTAGTTTTCGAGTGAAGTCTGAAACGGAAAAAGAGTTGAACACTTCAATCAAATTTAACTCTTTTTCCGTTTCAGACTTCACTCGAAAACTAATGAAAATTTTATATTTTTTCATAGAATAGAATCATCTGCTTATTCTTAAATCTATTGGGCTCTACCTTTACTTTTGTATAAAAATATTTAATTTAGTCATAATAACGAAAATTTAGATTAGACAAGGACAGAACTATACGGCCTCCTCTTAATACGATCAAGTGTAAAAACTATCCGATCCTGTTATCACAGTGAAGAGCGCAAACTTAGAACGGAGAAAAATGTTTTAAAAAAAATTAAAATAGTAATTTATTTTGAAGCTCTACTGCTTATTTACTTATTAATGGCAATTTCAATTAATAGAAATATTTTGTATGTAAAATAAACTCTAATTTCAATACTTGTTTAAGTTCCAGTTCAAAATCACATTCAAAATTATAAAGCTTCAATTTATCAATTTTAATTAAATTTTTAAAGAAAAGAATGAATTTTATTTACTTTTTTATTAATTTTTTATGAATTCAAGATTTGCATGTTGCGCATCAACCATATTTACCATCGGTTAGCTCATTGCCAACAAGTAAATGGTGTTCAATTGGTGCATTTTACCTAAAGAACGGGGAATTCAGGGAGCACATCAGCTTTATTGTTAGAATATTGGTAAAAGGTGTACATGTTAAAGGTTTCAATCATCTGTTGCTCCAGTATGTATACTCGGTTTCTGGCCCTCTACAGGTTAAATTACAGATAATGTGGTTATCAATATTAATTGTCAAATGTGAGAGGCAAGGGGACTCACGTTAATCAGGCACCCCAAAGGGAACAGATTTTACTACGTCCACGTCGTTGTTCCTAGGTAATGCTAAAAGTAAATAAGAAAATTCAAAGTAAAATGTCCTTGAAGGGCATTGTCAAGGTCGTTCAGAGCGTCACCGCTACATGCACCTTGATAAAGGTAATACAAGCTTCTGTGGTAAAAAAATTGAGAATTTCCTATGCCAAGAGGTTTCCAGACCTTGTTCTAGGTTAAATGACCTTGTGTGACCATCAAGGTCATCCTTGACCCATGACTTGAGTACATGTTTGGACGTAAAATTTTCTGCTTTTTCGATTTCCGTTGTCAAAAATAGGGGTTCCCATTTGAAAAAACAAAGTTGACCTTGAAATAACCCTGAAAATCAAACCCAAGGTCAAATCCAAGGTCACTATTGAATTCCTTGACAAAAGTTACCTCTAGATTGACCTTGACCTTGTCCAAAATCGGTTCACCTAGAAAATTATTAAGGTGTTCCGGGACTTTTTAGACACCCTGTATATATGCAAAGTAAAAATTTATACTATTCCAAAGATAATTTACAACTCTGGAGATTATTAACCAATGTTTTCAATATTGAATTCATAAAATTTTTATATCTTAAATAATATATTTAAGTGCTATATACAAATATTCACTTTTAATTATATTTAGTCAAAAGGTTTGCAATTTTTCTGATTCTAACAGTTATTTAAACAAATTTATAAAGTTGCGCATTTCAAAACGCATGGAAATTTAATTTTTATTTGCAAGAAATTACAAGTAGCCTTGAAAACAGCAAGCCCGATTACGGCATGCTTGCTCTCACTGCAGCCAGCTTGAACGAAGCTAAGTCACGTGGTATTAGCCTTACTAAAGGAACTAGGCGCACGGTGCCTGCTTTACATACCATTTAATAAATATCAGAATTAATTCTTTATTAACTCGAATTATTGCAATGTATTACAGGTTCTGTTCATTATCTACTTTAGACTAATAATATCAGTCAAAATTTTATTATTATTTAACTATTCGAAATATCTGTAATTAAAATATTTTTATTATAATTGATTCAGAAAATATTTTTATCAGTTACCAATATTTTTTTTTTTTTTTAATTCTTTTTGTCAATTCTATTTTCCATTTAATTAAAATAAAAACTTTTTTGCAAAAACTGCATTGTTGATTTGGTAAAACGAAAAGCTTACAACAAAATTCGAAACCTATCAATTTTTAATTTGAAATTTATTCAATTGCTAATTTTCATTTCTTTATTAAAGTCATTCAATTTTCATATTTTAACCTATTTTGTAATTAATCAAAATTGACAAAGTTGCCTTATTTCAACCATTTTCTGTTTTCTTTTTAAATTTATGTTGAAATTTCTAAAATGAAGGAATCATTATTTTTATTTTACTTTTTCTTTAAACACAAAAAAAATTCTACTTAAAAACGACCTTGAACGTTAGAATAAATTTCCATTTCGCAGTTTACAAATTACTTTTATAAGTTCTTTTATTCCGAGTTGACTTAAACTTTGATTTACTTATCTTTCGTTTTAGACACTTAGAAAAAATAAAAATTTATAATTTTCAGCATTACTTAATTCGATAACAATTTTAATTGTATGTTGAATAATTTTAATTGTAACGTATGAAGAATGTTTGTAAATCAAATTCAAATTCTTATTTAGTATTAAAAGTTTTGACAAAAAAAAATTCTTATAAATTTGTTTACAGACTTGTTTATTTCATTTTATTAAGAAAAAATTAGATTATTCAAGACGATTTTCAGTTTTTAGCTATCATACTGCATTTTTCCACAAATTACAAGTGACAATTCTAATTAAAGGTATAGTCATAGTTATATTTCCAAGTTTTTATTTTGTGCCCGTGTTAATCTTATGCGACGGCCATCGTCAGCCGTCGGCAGATGCACAACCGTAAATTATTCAACTACTATTATCTTAATACTGTAACTGGAAATATATTTAAATAAACAATTCAAATATATTTGTGGGTCTCGTATGTACTTACTGCAAGTACACTTAGCGGAAAGGATATTTTTCCGAATGTTAACCTCAAATGGCAACATTGCATATTTTACCACAGGCATAAGACAATTTCAAATTGTAGAGCAAATTTCACATCATCGTTACTCATTACTTAATGACATAATTTTATTAAACAAACTATATTACTTTCTTTTTTCATGATTCGAATTATTATTTTATTAAATAAAATTTTTATTTCTTAGTTCAATAATCACATAGAATCTAATATTGTGAATTTAAATTATATAGGCAATAATATTTAAGTTGTTATCATTTGAATTTTGCATAAATAACCTATAAGAAAAAACAAAATAATCATGATGCGAAACTCAATGCATAATTCGAAGTTTTCTTATGTCTGTGGTAAAATATGCAGCGCTGCCATTTGAGGTACACATTCGGAAAAATATCCTTTCCGCCAAGTGTACATGCGCACTTACCGTTAAATAACCGATTTTCAATTTATAGATGATTAGCCTCGTACACTGCCACTGATCAACTATGAATGTCTTTTTCATACAACGGAAATCAGTTAAGCAATATTTAATACTATTGCAGAACTTCGCTTAGAAGTTCTGCCTCCCGGACGTCTGGTACGACGAAACCCTCGGCGTGTACCTTAAGACTCTGTTAAATATCTTAGATCAAAAGAAAGCAAGTTTATTAAGTTTAACATATGAAGACAAAACACGATTTTAATCAGCGAGAAATAATGTTATGTAATAATTCAAAATAACTTCAATTTTACTTTACTTTATTTTGAACAATAAACAAATTCAATACATTGAAATGAGATTATCATAATCTTTACTAGTGGCACAATTTAATAAATTTCATAAAAAAAATCAAAAGTTAATTTAACCTAACCTATTCTATCTGACGCGGCGCACACGACGGTCTCGATATTTTTACATATATCGCATACACGCATTCAATAATAAAACGCAATACGATAGTCTGCAGACTTATATATTTCTATCGGTCGTTGAACACGCAGATTTCCCAATGATCCTCTCTGACACAGACGAATCGATGATGCAATAAAAGCGGCACCAAAGATATGCGGTGCAGCTCAAGATTATCGTAGCTCTTGCTGAATAGTCACTCTACTCTCTCTGTAACGCCGTATCAAAGACCCTTGTTCTTGACGTACCAATTACACAATTAACTGCAACGAGAGTACACTATTTCACACGATTCAGCAAATAAAAAAGAAAAGTCTCTTTAAAAGAAGGATAATAAGATTATCTCAATGCTCTCACGAGAAACGAAAAACTTCTAACAAAATCTAGTGGACGCACGAGCTCGCACAACGCACAATATGGCTGCTAAATCCTTTTTGCTTCTCGACGCCGCCCGTTTGCTTCTCTCTCTTGCCTAAGCCTACCCGGCATGCCCTGCGCGCGCCTTTCTCTACAGTATTATATCCTAGTCGCTGAGACAGACTCTCTCCGTCTCACTCTTACACTTGCATATCAAGCATACGTTGAGCCGTGCGACTGATAACGAGGATAGAGCTATATCATAGCATACAAATAATTTACTATCCTTGTTACAATACATTTTAAGCTTTACCTCTATTGAAAGGACAAGAAAATCAGATACTTGTTCTAGTTATTTGAATTCTTTTTTTGTTAAACACGGTTTTAACTTTTTTTTTCTTTTTTAAATAACTAGTCAAATTGCTAATGAAAAGTCAAATAAATATTTTAATAAGTATAACAGCAACAAGATTTTCAAGTTTTCAACTTGTAAATTCATGACATATTTCAAATTTTATTTTCTATTTTCAAATGGAATTTAGCATTTTATTTAACTATTTATTACTTTTGCTATTTCGTTAAAAAATTCGTAATTATTTTAACTATTTTATTATTTTTTTTTGAATTTTTACTTGTTTCAAATTGAAACACATGTCTCCGAATAAAATTTTCGTCTTAATTTATTCACATTTTTAAAAATACACTTTATTTATTAATTTAACTTAGTAATTTTTATTATTATTAAAAGGCGGCCGTATAGCTCTGTCCTTGTCTAATCTAAATTTTCGTTATTATTATTAAATTAATTATTGTTTTACAAAGGTGAGAGTATAGCCCAATGAATTTCAGGACGAGTAAACGATCATATACTATGAAAAAATATAAAATTTTAAATAATTTTCGAGTGAGGTCTGAAACAGAATAACAGTTATTAAGTTGAATTGTTTTTCCGTTTCAGACCTCACTGGAAATTAATGAAAATTTTATATTTTTCCATAGAATAGGATCGTTTGCTCGTCTTGAAATCTATTGGGCTGTACCCTTACTTTTGTATAACAATATTGAATTTATTAATAATAACGAAAATTTAGATTAGAGAAGGACAGAGCTATACGGCCTCCTCTTAATAACTTTTTTTATTTTTTTAAACTATTTGTATTTACACTTTGTTTTAAACAAAAAGATTTATTTCTTAATTTTAAATTTGTTTAGCTTTGAAAGTCGCATTTATTTGAAATTTTTATGAATTATAACGCGGGTTTAAGGCATTTTCACTTTGAAATTTTACGCGCTGTATCCATCCTTCAAAATACATCTATTACTGGTTAATTACTTTAATATTTTAACTTTTATTTTCTTTTTTGACTTTTTCACTTGTTAAACTAATTTTTTTCTAATTTTTAGATCGCATTTTCACTCACAGCTAGGCCGTCGGTCTGATACCGTCGCTAAGCGCATACGCGCAAGCGTACTGTCGTACACAGGATTATCGAAGGATTTTAATGCTTTGACAATCTTTTTACCGAAATCGGCCCCTGACGTTAGGTCGCCAACATTTTGTTTAGGGCTTTTCCGGATTAGAAAAGCTCCGGAAAAACCCTTCTCAATATTTCTACAAACTATGTAATGTAAATAAGTTGGGATATGATTCATTGTATTGAAGTAAGAATACTACTATATTTAATTATTTAGTTACTTTTAATGAAACCACAAATAAACACAAATAAGCATTGTTGTTATAATAGATAATTGTTGCAATAACATGAAAAAAACATATGCTAATTGAAGTTAATATGTTTAAAAAAAAAACAAGAATTTACATTAAGTTTTTACTCATAGCATAGCAAATTTAAAAGACTACAATGTTCAATCAAAACAAGAAAGAGACTTATTTGTACAAAATTCCTGGTTGTCCTTGTTGCATGACGTTCCTTATCATTTGATGGATGATTTGATGTACTGTTTTAAAATTACGTTAGAATTGAATTTAATGACGATTAACCGCGAACAAATTAAAAAGAAAACTTAGAAGAAAAATCATTCAACTCTCAGTCAATGCGGCTGCCAAATGCGCTCGCATTGCGTCTGGAAAATCCATGGTAGGCTTAGGTGCCATCGTCTAGAGGATGTTAAAGCGGATCAAGCCGGCACGCTTCTCCTTGACGTCACGCGCAAAAATCATGACAGTAGCTATGCTTATCCCACTACTTAATTAAAAGTAGGAGAAAGTCAAGCTATGTCCTTAGTGCATCATTGTCTGGCCACTAGCAATAAGTACTGCAGGTAGCTGCATATGTTGCATGGTCAGCACAATGGTCACGCTATATTTAGCCTTGAAAGTGTTACTCGATATTTTTTTACGCAGAATGAAAAATCAAGTGATTATTTAGGTATCATAATTCATTCTATAGGTTTTATTTGTATCTATATTATATTTTTATTAGTTGACCAATATAACATAGTTTTAATAATCGAGGATTTGATTGTAGAAATTAAAGATACAATCTTAAATGTTTTCAACATCTATTAAATTATAGAACAGATGCAAAAACAATACATAAGAATATATACAATGCCGATACATTTATCATATTCATATAACCAAGTTTGCGTTAACTTTAGAGAATAATTGGGTACATACACACACGAAGAAAGCCAAAATTTCAGACTTCAATATTATTCAATTATCCTCGATTATTGAAACTATGTCATATTGGTCAAATAATAAAAATATAATATAGATACAAATAAAACCTATAGAATGAATCATGATACCTAAATAATCACTCGATATTTTACTTGATTAATCACCTGATTTTTCATTTGATTTTATACCTGATTAATCACATGATTTTTTACTTGATTTTTCACTTGATTAATCACCTGATTTTTCATCTGATTAATCACTTGATCTTTCACTTGATTAATCATCTGATTTTTTATTTGATTTTATACCTGATTTTTCATCTGATTAATCACATGATTTTTCACTTGATTTTTCACTTGATTAATTACCTGATTTTTCATCTGATTAATCACTTGATCTTTCACTTGATTAATCATCTGATTTTTAATTTGATTTCATTACCTGATTTTTCATCTGATGAATCACATGATTTTTCACTTGATTAATCACCTGTCAAATCATGTCATAAAGTCAGGTGATTTATCAGGTGATTAATTATATAATAAATAAGATGATAAATCAGATGATATATCGAGTGATTAATCACTTGGCTTTTTTCAGTAGAGAAGATCTTTGTGATACGGCTCCACACTCTAAGAGTGCGTGACAAGTCCGAAACAAACGGTGATTGTTTGCCGAAAAAAAATAAAGAATAGCAGAAAAAGTATGTCGAACATTACATTATACTAATATATAAACTAAAAATACATCGATAAATAGATCATTATAAACTATAGATGAGGGTTATTATAAAAATCCTATAGAAAGATTAAGTTTAGGAGTATTAATGGGAGTAGTAAGAATAATAGAAAAAAAGAAAGACATTCATAGCATAAGATAATAGAATTAAAAGGATGTATATGTAAAAGGAAAACGTATATACATAAATCAATAACCAGAGAAGAAGGGACATAAACAATTGAAACAAAAAAAAATTTTTCAACAGAATATTGTGCAAAAAAAAGAGAAGAGAAAGCAACATAATGCAAGAAGAAGGAATAGATAATAACAAGTAAGTAAAGAAAAATCAAGTGGAAACTTGCATAAACAAAAATAAATCTTAAAATATTCTTACTAAAATAAATAAATTTAAGAATAATGTTAAAAAAGAAAATTTAGAAATGCTGACACTGAACAAAACAGAATTAATGTTTAAGTATAATCATTAAAACTATAAGCAAGCGTCAACTGTAACATATAAGAAAAAGCTACGTAAGCAACAAAATGTTTTGTTATAAGACAGAATAAGGCAACCATAACTATCTTGAACCATGAACTCCGACAGTATATTGATAGCAAAACAAAAAAAAATGATATTAGAACAATCATTATCACAAAAATTATTATAATAACAATTTTATAAAAAAAAGAGAGCAAAAAAATATTGAGATGCATTTATTGCATTACAATAAACTATTTATTAAAAAGAATAAAGAGAAGTATGAGCTGAGATGTACTTAATAAACTAATTATTAATTAACTTAATTAAAGTAATTAATCAATTGTAAGTTTTGTTTGTTTGAGGAACAAGAGAATTAGCAATGAGCAGACGACTTACCGCTAGAGAGAGAAAGAGCGAAAGGGGAACCTAACCTCAAATCAGAACACGTGGTGAAGGAAAAACCACAGTCACCATCAGTTTTCTTATAGTGCACTAGGAATTGAAGCTACGGTGATGGCTGTAACATCATAACACTAGTGCACATAACATATGAAAAGAAGAGAAAACATGTGTAGAAAAAATAACCTGTGATAGTGCTCTTGTGCGTCGCCATCTTATATTCTTGATGACGACGTGCACGCCGCAGCACTGTCACCTGTACACTTACACACACACACACCCAGTGTATAGGTACATACGCACAATACACTCGCGGTACGCGATGTCGAGCGAAACCGGGAAACGACGCGGGACATTAGTAACACGTGCTCGAGAGTAAAGGGGAAGCGTCGGTAAGTGACCGACTCGCGACAGCAATCAAGCCATGCGCAAGAAGAGTAAAGGATCAGCGAAAAAGGGGAGCCAGCTATAGCTTATATAGAAGGCTCATACATACATGGGTAATTGCAGAAATAGCAGTAGAAGGAATATCATACATGGGCGATTGTGAAAATATCAATCGGTGTCAGTCTTTTATATGAAGATACACGAGATCGAGAGCGAGAGTGATAGAAGATAGGAGAAATCGAGCGCTGGAGAGAGATATTGATACAATGGCATGCAAATTTATCAAGACTTGATATATGGAGGATTCTTAATATAAATTTAAATGGAGCTCGCGAGAAATAGAGGGTGCTAACATTAAAGAAGCCGCCAAAAGGAAAGGTGTTGATTAGTTATAAGTCAATATCCTTTGTAATTCACAAATAACAATGACGGAAAGGATTAATAACCAATCAACCATTATTCTATTTATGACGTAATTGATGAAAGAAGGGATGAAGAGGAAGGAGCTCGAGAAAAGACGCTCCATCGTTACTTCTCTATTGGATCTTGGCTGTTATACTTGGTCGGTTTTTCTTTGTTGGTTACTGCTCGCTGAGCCATTGTTTGAGTTTTGACTCCATTTTATTCGGGTTTGAGATTTAATAGAAATATTAAGCTGCCATTGTACCTTTTTGCCATTGTGCCATCTGCTATTTTGCTAATTGTTGCATCTTTGATAGAGCTGAGGAGTTATTTAAAAGAGCAAAGGAGATTTTGGATTAGAAAATTAATTATTGGAGTTTTTGTATTTTTTTTGGAGAGTAACGATTTTGATAATTAAGGTGAGTCCTCTATCTTAGATGTTAATTAAATGAAAACTTAGAGTCAGTGCGCGTCGCCGTTTTGCCCGTCGTATTTTACGTCGGTTTTAGCCGCCATTATTAAACTTAATATTAATTTCACGTGTTCAATTCAATTTTATTTAATTGTAATTGATCGTAAAGTTTATTAAGTCGAGCCATAGTTTAGTCACACAATTATTTACACTTCACACAATTTTCGAGAAAATTGTCGGGTAAATAATATGTTAAGAGGAGGTCACGTATCTCTGTCCTTTTCTAATCAAAGAAATGATTTTTTTACAAAAAATAATAACTTTATCAAAAAATGAAGAGAAAGCCGCATCGTGTATCAAAAAAAGCAATATTTTCTTTGATAACAAAAAATTAATTTTATTGCTTCGTTCTCAAGAAAACCTTGAAAAACCAAATTGTCCTTCCTAACCTCTATGATTTAGGTTTTTCAAGGTTTTCTTGAAAACGAAGCAATAAAATTAATTCTTTCTCATCAAAGAAAATATTGCTTTTTTGATTACGAGCTGCGGCTTTCTCTTCATTTTTTGCTGAAGTTATTAGTTTCTGTAAAAAACTCAATTCTTTGATTAGAAAAGGACAGAGATACGTGACCTCCTCTTAAGTTTACTTAAATAAATATAGAGTGAAAATTACTTCTTTCTGGAATTTACTTAACAGTGTTTTAAATGTTTAGTAACATTGTGTTGTTATATAATATATAAATTATTTGTTGCTGGTTTACATCGGTGGTTTCGTCATTGTTCCCTACGAAGACCCGATTAGAATCCACCCGAGAGAGTTGATTGTTAATAAATTCAGAATTTATTTTCAGAGTAAGAATTAAGAAAAAAATTAATAATTAAATTAATAGTTATTCAGAGGTGATACTGTAGAGTTAAAATAATAGTAATTGTGGGATAGGGAACAAATTCCCACATTACAAATGGCGCCCTTAGTTTGAGTCTTCGTCGGGACCGATAAAAAACCAGTGAAAATTTTTAGAATTTCAAGAGAGTAATTTTTATAGTTTAAAGTATAGAGAAATTTTTCAAAGTGTTTATTCAAGTGTAAAATAGTCGTTAAAGAGAAATTTTGTGTTTTTCAAAATGGCGGCGAGGCGTGGGTTTTCGAGTCTCATTTGAGAAAATGGCGAGCGTCAGTAGTTAGACAATAAGTGTTTTTAATTTAAATAAATTTTAATTGTGTTGAGTCTACAAATTTTTAATTTAGAGAGTGTTTATCTCTACACACACAAACACATTTATATATTTAATTTTTTTTTACATATACGCGGTGGGCCATTTTAATCTTCGCACTCAATTTTCTCCAAACCTACTGCAGCTACAAAAAAAAGGTCTGAAGCAAAATTGACCGTGACAGAAGGGACCATTTAACTGCACCCTTAGTTTTGACCTTGAGGTCCAATTTCACAGTCATTTGAAGGTCAAGACCATTTTTTTAAATAGGAATACCTATTTTTGACTGTGGATTTAAAAAGAGCGAGGAATTCTAAGATAAGTTTGTTTTAGGTCAAAATTTATTTGGTTACCTTTCCAAGGACAAAAATCGAGGTCAAATGTCTAAAAACCGATAAAATGCCCTTTTTCTGCATTATCTTGGTTTGCTCATAAATGCAAATGATCGAAGTAGTGTTAAATGGTCATCTTAGTTCCAAGGTAAAAGGATCTTGACCATCTTGATCTCAAGGTCAAATTTCAAGGTCATTTTAAGATCAATAATTTTTTTTCGCCAATAGAAATTCCTATTTTAGACTACGAATTTAAAAATATAAATTAATTTTACGCTAAGATTATTCTAGAGGAAAGATGATTTTATGACCTTGGAATGGTCCAAAATTAAGGTCAAATATTGAAAAACTTATCGAATGCTCTTTATCTGAATTACACTGGTTTCCTAAGACTTTTGGTTTATTGGTATGAAAGAAAAGTTAAGAAAAAATTTGTGCATGGCGAAGGGGGCCTTGGCCTATTTTTGACACTGCAATTAAAAAAAGTGACACTTAAAGTGATATTTTAAGTTTGTTATTTCGTGAATGGATCTGAAGAAGGTCAATTCAAGATTAAATAATATAATATGATTATTCTATCTTTAGCGTTACCCAGGAACAACGACGTGGACGTAATAGAATGTTCCCTTTGGGGTGCTGGATTATCATGAGTCCCCTTGCCTCTCACGTCGGGGTGCTGGGTTATCGTGAGTCCCCTTGCCTCTCATGTCGGGGTGCTGGATTATCGTAAGTCCCCTTGCCTCTCACTGTTTTAACCACGAAGCAAATGTTGAAAATTACCTCCATTTACTTGTAGACACAAAGTTAAGCGCCTTCGAAAATGACGTACAGTCTTCAGTAGAGTTTGTCTCGGAATTTCCGCACATGCTTGACGAATCCGATTTTGCATGTTTTCTCTAGTTGTAGACCGCTCTTTAAAAATAACATTTTTTAGGAATCCCCACAAATAAAAATCTGGAGATGTTAAATTAAGTGAGCTAGGAGGCCAATTAACTGGCCCTGCTCTACCGATCCATCTTACATGGTAATTTTGATTAAAAACTTCTCGGACAATTCGTGCAAAGTGTGGTGGTGCACTATCCTGCTGAAACCACATTCTTCGTCTAGTTTCTAAATCAACATCTTCCATTAATTCTGGCAAGTGGTCTCTTATTAACTGCAAATAGCTGTCTCCATTAACGTTTCGCTCAAAAAAGTAAGGGCCAATCAAATATCCATTTATAATCCCACACCATACCATAAGGCTCCAGCGATGCTGATGATCTACAGCTCTGTGCCAATGAGAATTTTCATTTGACCAATGATGACAAATGTGCCTATTCAATTGTCCAACGCTATAAAATTTAGCTTCGTCAGAAAAAAGTACATATTTGAAAAAATTGAGATCATTTTCTACAATGTGTAAGGCCCATTGGCAAAATTCAGTCCCCATTTGCATACGATTCCTTGTCGGTTCCTGTACGAGCGTGATATGGTAAGCATGGTAATTAAGCCTATTTAAAATTCTCAAAAATGTTCGTCTTGGAATACCAACTTCCATTTCTATTTGACGACTGCTGACATGAGGATTAAGATGAATAACCGCAAGAATAGTTATAACACGAGCATCATCTTCGTTGTACTCATGACGCCTGCGTTGGCAAGCAAGACGTCCTCGACGAGCTTTGTCAGTTAAACTTTGTATTGACCTATCACTGGGATGTCTTCTATCTGGAAAGCGTTTAGCGTAAAGTCTTGCTGCAACACGATGGTTATTACGACATTCCCCTAAAACCATTATCATATCAACAACCTCATTTGGAGGATAGTCAGCCATTACAACAGTTTTTAAATTTAAATAACACTGTTAAGTTGTAATTTATATTTTAAGTGTAGTCCAACAAACATAAAATTTTTGATAATAATAAAAAAAAGTGAAGAAGTAGTAATAGTAGTAAATGATAACTTTCGTCTAGCTCGAATTAGATACTTTAATATTTTTGTAAAAGATTATTTTCAAATCAAAAATAATTTATTTAACACAAACATGACTCTACATATTTCTTCAATTACTACGAAGAACGCTTCAAAAAAAATTCAGTTATAAGATAAAACTGAATAATGAGTAGGAGCAAAATTCAATATGAAAATTTATCTATCGTTCTTTACAAAACATTATTTTCTAATCAAAAATAGTCTAAAAAGAATATTCTAATATTTAATCCGCCTTTAAATTCATTTATTACTATTACTATTTCTTGAGTCTTAATATTATTATCAAAACTATTTTTATTTTTGTTTATTGCACTTGAAATATTAATTACAACTGAATAGTGCTATTTTAATTTTCCACTTTTGTATAACCTTTAAATAAAATTGTTGATATGAAAATGGTTTTAGAGGTGTGGCCTAATATTTTCGTGCTGCACTAAGACTTTACAAAAATAGGCCGAGGCCCCCTTTGCCATGCACAAATTTTTTCCAAACTTTTCTTTCATACCGATACACCAAAAGTCTTAGGAAACCAGTGTAACTTAGATAAAGAGCATTCAATAAGTTTTTCAATATTTGACCTTGATTTTGGACCATTCCAAGGTCATAAAATCAACTTTTCCCTAGAATAATCTTAGCGTAAAATTAACTAATATTTTTAAATTCGTAGTCTAAAATAGGAATTTATATTAACGAAAAAAAATTATTGATCTTAAAATGACCTTGCAATTTGACCTTAAGGTCAAGTTGGTCAAGATCCTTTTACCTTGGAACTAAGATAACCATTTAACACTACTTAGATCGTTTGCATTTATCAGCAAACCAAGATAATGCAGAAAAAAGGCATTTAATCGGTTTTTAGACATTTGACCTCGATTTTTGTCCTTGAAAAGGTAACCAAATAAATTTGACCTGGGACAAACTTATCTTAGAATTTCCCGCTCTTTTCAAATCCACAGTCAAAAATAGGTATTCCTATTTTAAAAAATGGTCTTGACCTTCAAATGACCTTGAAAGTGGACCTCAAGGTCAAAACTAAGGGCGCAGTTCAATGGCACCCTCTGTCACGGTCAATTTTGCTACGGACCTTTTTTTGTAGCTGCAGTAGGTTCGGAGAAAATTGAGTGCGAAGATTAAAATGGCCCACCGTGTATACCAATTTATTTCCTAAATATTTTATTGGATTTATCCCTCTTTTAAAAAAAAAATCAGACCAAGAGAAAAGGTCTTTAATTATTTTATTGAGAAGGAAGAAGAACATATTTTTTATTTTCATCAAGAAAATTTTTTATCAAAATAAATTTATTTGATATTATCAAAAGGTGTCGAGAGTTGAGAAAATAATTTTCTTTTATTATTAAAATTTTTTTTTAATTGAAAGTTGAGAAAGGAGTCGAGAGTTGAGAAAATAATTTTCTTTTGTTATTAACATCGAATTTTATCGAGAGTTGAGAGAAGAGGTGTCGAGAGTTGAGTAAAGGATTTTTCTTTTCTTCCAATTAAAATAAATTTTATCGGGAGTGGAGAAAGAAAGTACTATGAAAGAGAAGAGATTATTTTTCGAGAACAGAGGGGTAGCTTAATAAAACAGAGTCACAGAAGAGACTAACAAAGAAATTTATATTTATTGAGAATAGATAAATTGACATATACTTAAGATTATTTTATTTATTTAAGAAGAGCGTAAAAAAAGAGAAGATTAAAGCCTTATTTTATGAGCAAGATTTTTTATTTTTCCCTTCTAGATTAAAAATAAAAATAAAAAGGTAAGCGCCAGAGTACAAATTTGTACAATTTGACATATTTTAAGTATTTATTTTAAATATATGTATATGTGATATATTATTTATTTCATACTGTGTGTGGAGATAAATTAGAGATGAGTGTATTTACTACAAGCGATTTTTAGTGTGTGAATGTCTAGTAGTCATAACCTTTCTATTAGCCTATAACGTCAAAATAACTAGTTATTTTTGAATACCTAAAAGATAATAGATTATTCCCAGTTTCGAGATTTGAGTTGCCTTAATTGCCGATTATTAATGACTTAATTTTTTTTTATCATTATCATAAGAAAAAAATTTATCGAGCCATCCTTTTTGCCTGCGGAACGTGTACCTTCGATAATTACATCTCTATTTGAAGTTTATCTAGAGGTGGTTAGTTTATTTTGCTCTAAATTTATTGAGTTTCTGCTCATTCTTGTTTCCCTTTTCAAGAACTTTCTAGCAAATAATAACATAGATATTTAAGAAAAGTCAAGGTTGTCGAGATTCGAGTAGAGAAAAGAGTAAAATATAGAGATTATCACCAACTGACCGTATGGAAGATTATTCTGAGCAGTTGAGGCAACTGATTAGCAGCTCCGAGATTTTAAGAAATTTATACGAGGATATCAGAGACTGGCCTATTGAAAGAATAAATGAGGAGTTGAACAAGTTTGATCTCAACACTCAAGAATCAGAGAAAACTCTTCGAGAACGATTATATAGAGCAGAGTTAGGAAAAGCTAGGGTATATTGAGTTCTGTGGTTTCCTGAAGTTGACGAACGTGATTCACTATTAAGAGCAGGCCGGATTCGCTGTCCTTGTCTAATTGGCATTTTTGTTATTTACTCAAGTATTAATCGGTGTATCTGCAAATTAAAGGTGAAGCGCAATAGATATTATTATTACAAATATTTATGCACAAGAAAAAAAAAATCTATCGCTTTGTTTTTGAGAAAAGTAAGGAACGCGAAAATATTATAAACATAATCTTTTACTTAGGCGTTCCTTACTTTTCTCAAAAACAAATCGGTAGATTTTTTTTTTCTTGTGCATAGATATTCATAATAATAATATCTATTGCGATCAACCTTTATTTTGAAGATACACCGATTAATACTTGAGTAAATAACAAACAACTCAAATATTACTCGGTCGGAATCAGGTTCTACTCCGGCCTGCCGTTAAAGTCTTCGCTTCCTAATATAAGTAATTCAGGTATACACACACAGATGGAGCCTCAAATAGTATCAGCTTCAGGACAAGACTCTGAAGAATCAGAGAGGGCTAGATGTGACGACACTAGGAGGTCTATAATTCCAAGCGAAGAGGATACGAGATTATCTCCGTTGAACAATGTTACGACAACATCTTTTTCGTCACAAGCATCAGTAGTGACCACTATAGCATTAACGACTATAGTGATCCAACAAGGTTGTCATATGATGCAAATGTGACGAGAAGGAGATATAATAAGAATGATAATACTCAACCTAGTGGAAATGAGTCGAGAAACGAGTTGAGTAGGAGTTAAGTTGAAGAGCGGAGTCAGAACCAACAGCGAGTAAACGAGATAACCAGCCAAGAAAGAAACAACCAATCAAGAGAAAAGGAAGCTGTGCAGAAAGATCCAACAAATTGTTGTCATGAATGTCAAAAATCTGACAGAGATGATCCTCGATCCTCAGATAAGAGTAAAAAAAGTCAAGTATCTCCAAACCAATCGTCAAGGTCAAGATCGACTCATGGTGGTTCTCAAGAAATATCGAGTGAAAAGAGATATAAAAGTCATACTAGTAGACATCACCATCATTCCAAAAATAAGTCAAGAGATCGGAGCAGCAGGAGTAGTAGTAGTAGCAAGAGTTCAACAAGTGGCAGTGAGTCTGATTATCCTATTCGAGCCAAGAAAAAGACTGGAAGGAAAAAGAAAGACAAAGATAATTTCAAATTAGTCAAAATTCTGGAATTTTGGCATCTAAAATTTTCGGATCAAGAGAATGCAGAAGACTTTTTAAAACGTTTAGAGAAATGCAAGAAGAGTACTGATTGATCAGATAAAGATTGGTTGAAAGTACTACACTGCATATTTGTGGAAGACGCAAGTCACTGGTATGAAACAGCTGAGAGGAGAATTCGAGATTGGAGAGGATTCAAGAAGGCCTTTAAACGACAATATATTCCAGTGATGGACGAGGAAGATATTTTAGACGAATTAAAAGCCAGAACCCAAGGAAAAGGAGAAAAGATAGCCAATTACCTCTCTAATTTTGAGTATATTGTCGGCCATTTTAAGTATCCTCCATCAACTAGGAGACAGCTCGAGATCGCATACCGGAATCTATTGCCAGAATATCGACGGTATATGTCAACTAAAAAAATATACGATTTCGATGATTTAGAGAAGTATGAACAACGGTGGGAGAGACAAAAAGAGTTAGATAAAAAATATGTACCACCTCCTTCGAAAGAGAATTCAAAGATTCCAGGTGCTGCTTATCATCGAGATACTAAGAGTGCAAAAATAGCAGCTAGCAGAGTCGAGTGTAGAGATGATGTTGAAGAGAAAGAGACTGATAATTCACAACAAGTGAATACGAAACCACCAAAGCCAACACCTCGGAAAAATAAGAATAACAAGAGGAAACCGCCTGCTTCATCAAATCAACAAGTCCAGACTGAAGCTGTAGATCTAAACGCAGATGATAATGCTTAGTCTACGCAAGTAACGAAGAATAATGAGATAAGGTCTAATAATAATGGGACAAGGCCTAAAGAAAATAATAGCTAATGGCAGTTGAGAGCAGAAAGACGCCCCATAAATCAAGGTCAAAGAAGAAATGGACCTTCTAATAGAGTAGACTCATCGGTTTTTGATGGTGAATGTCATGTGTACCATACTGTTGGACAAAGAGCTTCATGGTGTGCAAAACGCACCTGTTATCCGTGTTCTCAAATAGGTCATTCTTCATTCGAATGTCCAAATAGAACATCGAATAATCGAGAGGGGAGTCAGAATGCAAATAGAGCACCATCAAATCTTAGCTGCGAAGGGTGTGGAGCCAGAGGTGTAACTCTGCATTTGTGTAAGAACTGTGCTCACATTCGTAGGTTTTTGGAAAACGGCCAAACAGGAACGTAAGATCGCCCTCTATGCTCCTAAATGATTGAGAAAGGGCGAACAATACAAAAGAGAAAACACAAGAGAAAGAAATCAATGAGCACATTGAGAGTCAAGAGACAGAGAATATTAATATAGAGAATCAAGAGACAGAGAATATTAATATAGAGAATCGAGATACTGAGAATATTAATAAAGAGAATACCAATTTAGAACAAAGAGAAACAGAGACAGAATTAAGAGATAAAAGAGAAACAACACTAGAAATAGTAAGAGAGAGACAACCTGCTAAAGAACCTTTTCAGAGTATTAATCAGGATCATGAGATATCTCAGAATGATGAAGAAAATCCAACATCTGAAGAGCATATAAGAAAAGCTGTGAGAGAGTTAGTGCGGCAATTAAATTTCTTGAATCCAGCTGAGAGCAGTGTTCCAGTTCCTGTGGTGGTTTCTGATTGGTCTGTTGAAGACCTTCAATAGTCCAGGAGGGGGAAAAGTCGTACCAAGTACGACCGAGAAGAGAAATTCTGAGAATATACAAAGAAAAGTTGCAGGATCGACGTCAGAGAATAGAAATTTCTTGCAAATCGAGTTAGAAGGAGAGAAATACCTAGCTTCATTTGACCCAGGTGCAATGATTACACTAGTTGGGCCAAAGATTGGAGAGAAATTTCGAGACAGATTAAAACCTAGCAATTTATCAATTAAGACAGTAACTGGAGCCATATCAAAACTGTTGGGTGTACTAGAGGTCGTATTAGACGTTGATGGAGTAGTATAACCCATGGAGCTCAAGGTTGTAAGACAAATGGAACACGATATGGTTCTTGGTATGGATTTCCATAAAAAATGGGACTTAGAAGTAAAATTAGGTCAAGATTTATGGAGAGTTCCAGATGGAGAGTGGAGAAAATTTTCAAATCATCGTTCTGAGAGTAAAGCAGTTATTTTTGAAGAGTGTGCTGGAATCGTTGAGACCACAGAAGATCAAGAGAAAACAGTAAAAGATTCGACTAAGAGAATCTTACCACCACCATCAAAGGTACCAGGAATCACTACCTGAATAGAACATCATATAGAGATCGAGCCTGGAGTTAGGCCGATTAAACAACGCCCGAGACGTATGTCACCATACAAACTTCAAGTGGCACAAGAAGAGGTCAAGAGAATGCTAAAACAGAATATTATCGAGAAATCAGCAAGTGAATGGAGTAGTGAGCCGGTGATTGTCGGGAAATCTAATGGAAAGTATAGGTTTCGTGTAGATTTTCGAGATGTGAATGAAGTCACTAAACCTGATGCTTATCCAATGCAGAGTATGGATTCTATTTTAGACAAATTAAGAAAAGCAAGATATATTACTAAAACATATCTAGAGCAAGCGTATTTCCAGGTAATATTGAGCCACGAGAGTCGTAAATACACAGCATTTGCAGTGTCTGGATTGGGACTTTTCCAATGTAAACATCTCCCATTTGGCCTAACTAACGCACCAATGACCTTCCAAAGGCTTGTTGACGCCTTATTTGGTCCAGAATTCGAGCCACATGTCTTTGGATATCTAGATGATATCATCATCGTAAGAGGAACGTTCGAAGAACATATAAAGTGGGTCGAAATTGTGTTAAAGAGATTAGTGAGTGCAGGCCTAGTTGTGAACAATAAAAGGTGTGAATTTTGTTGTTCAAGTGTAACTTGCCTGGGATACAAACGAGATAGAGATGGGTTGAGACCAGATTTAGATAGAATTTCACCAGTGCCGAATTATCCTACTCCCAAAACTATTAAACAATTGAGACGTTTTCTGGGTATGGTTGGTTGGTATTCGAGATTCATAGAGAACGAGTCAAAGATAAAGATTCCGTCAGTAAAGCTACTTCATAAAGGTCAGACCTGGACCTGGGGTGGATCAAGAGCAAGCTTTCGAGAACCTAAAAAGAGCACTTACTCAAGCACCAGTGTTAGCAAGACCAGATTTCAGTAAGCCATTTTCGGTACATTGTGATGCTAGCGATTATGCCATAGGAGCTGTGCTAACACAAGAAAGTGAAGACGGAGATCACCCAATAGTGTATATCAGTCGAGTCTTGAGTAAAGCAGAGAAAAATTATACCGTAACAGAGAAAGAGGGTCTGGCATTATTATGGGCAATAAAGAAGTTAAGACCTTATTTAGATGGATATCACTTCACAGTATACACCGACCATAGCGCTCTCAAGTGGCTCAGAAATTTTAAAGATCCAACTGGTAGGCTTGCTCGTTGGGTTTTAGAGTTACAGCAATAAGACTTCGAGATTATACACAGAAAAGGTGCTCTTAATCATGTCCCAGATGCTTTATCGAGAGGTTTCGAGTTGGAAAATGAAGAGGTGGCTGGTTTTACCACTATTGAAGATCCATGGTATCTATCGAGAGTAGAGGAAGTAAAACATTTTCCTAAAAAGTTTCCAAATTGGAAATTAGAAGATGATTTGTTGTATTACTTTAAAAGAGATAGGTTGCTAGATCCAGTGACTTTTCGAGAAGAAGGCTGGAGATTAGTTGGACCAACAGAGTATCGAGAGAGAGTGATAAGTGATGCTCATAGAGAAGCCTTATCAGGACATTTTGGTATAAAGAAAACTTATGATCGAGTGATTAGAGAATATTATTGGCCAGGAGCGTGGTATGACATAAATTCATATATCCAGCAGTGTTCAGAGTGTCAGAGATATAAAGTGATGCAAACAGGTGCTCAAGATTTAATGGGAAAGAGAATTGTCGAGAGACCATGGGCTGTAGTGGCAGCTGATTGCATGGAGTTTCCTAAGAGCAAGAACCAGTATAAATACGTACTAGTGTTCCAAGATTTGTTCACTCGCTGGATAGAGCTAAAACCATTGAGAGCTGCAGATGGTAAAGGAGTCTCGAGAGCATTTGAAGAGCTGATATTATTCAGATGGGAAGCTCCTGATTATTTACTCACTGACAATGGTAAAGAGTTTAATAATAAGTGGTTAAAGAGTACGTTAGATGAGTATGGTGTAAAACATGTAACTAATCCACCATATCACCCCAGGCCAACCCAGTCGAGAGAACAAATAGAACGTTGAAAACCATGATTTCTATTTTTGTTGGGTCAGACCATCGAGACTGGGACAAGCATCTACATGAGTTCAGACATGCTGTTAATACAGCTACACAAGCTTCAACAAAAGTATCACCAGCATTTCTGAATTATGGTCGTAATCCTGCACCAGTGAAGAGTTTACGAAGAGGAATCGAGACCAGAGAACCTAAGTTAAAATTAGATCCAGAAATCTGGAAGGATGGATTAAAAAGATTAGATGCTTTGAGAGATTTGGTAGCTAGACATATAGATGAAGCTCAAAATAAGCAAATTAAGAGATATGATCAGAATGAAAAAGATGTAAGGTTTAATGTTGGAGATCAAGTGTTGAGAAAAACACAGGTGTTATCAAAAGGAGCACAAGGTTCCTCTGCGAAGTTAGCTCCAAAATATGAAGGTCCATTTTGTATTATTGAGGTAAAATCACCTGTAGTATATGTTTTAGAGATGAGAGATAGTCGTAGAAACGCGAAGGTACATGTATCCGAGTTAAAACGATATATACCTCCCAGAGGGAATCGAGATCAGTGAGCTTCGAGAGAAGAGAGAGTTCGAGAGAAGAAAAACATCGAGGAAAGAGCAGCATCGAGAGATGATAAATCGAGTCAAGAGATTCCATAGATATCCAGTGAGTTACTTGAAATTTTCTTTAATTTTTTTTTATTATTCCTCAAATCCTTATTTATCACCCATTTAAACATTTAACTGTGTGTGTATAAGAGAATGAGTAGAGCGAGATAAAAATAAGATAATAAAGAGTAGTAGTAGTTATTGAGGTTAGGTTTATTATAAATGGAATATAAGAGATATTAATGGTTTGTGCGAGTGCAATTCGACGACGTGATTTTTCTTTCTTTTTGATTTTTTTTTTTTTAAAGGCAAATAGCCTGAGTTAATAGAGTAGAGTATTAAATTATTTTCGTGTTTTAATAAGATGGACGACCCACTTGTAAAGTGTTCCGGTCATGGAGGGGGGAATTTGTGATGCATTTATTGCATCACAATAAACTATTTATTAAAGAGAATGAAGAGAAGTATGAGCCGAGATACCGATATTAATAACTGAATTAAAGAAATTAATCAATTGTAATTTTTGTTTGTTTGAGGAACAAGAGAATTAGCAATGAGCAGACGACTTACCGCTAGAGAGAAAAAGAGCGAAAGGGGAACCTAACCTCAAATCGGAACAGGTGGTGAAGGAAAAACCTTAGTCACCATCAGTTTTCTTATAGTGCACTAGGAGTTGAAGCTACGGTGATGGCTGTAACATCATAACACTAGTGCACATAACATATGAAAAGAAGAGAACACATGTGTAGAAAAAATAACCTGTGATAGTGCTCTTGTGCGTCGCCATCTTATGTTCTTGATGACGACGTGCATGCCGCAGCACTGTCACCTGTACACTTACACACACACACACATCCGGTGTATAGGTACATACGTACAGTACACTCGCGGTATGCGATGACGAGCGAAACTGGGAAACGACGTGAAACATTAGTAACACGTGCTCGAGAGTAAAGGGCAAGCGTCGGTAAGTGACCGACTCGCGACAGAAATCGAGTCATGCGCAAGAAGAGTAAAGGATCAGCGAAAAAGGGGAGCCAGCTATAGCTTATATAGCAGGCTCATACATACATGGGTAATTGTATAAATAGCAGTAGAAGGAATATCATACATGGGCAATTGTAAAAATATCAATCGGTGTCAGTCTTTTATATGAAGATACGTGAGATCGAGAGTGAGAGTGATAGAAGATAGAAGAAATCAAGCGCTGGAGAGAGATATTGATACAATTGCATGTAAATTTATCAAGACTTGATATATGGAGGATTCTTAATATAAATTTAACTGGAGCGCGCGAGAAATAGAGGGCGCTAACATTAAAGAAGCTGCCAAAAGGAAAGGTGTTGATTGGTTATAAGTCAATATCCTTTGTAATTCACAAATAACAATGACGGAAAGGATTAATAACCAATCAACCATTATTCTATTTATGACGTAATTGATGAAAGAAGGGATGAAGAGGAAGGAGCTCGAGAAAAGACGCTCCATCGTCACTTCTCTATTGGATCTTGGCTGTTATACTTGGTCGGTTTTTCTTTGTTGGTTACTGCTCACTGAGCCATTGTTTGAGTTTTGACTCTATTTTATTCGGGTTAGAGATTTAATAGAAATATTAAGCTGCCATTGTACCTTTTTGCCATTGTGCCATCTGCTATTTTGCCAATTGTTGCATCTTTGAGAGAGCTGAGGAGTTATTTAAGAGAGCAAAGGAGATTTTGGATTGGAAAATTAATTATTGGAGTTTTTGTATTTTTTTGGAGAGTAACGCTTTTGATAATTAAGGTGAGTCCTCCATCTTAGATATTAATTAAATGAAAACTTAGAGTCAGTGCGCGTCGCCGTTTTGCTCGTCGTATTTAACGTCGGTTTCAGCCGCCATTATTAAACTTAATATTTATTTCACGTGTTCAATTTAATTTTATTTAATTGTAATTGATCGAAAAGTTTATTAAGTCGAGCCAGAGTTTAATCACACAATTGTTTTACACTTCACACAATTTTCGAGAAAATTGTCGGGTAAATAATATGTTAAGTTTACTTAAATAAATATAGAGTGAAAATTACTTCTTTCTGGTATTTACTTAACAGTGTTTTAAATGTTTAGTAACATTGTGTTGTTATATAATATATAAATTATTTGTTGCTGGTTTACATCGGTGGTTTCGTCATTGTTCCCTACGATGACCCGATTAGAATTCACCCGAGAGAGTTGATTGTTAATAAATTCAGAATTTATATTCAGAGTAAAAATTGAGAAAAAAATTAATAATTAAATCAATAGTTATTTAGAGGTGATACTGTAAAGTTAAAATAATAGTAATTGTGGGATAGGGAACAAATTCTCACATTACAATATTTTTACGAAGAAAAGAAATCATTATTAAGAGAAAACAATTATTATAAATAAAAGAATTATTATTACTGCAACAAGAATTTGCGTTTACAGTAATACAATTATTAATACAAAAATATTATTACAGCAGAAGCTAATACTTATATTGAATGAAATGTTATTATTATCAAACCAATTGTTATTACAAGGAAATTATAATAGTACATAATTAATATTTAAGGAAAAGAAAACAAAAATTAAAATTATTAAAGTAAAAAAAAGAAAAGTAACAATAAGAAAACTAATAAGTATACGAGCGTATTTTATAAATATATAAATATAAGAAAAAAGAATCGATATTGTAAGTGTATGTGTATACATATGCAGACACAAAAATACTATAAAATTAAAATTATTCATTGAAATACAATTTGTAAAAGTATTGAAGCTGAATCATAAAATTCAAATACAAGTAATTAGTAATATTACATAAACTCTACATAGTTGATTGTATTAAACTAAATAGCATTAGAAATTAGAAACAGTACCCAATACAAAAATATAATTATATTATACTACATAATAAATCTGATACAAAGAGTATAACAGACATTAGTAATAACATATGAAACCTGATACATAATTATATTACAGTAGACTCTCAATACAAGGGTATCGATGAGGCTGTAGGAAAGGAAATTTCTTGGAAATTCTTTTATAGAAAGAGTCCCCAACACGTTCGAGTTAAGAGTTACAGCTCCACCCACTGTCTCGTAGTGTAAGTTTAATTTAACGTGCGTGTATACGAAGCAGATGCAGTAGCCACGTCTACTGATGCGTGTGGAATAGACTAGGCTTTTTTGTTTAGCCATGTCTTATTCTATTGTTATACTGTGCCTCTCTCACTTACATAGTTGGTGGGGGAACTGACATGCTTAGATTCGGTGGAGAAACAGCTTGGATTCCCTTATATCGCGATCCCTTGTATCGAGAGTCCATTGTATATTAAAATTAATGCAAATAAATGAATTAATAGAAACAAGCGTTAAATGAAAATAATACATGATACTACATATTAAGAATCACAGTAAACAAGCATAAGTTATCAATACATATATAAAATGGAAATAATTTAAATAACATGAATAACGAATTCTAATACGCATAAAAAAAACCCTACAATAAATTATGGCAAAGTAATAAAAAATCAAAGAGAAACGAAAAATAATAGAAGTTACATATTACAACTGTAACTTGCAAGCTACACGACAAGCTACAGTTAATACACTATGCATAGAGTGCATAACAAAAGCACAAACACGGTATTAATACATAGGTGATACGGCGATCACTAACACAACCACGTGCGAGCCTACCTACTAGCATACATAGGTGTCACGGCGATTACTTACACAATCACACGTGGCATATACATGTGTCATCAAGTGTGCAACGTACGAAAATCCGCACAAAGAGGAATGAAACACGTGCACGATATATAGGCATGGATAAAAAAAGTTAATTGAGACAATTAACTGCGCTTACCTTATAATAACGAACAAAAAAAACTTATTTATAGATGCACATTTCACATAATTGAACAAGAATAAATAAACACACACACAATTATATATTATTATTATTGAGAAAAATCAGGTCCAATGTTTATCACGCTATAACTATGAGAAAAAATGATATTTGGACATGCTATAACTACTATTTCGAAAGAATTTGAGCTTGGCTTTCATTTAAAAAAAGTTTCAAGCTCCTAGCTATCAATGCTAAGGAACTATATGCGTTTGAAAATCTAGTAACTTTTTTAGTGATTTTCTTCAATTGCCTGTAACTAGGAAAATATTGAGTGTTGGGATCTAAAATTCTGTTTCCTTTCATATTTTGACATCTTAAAACTTATCCCAAAGTTTGAGCAAATTTCGTGATCCGAAGGTCTGATACTCTCCTAGTAAGTTTTTTTTGTTCGTAATTATAAGGTAAGCACAGTTACAAAATAGAAACCACACGTAAAATAATTAATAAATAAACGAGCAAAAAATACCTCGCTCCTAACGTCGCTTGGTTGAATTTTCATGTATTATATTTTTATGTATAAATTAGCCAATTTTAAAATAAAAAAGAATCGACGCAATTTATGAATTGTGATATTGTAGTTTTGTACTAAATTAAATTTTTTTATTTTTATAAAGAAGATTAATTAAAGTTACATTATTATTTATATAATATATAACTCTTGTAACGGGGAATATATTTAAAACAACTAATCAAATATATTTGTGGGTCTCGTATGTACTTACTTCAAGTACATGCGCACTTACCGTTAAATAACCGATTTTCAATTTATAGATGATCAGCCTCGTACACTGCCACTGATCAACTATGAATGTCTTTTTCATACAACGGAAATCAGTTAAACAATATTTAATACTATTGCAGAACTTCGCTTAGAAGTTCCGCCTCCCGGACGTCTGGTACGACGAAACCTACGGCGTGTACCTTAAGACTCTGTTAAATATCGTAGATCATAAGAATGCAAGTGTATTAAGTTTAACATATAAAGACAAAACACCATTTTAATCAACAAGAAGTAATGTTATGTAATAATTCAAAATAACTTCAATTTTACTTTTAATTATTTAGAACAATAAACAAATTCAGTACATTGAAATGAGATTATCATAATCTTTACTAGTGGCGCACTTTAATAAATTTCATAAAAAGAATCAAAAGTTAATTTAACCTAACCTATTCTATCTGACGCGGCGCACACAACGGTCTCGATATTTTTACATATATCGCATACACGCATTCAATAATAAAACGCAATACGATAGTCTGCAGACTTACATATTTCTATCGGTCGTTGAACACGCAGATTTCCCAATGATCCTCTCTGACACAGACGAATCGATGATGCAATACAAGCGGCACCGAAGATATGCAGTGCAACTCAAGATTATCGTAGCTCTTGCTGAATAGTCACTCTACTCTCTCTGTAACGCCGTATCAAAGACCCACGACGTACTAATTAGCATTTTTTGCTTTACAACAATATCCTCGACTTTTGAAACAAGATTAGCATCAATAATTATTCCACATATATATGGCTAGAGCTATTGACAAAATTAATGGTATATTATTGTTTCCGAAAATTGTAAATCACTGTGTAAGAATTATTTTATATTTTTCTCTCACCTGACCGCAGCGCCCCCATGTGGCAAATAGTCCCGACCGCCTCTTAACAACCAATTCACATACCTCTTAATCTAAATTATTTTATCTGGGAAATTCACGAGGATGATCTACATGGATATCTCCACGTGAATTATCCACGGAGATTTCCATTTCAATCAATGTGGAATCCATGTTCATCCACATGGATATCCACGTAGATCATTCACGTCGATATCTATCTGGATATTTCCAATAGGGAAATATTAAGATTCCCGCTTAACTAAAGTTGTTATTAAGCAAAATTAAGTGAAGAAATTACAATAAATTTTGAATTAAAAATTACTACGATTTCAAAAACAATAATCCAATCTATATTTCTAAATTATTCGAATTTGATACATTAATAATGTCAATATACCATTTTAATAAAGTATAAAATAATCAAACTGCATTTCAAAATAGACATTCATCATCTAAACATTACAAAGTCTATCGAGCTTGTGAAAGTACAAGCCCAGCGAAAAATCTTTTTGTTACGATACGATTATGTATATCAACAACAGCAAAAGGTCAATATATAACTATCAAAATCCTAAGTCAGCAATCGTACGGCATTCTTTGATTTTATAAAACAAACTTAGATCAATCTAATTTCTTGAGTCGGTAATATCATAAAAATTCGTATTAAATAACAAGTATTACGTTTACATGTATACTGAAATGAATAAGATTTTTATGAAACATAAAAAAACTTATAATATCTCTAATTAAATGAATGATATTACTTGGTCGAAAATAAAAAAAGAAAATTGTCAATTACAGAAAACTGCTTGGATATTAACTTGTACAAGAATACAATTAATTGAAATTTTTAATAGATTCGAAGTACCCGTTGATGAAAATCAGAATATTAATGAAATTCGTAATGCATTAAGAGTATTTATAAAAAAAACTATTATTTAAAACCAAGAAGACGCTAATGCGTTAAATAAAAGTAGAAGACTTCTACACTCTCCTGTTAAATATACATTAAATACAATACAAGAATAGCTAAATTTAGACACAAAACAAAATCAACAAAATCTGAATACAAACCAAGATCAACAAAACATATACGAAAATATAGATATTAGAGCCATAAACAATAATTCAAATAGACAAGAAAATACAATTGATAAAAGAACAGGGACAATTTGGAACATCATTCAAAACACTAACAAAACAACAAACCAAGATAATAGCTTTGTAAACAGATATACTTTAGCAACGAACGTTACAACAATATCAGACGACAATGAAACATTAAACGACGACTTAGATTTTTCTATTATACAAGAAAGTTTCCAAGAAATTGAGGGTATTAGGAACGGAGAAAATATAAATATGAATAATCCTTATAATAACAACAATAATAATAACAATAATAATAATCATAATAATAATACGATAGACGACCTATTACATTTTTATTGATAATATCAACATAGCTCAGCCAGGATATTCATTTGAAGAAATTACAAGATTGGTTCCTAATTTTGATAATAAAAACATACCTGTAGACAAATATATTGAAAAATTAAAATTTGCTAAAGAATTACTAGATGCTGACCAACAAAAATCTATTATGAACTATCAGAGATTTAAATTATCAGGAGCAATTGGGACCTTGCATGAAAAAATGCACTATATCCGTCAGGTGGAATAGAAAAAATAAAAGATCTGTATTTTTTCGTTTTTTAAAATATGATGAATTGCTAAAGTTATAGCCAGTATAAGTTAATACAATTTTAATATATAGAATGTTCCAAAAGAATAAATCCCCCTGAATAACTTTTCAGGGTCGCATTTGCCGGTGATCATGGCTTTGACCCCAAAGTTATTTTTCAAGGTTATTTTAAGATCAAATTTTTTTTTTAATGGAAACTCCTAATTTTGAAGCAGATCGTGTTATAAGATAAATTACAGAACGCAGTCGTACAGTTTGATTAATGTGGTCCAAGGAATTGACAGGTGACCTTGGCTTTAACCCCAAAGTTATTTTTCAAGGCAAAATTTCTTTTTTTAATAGAAACCCCTAATTTTGGCCCCAGAAATGAAAAGATCGGGAAATTTTACGTCCAGATTCGTATTTTACCATGGGTCAAAATTACCTTCTAGGCGTCACATGAAGGTCATTTCAAGTTTAGATAGGAAAATCGAAGCAGATCGCGTTATAAAATAGATTACAGAACGTAATCGTACAGTTTGGTTTGATACGGTCCAAGAATTAAACAGGTGACCTTGGCTTTGACCCCAAAGTTATTTCTTCAGGTTATTCCAAGCTCTTTATTTTGTATTCGGAAATAAAATATTATAACTTTAGCAGGTATATTTAAACTTCAGTAGGGTATGTGTAGCTGATCTCAGTATAACCATAGTCACGACAAGGACGTGTCAGCATTTGACTCCGTTTTCTCTTTTTTTTCAAATTTTTTATAATTTCATTTTTTAATAATTTTTTTTATTTTATATTTTTAAACAATTCTGTTTAAATATTTTTTTGTTTTTTTTTTATTTTTTTGTAATTTTCTTTAATTTTATTTTCTAAAAGTTGCTTTTACTGTATATCATTCTTATTATATTTATAACTTTTGTATTTAATGTTTATAATGATGATAAGCAGAGTGTAATAGATTCAAATAAATTATCAGTTTTTTATGTATTTATTCTTTCTTTTTTAGTTTATATTCAAACTTTTTTCCGTTTTCGACTTGACAGTAACCAAGACGATAGTAAAATGATTGAACTGCACTTTGAATAACATCTTGGTCGATTAAAGCAGCCTCTTCAACAATACGACGCCACAGTCCATCTCAATTAGCAGGTTGTGGCACACAAACTCTACTTTTTAAGTAGCCCCACAAAAAGAAGTTGAGTGGAGATAGATCAGGCGATCGTGTAGGCCATTCAATTGCGCCTCTTCTTCCTATCCATCGTTCATTAAAGACTTGATCTAAGTACGTGCGTACGTTTCACGCATAATGTGGTACAGCAACATCTTGCTGAAAATAAATATTACCTATATTTTCACCAGAAATTGCCTATATGGGTGATTCTATTCGAACGGGTCAAATTCAAATTTTGAAATAATAGAAAATAAAGGTGTTCATTTTAAAAATTTTACTCAGGTTTTTTTATGGTTATATCTAATAGAACAATATCCCAAAGTAGCCAAGCTGTCCATTGGTTATTCCCAGAAAAACTGATGGATAAAAAATATACTGATACAGAGGAATTACTTTTATTCCAGGGGAATTACTTTTTTTATTACCATCACTTGATATATTATTTTCTAATAATATTTATGTCGAACAAAGATTCTAAACTATCTGAAATACTTTAGAATTAGCTATTACCATATATGGATGAATTTTTAAAAATAAAAAACGACGAGTTACAGCAAAAATATGTATTTTTAAACATTATTAGAAGAAAGTTAAAGAACAAATATATCCATACTTGAGAGTTTGCTTTTTCAAAATATATAATAACATAATTTTTGTGGTTGGGAGTGGAGTTAAGTGTACTTGATGATAAAGGATTAGTAGGAAGTTCGCCACGTCCACGTGTAGAAATCATTTTATTACCAATACAATCTAAAATAATATACTATCAATTTATAGATTTTCCAATTCAGATTTTTCAAAGACTTTCATTTCAATTCAAATAATTATATACTTACTTTGATATCAACGACAAACTCTTCATCAAGGTCAATGACAAACTGATATTTTTATTTTCTGAATACTACGATGTAACCTTTGATTTCGCATTATTTATTTGTAGTATATACGTAGTATATAGTGTAGTATGTAAATATGACTACAGTGATTGTTTACAAAAAAATTTGAGAATGTGCTTAATCGGAAATTCTCCACAAATATATATATATATATATATATATATATATATATATATATATTCAATTTTGAATATATAAAAATTATAAGCAGTATAATATGTATTAAATTTCAAGTGTACAAATAATTGAACACTTCATGGTATGAAATTCATGAATAAAATTGTTGACTTTATTATTTAATTAGAATTTTGTGAGTGCATCTCAAAAAAGGCAGGGGAATTATATGCCAGGGGAGATTACTTGATAATTTGAATGAAATTTTTACCAAGTAAACGGTCTCCAACATTCACTGCTATACAAACTTTTTTAGTTGTACATTACTACTTTCTTAAACGTCTATTACGTATTTGAATATGCGCTTATATCATCTGTGACAGTTAAATGTTTAGAGCCAGGGGAATTATCGTGGAAAAGGTAACTTAGCTTTCATAAGTGAAATGATGTTTACACGTAAACAAAAATGTATTCTATCATCAACAAAGCAATTTTTTAGCGAAATAAACATATAATAACAATATTTCCAAATGATAGGAATAGCTTATATTTTCATAAGATTCCAATATAACATTTTTTATTATTATTGCTTTTTATCTATGAAAAAATATACATTTTTTTTATAATAATGGAGGGTCAAAGAAAATATTTTTTTTGAACCATTCTGCTGAAATGTATGTACGGATGGAGAAAAATATTTTTTGATTTTTCAGAAGTATTAATTCATCTATCCTGTATCTCTACAACGTTTAAAAAAAATTTTATATATGATTACAGACAGGGGAGATTACTTTTTATACTTTCTAAGGGTCCCTACAAAAGCTACATTAAAATTAGCGATTAAAAAGTCAACGGATCATAAAGTTACAAGCTGAAAGTATATGAAAAATTTGTGGTTAATAATATTTGAACCTTGTATTGATACTTTATTGAATGATTATATGTGATTACCCGTTAGAATAGAATCACCCATATACAGTACCGGGCAATAATTCTGAGCAGGTTATCAAATTTTTGCTCCGACTTTGAAAAAGCGTAACTTCTTCAATTTTCATCCTAGAAAAAATTTAAAAAGAGCATTTTAAAGTATTCTTTAAATGCTTTCTTTTTAGCTTACTTACATTTTTTAACAATATTTAAAAAAAAATAATTGCTTCGGCAATTTTGAAATTTTTTTCATTTTTGCATTTTTCTTTAATCAGCTACAGTTTTTTAAATAATTAAGCTAGAAAAAAATTTGAAAAAGATTTGGAAAGGGCTTAAAAAATGCTATTTGCAGCTATTTTCACAAAAATTTTTTAATTATTTTTTGTCAAGTTTTAAGCATATAAAGTTATCGATCTAATACTTTTGCAGTTGTAAAAAACCCTTGAATAGCAAGTAGAAAATAATCGCTGGTGAAGTAGTGATTTACTTTTAGTAGGAAATTATAACCATTCATAATTAATAATAAAACATAATAAAGTATGAAACAACAAAAAGATTTATTTTGCAAAAATTATATCATAGAAATCAAAAGTTTTGCACCAGCGATTATTTTCTACTTACTATTGAAGTGTTTTTTACAACTGCAAAAGTATTAGATCGATAACATTATACGCTTAAAACTTGACAAAAAATAATTAAAAAATTTTTGTAAAAATAGCTGCAAATAGCATTTTTAAAGCCCTTTCCAAATCTTTATTCACATTTTTTCTAGCTCAATTATTTAAAAAACTACAGCTGATTGAAGAAAAATGCAAAAATAAAAAAAATTTCAAAATTGCCAAAGCGATTATTTTTTTTTTAAATATCGTTAAAAAAATGTGAGTAAGCTTAAAAGAAAGCATTTAAAGAATACTTTAAAATGCTTATTTTAAATTTTTTCTAGGATGAAAATTGAAGAAGATACGTTTTTTCAAAGTCGGAGCAAAAATTTGATAACCTGCTCAGAATTATTGCCCAGTACTGTAGCTAGTATTATTTGGTTTCATAACATTTTTTCATAAATTTCGGCATTAAAATTTCCTTCAATAAAAAAAGGACCGATGGAAATATTATCAATCATACCTGCCCAAACATTCAATTTTTGAGGGTATTGCGTATTCGCTTCCAATATCCAATGAGGATTATGATCTGACCAAAAACCTACAGTTATGTCGATTTACATTTCCATTTAGTTGAAACGTAGCTTCATCTGCAAATACAATATTATTCAAAAAGTTAGGTGCAGCATTTATTCTATTCATCATTAACTCACAGAATTTTAGTCTACGATCAGGATCGGCGCCATTCAATTCTTAAACTTGATGAATTTTATATGAATGGAAGATATTTTTTTTTAATATTCGGTGTACAAAACCTATTTCAATTTCATGTTCAGCAGCCACACAACGGATAGATGTATGCTGGTTTTCAACAACAGACAATGCCACGTTCGACGAGACTTCTTCATTTGCTGCAGTTGCAGGTCTTGCAGATTTAGGTTGATCTTTAACAGTACCAGTTGTTTCAAAGCATGTTATAGTTTTTCCTACAGTTGCCCTCGAAATACCTGTAATATTAACCCTAAAAGTATTATCGAACAAAATTGCTACCTCATTATGCGATCGATGTCTGTCTCCCCACCCCCTCATCATAAAAATAGTAATGTAATTATGTTCAGTTAGACGGTTCTTTTTTCAAGGCAGAAATTAGAAGCAAAAATTCTAATTTTTATGAATGAGTAAAAAAATTTGATTAGTTCAACTTAAACCAGTGTTTAAAAATTGTGTAGAATAAAAAAAAATTTATAGCAGATAAATCAAGAAGTTCATAAGTTTCACCAAAATTACTTTAATCAAATAATAATGTACATGTTTAATACAATAAAGTAACATCAAGAACTTACAAAGCTGTTATTATTTAAAATGCTCTAATTTGATAACAAATAATACATACCGTGTCTGTGTGTCTTACAACAGACATAGACGTGTCTGTTTGTCTTTGTGTCTGTGTGTGTATTTCATAATGCGATCTTCTTGCAGTTCCGTCTTTAAACTTTAAATGACCTTTATATGACCTTTTGGGGGTAATTTTGACCAACGGTCAAATACGTATCTGGACGTAAAATTTCCCGATATCTTTATTTCCGTGGTCAAAATTAGGAGTTTCCATTTAAAAATAAAAATTTGTCCTCGAAATAACCTTGAAAAATAACTTTGGGGTCGAAGCCAAGGTCATCTGTAGATTTCTTGGATCAAACCTAACAACTTTTTTTTAGAACATTTTCTCAGAAAATGCGATCCTGAAAAGTTATTCAGGAGGATCCATTATTTTGGAACATCCTGTATATAGATAAAGCGCCAATGTATATGACGTCACGAGTTCACCTTTACTCGTGACGTCACACCAATTTTCAACTGCCTCTATCTCTTTGAGCTTTCATTTTTATGATAAAAGAAAAAATACGTGTCCTTTATTTTTTCTTTTCCTAAATGATGGATATAATGGATTAAAAAAAAAAGATTTTATGCAACATCCCAATTGCTTCTGCGGTGGAAAACACTACAGTTAATATAATTGATGAATTTATTAAAATAGTGAAAAAAATATATCCTGAAATTAATATAATTTATATACTTTGTACGGAAAATTAGAACAAATTTAACAAGGACTTAATGAACCAGTAGAAGAATATATAACAAGAATAAAAGAAATGAACGAGATAATCAGAGATAAAAAGAATAACAAGACTGGGATAGAGAAAGCGGCCTTAGAACGATTTATTAAATTTATTAAATTAAGATAAATTTAAATATTTTAAATAGAGGCTAGTCAATGAAATAAAATATGAAATGAAAGTAGCAGAAAATTTCTCTGATGCAACAATAGAAGCGATTAAAATAGAAAAACAGCTAGAAAAACAAAACGCTATCAGAGGGAATCCAAATAAACAGAAAATAATGTTTAATAATATTTTTTAAGAAGAAACTAAACAAATACAGTGTTGTCAAATATGCAAAAATATCGGCAATGAAGCATTATATTCCAATATAGCAGGTTGCGTATACTGCAAAGAACCAAATCATTCATCATTTGAATGCTCCAATACGAAAAATAAATTAAGATTAATATGTACATTTTGCAACCAATTTAAGAAGCATGTGTGATTTATTAAATGACAACGAACATTATTGTCAATACTGTCAAGAAAGTAATCATAAAATTAATCATTGCCCAATAATACGAAAATATGAGATATCTTGGAAATACAATAAAAATTATTATAACCCAAATATTTGCACCCATATTATTAAAAGAAAACCAAAACAAGTATGCGAGCTCTGTAACGATGAAAATCATATGACAAATGATTGCGAAAAAATAAAAATATTTATAAATCAAGCAAAGGCAAGCAATCAAATTAAATGTCAATTGTGTGACAAATGGGGTTATTCAGGTAGAGAGTGTAAAAATCAAACTCAAAATACGAGTTTCGGAAGAAACAAAGTCAACACTAACTTTTATAGACCGAATTTTCAATAAAAATTTTGCAGATGCTGCAAAAATAAAGGTCATACTGTAGACGAATGTAGGGCATTGAAAAAAAAATAATAAAAAATTCCAAAGTAATAATAATTAACATATAAAATGGTCATATTATAAGAAATCAGGACGTTCAATGAAAGCATGTTTCATAATAAAAAATTTAGAAAATAATCAGAATAGATTTTGTACACTTTGCAAAAAGACAAATCATACTTTCGAATATTGTCGACTAAAAACATCTGAATCAACAAATATGCAGGGAAACGCTTGAACTCATCTTGGAAAGAACGTACAAGAGGAGTTACACAACTTAAGTCACTCAAAAATTATATAAATATACGATATTTTGCAAAGGAAAACATAACTGATTATGAGTTTGAAACTTGCAGTAATTTAAATAATGATTTCATATACAACATTGAGCCTACTCATGTAAATATTATTGAACAAAATATATCGTTACACAAAATAACAGAAATTAAAGAAGAAATAAGAGATGACTCAACAACAATAAATACATGCAACGAAACTTTTAAAGTAAATCATATATGTAATGAACAAATTAAAAAAGACATTAATAATAAAGTGGTTACAAATAAAAATAGTATGGATACTGATATATCAATTTATATATTTAAATTAGGCGATACACTATTACAATTTATTCAAATAAAAAACCCATTTACTAACAATTATGGAAATTATTAATAGAAACATGCGCTAAGCTTAATATAATAGAGAAAAGCTTAGTACCACTAAATTTTGTTAATGATAGTGTTAAAATATATTTGTCTGGAATTACCAACACCCCTATCAAAACGAAACTTCCGATTGATGATTTACATACAGACTTTCATGTAACACCCGAAAATATTCAAACAGATTGCAAACATAACAAGAATGTAATTTCAAATTTATTTATACAAAATAAGGAAAATGCAGACCTAATAACTACTAATACATTTCAAATATTAAATTATACTTCGAAAATACAAGACAGGAAAAATCACTCTATCTCAGATTTTCTTAAAAACAATAATAAAAATATAGAACATTTTTTCAAATATATTAATAACACACTGGACAAAGATCATTCTAAAATATCAAATGATGAAGATTTTGAATACCAACAATTTCTTCGAAAACAGTTATTTACAATTATTTACAATTATTTACAGTTTTTTTTATATTTATTTACAATTATTTACAGTTTTTTTATAGTTATTTACAATTATTTATAATTATTTACAGTTATTTACATTTTCAAAAATTTTTTGAATTAGTAAATAATTTAATGTTATTAATAATTATTTACAATTATTTATAGTTATTTACAATTATTTACAGTCATTTACGTAGTTTTTTACAGTTATTTACAGTTATTCACATTTTCAAAAATTTTCTCATATATATAAAAAAATTAAATAAATTTGTGAAAATTTTCGAAAATGTAAATAACTGTAAAAAACTATGGAAAATTGTAAATAATTGTAAATGATTATAAATAACTGTAAATGACTGTAGATAATTGTAAATAACTATAAATGATTGTAAATAATTATTAATAACATTAAATTATTCACTGATTCAAAAAATTTTTGAAAATGTAAATAACTGTAAATAATTATAAATAATTGTAAATAACTATAAAAAAACTGTAAATAATTTTAAATAATTGTATATTACTGTAAATAACTGTTAATAACTGTAAATAACTATAAATAATAGTGATTAGTAGTAAATAACTGTAAATAACTATTATTTATGTCTCAATCCTGACATCTTTTAACAGTTATTTACAATTATTCTCTATTATTTACAGTTATTCACAGAAATTATTTCCATATGGGTTTCTTTCTTTCTTTTGGTTTTTTCTTTACTACAAATGCTGGTGCATTGTAAGCACTTTTAGCTAGTCTCACAAAATTATTTTCAATTAATTTTTTTGTTTCTTCTATAGCGATTCCTTTTGACTTATATAGCAATGGAAATCGTTTAACATATATTGGTTTATTATCTGTTAAATTTGTTTCATCATGTTCCAATTACATTTTCCAATTTTTTCTTCTTCTAACTAAAATATATCTTCATTTTTCAAAATTAAATTTTTTATAATCTGTTTATTCTCTTCTTTTAAGTGATTTAAAATTATTTTATTTAATAATTTTTATATGATTTATGTTTTCATACACTAAATTTTTCTCAAATTTACTAGATTTTTCTTCTTGCATATTTGTTATAATATTTATTGCAGTATTTTCTTTTATAAAATATGTAAGAAATTCTTCATCTTTTTTTATCAACATGAAAATTCATATTTTCTTGAAGTTTTCGAAGAAATTGTTGGTATTCAAAATCTTCATCATTTAATATTTTAGAATGATCTTTGTCCAGTGTCTCATTAATATATTTGAAAAAATGTTCTATAATTTTATTTTTGTTTTTAAAAAAATCTGAGATTGAGTAATTTTCACTGTCTTGTATTTTCGAAGTATGATTTAATATTTGAAATGTATTAGTAGTTATTAGGTCTGTATTTTCCTTATTTTGTATATATAAATTTGAAATTAAATTCTTGTTATGTTTGCAATTTGTTTGAATATTTTCGGATGCTACATAAAAGTCTGTATGTAAATCATCAATCGGAAATTTCGTTTCGATAGGGGTGTTGGTCATTCAAGACAAATATATTTTAACACTATCATTAACTAAATTTAGTGGTACTAAGCTTTTTTCTATAATATTAAGCTTAGCGCCTGTATCTATTAATAATTTGCATAATTGTTAGTAAATGGGTTTTTTATTTGAATAAATTGTAATAGTGTATCGCCTGATTTAAATATATAAATTGGTATATCAGTATCCATACCATTTTTATTTGTAACCATTTTATTATTGATGTCTTTTTTAATTTGTTCATTACATATATGATTTACTTTAAAAGTTTCGTTACATGTATTTATTGTTGTTGAGTCATCTCTTATTTCTTCTTTAATTTCTGTTGTTTTGTGTAATGATATATTTTGTTCAATAATATTTGCATGAGTAGGCTCAATGTTGCACGGAAAAAGGAAAATACCTGAAAAGAATGTACTAATTTGAGTCAGTACTAGAAAGAATATTACTAGTCGTTTTTTAATTGATACTCAGTATATATTTTAAAACGACCTATATAAGTACATTTTTTAACGCGACTCGTCCCAAGAATTGTGTGGTATAGTACCGAATTTTTCCGTACTACGGGACTACATTATCTTTTACTAACATAGTACCTATACAATATTTACTGCGGCGCTGTCGAATATGAAACTTCAATACAGCTAATTTATCATAATGTAAAAACCATTAAATTGTATATAAATTTTTAGCAATCAATAAATATAATATCGATCATATAATATGTAAAAATTTCAAACTACTAATTATTAATTTTAAACTTGAGTTGATTATTATAAACGGGAAAAAGCAGATGAATTTTTTTGCTACAATAAAGAAATTTGTAAGATTAAGCTTGAGTGCGGACAACTCATGAAATCCACCGAGATGCTATACATAAAAAGTTATATACAAACTTACGATGTATAGTATTTCGAGGTTAGGTTTGTCAAGCTTGATCTAACTTTCAATCTAAGTTTATAAAAGAAATAAATTCAAATGACTTTTTATTTTAACAAAAATGATTGTACTAACATAGCTATAGTGCGGATAAGTTAGAATATTTGTTTGATTAATGAATTTAAAAAGATGTCAACAAAATAAAAAAAGCAAAAATCGATTCTAACAGCTCTGACATCCTGTTAAGTTGAAAATTAATTATTAGTAATTTAAAAGGGTTGTATATTATAAAAATGATTTTAGAATCATCAATTTTTAATTCTAGTATGGGAAAATCAGTTCTATATATAGCAATTATATTCTCTGCAAAATTTTACCCCTGGATCGGATAGGTGAAATATCAGTCCTAGTACCGAAAAAATAGGTACTACGTAGCGGAAATTCATGCACTCAGTTCGTAATATAGTTATGCCAGCATTAGTAGTTAAAATTTGAAGTATAGTATTGATTAAAATTATACTATTACATTTTTTTTCAATACTTTATCACAGAAATAATACATACTACGTGTAGTATTGATTTTAATGGTATTTACCTTTTTCCGTGTGTATATAAAATCATTATTCACAGCAGAGATTAGTAGAGATCGCCGATGAGCATAGGCGAGAGCGTGCCCGTTAAAATTCAATGTAAACTACTGCCGCCATATGGATAAATGCCCGAACTATACGCGCAAAGCCCCTCCACGTCTACACGCGCGTAGAGAAGCAAGCGAGAGGGGAGGAGACAAACACACGAAACACGCGGCTTCCAGTGGCGTAGGTATAACTTACGGCAAACCCGCTTTAGCTTGTTTTCGCCGCGATACTTTATAGCTTTATTTCAATGCGATTAACCGTCCCGAAAATTTGTTGATTTATTTTTATTTAAAACAGATACATATTTTATAATAAAAATCATTAAAGTAATCAAACAAATAAATAATAATAAATAAAATCTTTTGGGGGGCGATGAACATATGTAACTTTTTACTCTTTTGAACTAATGTATGCGGTGGCTGTGGTCACTAAGTTTTTACGCACCTCGCCGTTATTCTAATTTTGCCAAGTTCAAACCCGATGTTCCTCCTATTTTTTTTTTTATGTTTTATTTTTGAATATTATATATTTTTATAATCAATTTTTATAGCGGAAAAAATAAAATTTAAAATTTATTTAAGACCTTAAATTCTATTTTATTTCAAAAATATAAAAAAATATATTTACAGATAGGGATAGAAAAAAATTTTATTGTCAATATTACATGGATATATAACTTATATCAATATGAAATAAAAACGTAGCTAGTTCTGTAATTTTTTCCTGCTAAATAAAAAATATTAAAGATTGAAAAAAATTATTATAAATTATAGTTGTTTTTATTCTCACTCAATTGCGAATAATAAACCCTTTTTTGTTCTTTAAAAAAAGGTTAAAAAAGACATTTTTAACTCATTTAATAAAAATAGAAAATAAATATGAATAAATCTAATTTCATTTGAGAAAAGTAAAATAATAAATGAATCTGAAAAAATAAATAATTTCACGAATGTAAACTTTATTAAAGCGCATTTTAAATAAAAATTACATTGAATATCATTAATATTTTAAAAATTGGACTTTTTCTTCTTTCTTTTATTAAATATCATATTTTTATAATATCATTGATTTTTATTTCCAAAACAAAAAAATTGTTTTAACAAATATAATAATTTATGTTCTCACAAGACAGATTAAATAAAATTTTCATTACATTTTAAATAGCTTAATTCTTTTAGTCTCTTAAAAACTGGCATTTTCTAAACTTATATAGGAGCTTGATAACATTATTTTCAATTTATTTAATAAAAATTCGACATAAAATGTTGATAAATATCATTTTATTTTAGACACATAAAAAAATGAAGAAATGCTTTTATTAAAAGTACATTAATATCAGTATATCCTTTTTAATATCATTTCTTAGTATAACAGGAAATATCTTAATATCAGGTTTTAAATGTCTTTTTATTGAATTAACTGAATATAAATTTATAATGTCGATAATTTGATTTGGGAAAAATGAAACTTTACGAAACCTTGCAAATTTCACGGAGTGCGTGTTTTAAATGAAAATGACTTTAAATTCTATTTTATTTTTAAAAATTTTACATTGAATTTTAAAATTTCCAAAAATTAAAAAATAGATTTCAATTTTTTTTTTGTATTTATTACAATGATTCAAAACTTTGAACCATAATATGAAAAACATTTAAAATTTTTTTCAGTTTTATAATTAATTAGGCAAAAATTGTATCTATGTTTTTAATGTTTAAAAATAGCAGTTTATTTATTAAATATATATTTTTTTATGTTTTGACGTTTATTTTATCTTTTTAAAATATATTTTTTACTATTATTTAGGATGAATGTAATAAAATGCATGAATACTTTATTATATCATAAATAATGTATTTAAATACAATATTCCAAAAAAATGAAGAAATAAATTATTGAAATAAACAAAATTTAATCATAAAAACGATGTGCAGCATGCAACGTGTTCGTCCTTAAAATGCTCATTTTACTAATTTTGTTATTTAATAATCAAAACCGTTTAGATAATTAAAAAAATTAAGTTTGGGGCAAGAAAGCGATAAAAATATGTTATTTGGTTTAAAGAAAAAACGTACAATAGCTGTGTTGCCTAAATTTTAGGGTACGTTGCAACAATTAAAAATTTTTCCAAGTTAAAATCTTATGCTTTGCCTTTTTTTATTAAAAAAAATTAATAATATGCTTAAAAATAAAATTTGATACAATACAATAAGAAATATTTTTGACAAAAAATATTGACCTACAATACAGCCGTTTAAAATAAAATAACTGTCAACTGCAAGCATTTTCTAAGCATGTGCTAATTAACGCTTTTTTAAACATAAAATTTTTAATTCAGACTTACTGTTCTTTGCATCACAAGTATTAAAAAATTAAAGCTTTTTTCATAATCCCAAACGCTGTTAAATGCAGAATTTGAATACAAAAAAAATTTTAAATAAAAAAATTTTTTTAATAACAAATATTAACAATAAAAATTTTAAAAACTTTTTTTTTAAATATAGATTATTTTCTTAATTTGAATGTAATGAAAATTTTTATTTGATATTTATTTTATCTTCTCTTTTTAAATTCTTCTTTATTTTATAGATCCATTTCATATAAGTAATTTGTGGAATTGGTTATTCTGACAGATTTTCTTTTAGAATTGTAGCCAAAGCTCATTTATTTTGATTTTTATGAAGTAATAAAAACATTGTATTTTATATATTTTGAAGATAATACGTTTATAAATATAATATAATTATATAACGTTTATAAATATAATTTATAAATAGATCAAATAAATTTATGCATAACATTTAAAAAGAATTTATAAAATATTAATTAAATTCTAAACATAAATAAATTAATAATATACTTAAAGAGAGTATGTAATTTGAAAATTATTTAAAACCTTATGAGAAACATGTTTCATAATAGAAAATGTTAAATAGAAAGTATTAAAACATAATAATAAAATAAAAATGTTTAAGACATTAATAATAAATCTAAAATAGCATAAAAAAAATAAATGTTCTTGAATAAAGTTCAGAATTTGGCATTTTTTAACGAAAGGGATAATATGTTTTGAATAAACATTATATAGAGTTTAAATTAAGTTCACAAAAATCTTACAAAGAGAATTACGAAATTTAATTTGAATGAAAAATTTTCAAATGAACGAGGAGAAGAAAGGTCCCTATCTTCGGAAAACGAATTTGGTTGAAACTAAAGAATCTGATTTTTTATGAAAAAAATTAAATGAAAAAAGGTTCCGGATATAAAAATACCGATATTTCATAAAAAATATAGTGAAAAGAAACGCTTATCGGAATTTGAATAGCCAAACAGCTAAAATTCTTACTACAAAATGTGTGATAGATCAAAGAAAGTACTTAAATATATTAATTTAAGCTATATTGCATCAAAAAAGGTTATGTAGTTCAAAAGTTACGAATTACAAACGATCAAAATATACAAGTGAAATAGAGTAAAAAATTTATCATATATTATATGCTAAAACTATTAACTAATATGTAATAATTTTCAATTAAGCATAACTTTTTAATCACATTAAGCTTTTTTAAGCTAATAAGGCTTAAATTAAAGTATTTAATTTGTACTTTTTTAATATTTTATACATTTTTCTGTAAGATTTTTAGTTATCCGATCATTTAAGTTCTTACGACAACTTCTTTTCATTATATTATTGAAAAATGTGTATATCTTTGTCTCTGAAATCTATTTAAGCAAAAGAAAAAATACGGGTTAATTTTTTTCATCACTCAATCATATCTTGTAGTTTTAACCGAATTTGTTTCTTGAAGGTGGAGATGATTTCTCCTTATGAGTAGGCTTTGATCATTAGTTATTTAAATATGAAAAAAATATTTATACTCAAGATATAATTGCGTAATTAATTATTACAAGTACTTTAAATGAACTTTCAGTTTAAAATTTCAAAATTTTTTTTTTGTATTATATTTGTATATTTGTTAGAAAAAATTTATAGTATTGGAAAAATTTCAAATTTAGTAAATGTTTAGGTGCAATTATTTAAAAAAATACAACAAAATAACGTTTACCACATACATTTAAAACTGTTTTAATAATAAAATTATCAGTAAATTATTTTTTTACATATCGTCGGCTTGGATTAAAATTCGGCCACTTCAAAAAAGTTTTTAGATAAATTTTAAAATGAAAATTTCAATAAAAAAATTTATAAAGAATATAAGTTTTTTTAATAATGAAATGTATAATTCTATGTAATGAGACAATTTGAATAATGAAGTACATATATTTAATGTAAATTTGACGAAAATTTTTTTTGTTTCGAAGCATACAAAAATTTTACGTTAAGTTTACATACTTATGTGATACGATTTCCAATGAAAATAATTTTCACAAATTACACAAACAATGCAATACTATCAAATATATTATTTTCAAATTTTATTAAATCATATTTGAAAAGTAACTAAACAAATCCATCTTTAAAAAATTAAACGAATACATTTTATTTTTCAGTTAACTTTATAATATTATAAGAAGCTTTGAAAAAATTGTAATGCATTCTTTTTAGTGAATACTTTAAAATACCTACTTTTTTGGATTTTCTTACGACATTTCTTTCTAAATATACGATAGTTTTTTTGCAACAGGTTTTTTTTTAGATTTTCATTTAGTTCGATAACACATAGCAAATTTATAAGCAGTATTATAATTACGTTTTTTTGTAATTATAAAAATTAAACCATTATTTTAATAAATATTTTTATAACACTAATGGTATTTAGCGTAATTTTTATTTTATGCGCTTTGATGAAGTTGACAACACTTTTTAAAAAATATGCTTAATTCTTCCTAAAACATTCCTTAATTCTTTTATTTATTCTTTTACTATTTTTTTATTCATTTTAAGTTAAATTTTTGTTAAATTAATAAAAAAAATAATAAAATATTTAATTTACATAACCATAATAAACGATTTAAACATATAATAAACAATTCGGAATTGATTTTTAAAGATACATTTAATAATTTTTTAATATTTTTTAATTGGAAGAGATGTTTCCCTTCATCTGTCATTCTTAATTTTTTCTCATAAAGTTTTAAAGATTTGAAAATCATATACATTTTGTTAATAGTCAGATAGCTCCTCCATCAGCTATAATTTGTTGTTTATTAAAAAGGCGGATAATCTTTTGAAACTTTAAATGAGTTTTTATTTCATATGTTATCACTGTAAATTTTCAAATAGCCTCGCCGATCATTTCTTTAAGATAATCTCATCTAAAGAATGACCACTTTGGGTCTCAATAAACTGTTAATTAATAAAATCAGTATTGTGTGTTTATTTAAAATTCATATAATTTCAGCTTGAAGAACCGTTCAGCTCTTTATTATTAAAGTACTAATTTGCATGACATTTTCAATTTTTAAAGTAATTTTATTACAAAATAGTAATTAACGGAACGAGCAGTCAGATAAGATGCAAAATAATTATTTTTCTGAAAGAATTTTCAATTTTTCTTAAATAATTAATCTCTGTGTAACATAAATTTAAAAAGCGTTTATGTATTTTGTGAAAAATTGAGATTTTTCGTCTTTTAAAGTTTGTAACTGTTGAAATAAAATGTTATTTTTTAAAACTTAATTAAAAAGAATGTTATCATGCCCCTATATAACTTTAGAAAATGTCACTTTTTAACGGACAAAAATAATTCAACTATTCAAAATTTAGTCAAAATTTTGTTTAGTCAAAACTGAAAATTATTACGTTCGTTAAAGAGAATCATCAATTTTTTTGTTTTGGAAATAAAAATCAATGATATTATAAAATATGATATTTAATAAAAGAAAGAAGAAAAAGTCCAATTTTTAAAATATTAATGATATTCAATGTAATTTTTAATTAAAATGCGCTTTAATAAAGTTTATATTCGTGAAATTATTTATTTTTTTAGATTCATTTATTATTTTACTTTTCTCAAATGAAATTAGATTTATTCATATTTATTTTCTATTTTTATTAAATGAGTTAAAAATGTCTTTTTTTAACCTTTTTTTTAAAGAACAAAAAAGGTTTTATTATTCGCAATTGAGTGAGAATAAAAAACAACTATAATTTATAATAATTTTTTTCAATCTTTAATATTTTTTATTTAGCAGGAAAAAATTACAGAACTAGCTACGTTTTTATTTCATATTGATATAAGTTATATATCCATGTAATATTGACAATAAAATTTTTTTCTATCCCTATCTGTAAATATATTTTTTTATATTTTTGAAATAAAATAGAATTTAAGGTCTTAAATAATATTTAAATTTTATTTTTTCCGCTATAAAAATTGATTATAAAAATATATAATATTAAAAAGTAAAACATAAAAAAAAAAAAAATAGGAGGAACATCGGGCTTGAACTTGGCAAAATTAGAATAACGGCGAGGTGCGTAAAAACTTAGTGACCACAGCCACCGCATACATTAGTTCAAAAGAGTAAAAAGTTACATATGTTCATCGCCCCCCAAAAGATTTTATTTATTATTATTTATGTGTTTGATTACTTTAATGATTTTTATTATAAAATATGTATCTGTTTTAAATAAAAATAAATCAACAAATTTTCGGGACGGTTAATCGCATTGAAATAAAGCTATAAAGTATCGCGGCGAAAACAAGCTAAAGCGGGTTTGCCGTAAGTTTACCTACGCCACTGGAAGCCGCGTGTTTCGTGTGTTTGTCTCCTCCCCTCTCGCTTGCTTCTCTACGCGCGTGTAGACGTGGAGGGGCTTTGCGCGTATAGTTCCGGAATCGCCGCAAGGATCGTCATGATCGAATTCGGCACGTTTTATTAACACGGCATTGGCAATCTCTACTTATTTCTGTTCACAGTTATTCACATTTTCCAAAATTTTCTTATGTATATAAAAATATTGAATAAATTTGTGAAAATTTTCGAAAATGTAAATGTATAAACATATGTTGTCATTTATGAATAAGAATATAAAATAAGTCATAACGTATCTTAGTATCAATTTGATTGTTAATATTTTTAAATGTATTTAACGTTTAGAGTTAAAATCTTTTCTTAATATTTTCTTATATTTAACAATATATGTGAAAGATGTTAAAGCGATTTAAAAAAGAATTTAATATGTAGCAAATACAAATAAATGAACCATTGTACAAATCTCTGCAAAGAGGTGCTCTTTTTCTGTACTAGTAATAAAAATAAATGTATTTATGACGAACGGAGCGACTGATGAAAATTAAAAACAACGCCATATGGCTACTCGGGTTTTTCCGTTAATCCTTAATCTCATTGTAAAACTTTCTCTGTATAATAAAAAACCTTTTCCTTGTCTTAACTAAAAATTCCATGGAAACTATTTAAGAAATATTTTGCAAAAACGTCAGAATCTTTTCTACCTTCAAAGTGAACACATCTCGCTCCGTTTGTCACTCCTTAACTAAATCTCATTAAAGTATTTTATATTCATACATCAATCTTTTTATACAATATTTCACACTTTAAAGACTTAACATTGCCTTAGTAAATTAATTTGGACTAAAGCGCACAATTTAAATTTGTGCTTTTCTTCATGGTCCTTCGACCCCGATACGTCCAGCATTATATACTTATTTAATACTAGTGAATTAAACATTAAGTGAAGAAGTAAAGTGTTGTGTAAAAATAATAAAACGAGTGGGCGTTATACAAGTGTTTTAACATAGACAAACAACAATACAGATTACCAATAATAATACAATGTATATATATATATATATATATATATATAATAAAAGTTGTCCGAGTACAACAAATATAATACAAGTTGTCCAAGTATAACACACATAATACGAGTTGTCCGAGTACAACATATATATATATATATATATATATAAAAAGTTGTCCGAGTACAATATATGCGTTATACAAGTTGTCAAATACAGCATACACAACTTGCTTTGATAAAATAAACTATAAATGCGCGAACAGGCCTGTTAAAAAATCTAATACTCAGTGTTAAAATACTAATCTTAAAACACAAAAATATACAAACGCAAGAATTTAATCACACAACTTCACGTAATTCTTCACATCAATAGAAGCTCCAGTCTTCAGACGCAACTTTACATTTGAGGACAAATTGGTCAACACGTTCACTGGTAAGTGCTTAATTTGAATCACCAATTATTTATATTTATCATAGAAAGGGAGCATAAAAACAAACGATTAATTCAATTTCATTTTTATATTTGCCTATATTTCATTATGGAAATCGACCGAGTAAAAACTTTAAAAATTAAACGCGACACTATTAAAGGTTACTTAAATTCATTCTAAACTTTTTTAACTAATTATAATAAAGATATTGATTTTGTTTAATTACAAATACGTTTACAAAGAACCGAGGAATCATTCGAAGGTTTCGATATAATGCATGACGAGTTAGACAGTTTAGATGATTTGGAGTCTAGTAAAGAAGAAAGATATATCATTTCAGATGATTATTATGTGGTGATAAGTACTGCTCGACAATACATATCAGAGGTGACTTCGCATAATTTAAATCAAATACGCAATAATTCACCGACCGCGTGAGAAAGGAATAGTTCTATAGTAGAAACAAGATCGACAAATTCAGGTAGTAGAAAACGCAAAATGAAGCTCCCAGAGACTTTAATTCCGAGTTTTAACGGGCAGGTAGAACAGTGGTTATCATTTAAAAATTTCTTTAATGCACTCATTTATTCATGCTACGATCTATCCAACGTCGAAAAATTACATTATTTGCGATCAGCTCTTCGTGCGGAAGCATTAAAATAAATGCAAGTATTAGCGATTACCGACGAAAATTATACGCGCGCTTGGTCCATTTTAGAAAAAGCGTACGAGAATAAAAGAATATTAATTTCACGACACTTATCTTTATTGTTTCATTTACCTAATCAAGAAAAGGACAGCCATAGAGAATTTAGCCGACGAAGCACAACAAAATGTGCAATCATTAGCAACGTTAGGTCTAAATATACCCTCGGAAATCATCGTTAACATCTTGGAAGAAAAATTAAGTAAAAATTTACGAATGAAATGGGAAGAAAGTCTAAAAAGAGACGAATTTCCCACTTCAGACGAAATAATAGAATTTTTATATAGAATCTCTGCCTCACTCTCAAGGCATGACAATGAAAAAAGAAATACAAATACGCGAAACGATTGGGGACCTCTGAATAAAATACGCAGAATAGAAAATAAGTTCGCTATTAAAAGCTTCGAAACATATAAAAATAAATGTTTTGCATGTTCCAAAGAATACCATGCGTTATATCAATGCAAAAGATTTCGAGACCTCCCAGTTCATCAACGAATAAAAATTGTTAAAGACGCGAATTTATGTAAAAATTGTTTGAAATCACACGGAAATGAAGAATGTCGGTACGGAAATTGTCAAAAATTTAGCAAAAACCATAATACTTTATTACATATTTCGAAACTGATTAACAAAGAAATAAAAACCTCCGATAAAAATCTCACAGAGATGCCGTCCTGACTAGCCAAAGAACAACAAATTAATTGTCTTACCACGATGATGGTGTCAGCTTCCTTCGATTTAATGACAAGCGCAACCGTACAAGTTCAAGATCATTGCGGAACCTACATAACGTGTAAAGTATTATTAGACACTTGTTCGACTGCCAATTTTATAACTGATCATTTATTGAAAAAATTGAAATGACCTAAACGACGCTGTTCATTAACAGTAGGAGCCATGAACGATTTAAAAACAACTGCTAATTACTTTACTGAAATAACATTTAAATCAATTTATTCAGAATTTAAAAAGTCGCTTACCTTTTTTGTCGTACCAAACATTACAGATTTAATTCCAAATGAAACTTATTCTCGAGAGCAATTAAATATTCCATTAAATTTAAAATTAGCAGATCCTAATTTCTACAAACCTTCAGTTATAGATATGTTGATCGGATCAGGACCTACATTGTCAATGTTCTGTAACGGTCAAATAAAATTATCACACAATGATGACTTAATTATACAAGAAACTAAACTCGGTTGGATAATAGGTGGTGGTTTAAATTCATCAAAATACAAAAAGTCTCAATATATGTTAACTGATTTACAATTTGACCTAGAAAAATTTTGGAAACTTGAAGAAATTTCGCGTGAAAAACCTAACTGGACAGACGACGAATTATTTAGTGAAAATCATTTTAAAATGCCCGTACAACGAAATAAAAACGGTCGATATACGGTTGCTTTACCTTTTAAAAAATCAAACGAAAAATTAGTCGACTCGCGACAAATAGCCTTAAAAAGATTGTTATTTTTACAAAAGCTATTTAAAAGTAATGATGTTTTTAAAAATCAATATAAAAACGTAATTAATGAATACATTGAATCAAATCACATGTCTGAAAGTTATTCGACAAATTCGGACGGTTTTTATTTGCCGCATCACGCAGTAATAAAAAATTCGAGTAATACTACGAAGTTACGAGTAGTTTTCGATGCGTCGGCTAAATCTATGAGCGGAATTTCCTTGAATGATATCCTAACTGTCGGCCTTTCTATCCAAGATGAACTGTTTACCATTTTATTACGTTTTCGAATGCCTAATCATGTTATCATCGCTGACATAGGAAAAATGTACAGACAATTTTACATTCGCGAAGAAGACAGAAAATTTCAAAAAATTCTTTGGTTTCATAACAATGAAATGAAAGAATACACTTTAAATACGGTGACATTCGGCATCGCGTCAGCACCATTTTTATCAATAAGATGCTTACATCAGCTCGCTGACGATCAAAGGGTTAATTTTCCGTTAGCATCAAATGTATTAAAAACAGACATGTATGTTGATAACATGTTGACGGGTTTTGATTCAAAAAATGAGACACGAGAAATGTGTGATCAAATGGTAAACATATTGAAAACAGCCGGAATGAAAATGCGTCAATGGGCATCAAACGATCCGTGCTTGCTCGATGGAATTGCGCTACAAGATTAAGATACGAAATTTAATTTTCATACAGACAGCTCTTTAAAAACTTTAGGCATGAACTGGAAGGCAAAAACTGACGAATTTATCTATGATATACAGAACTCGGTTATTAATGAGAGATTAACGAAAAGAAAGGTCTTATCAGAAATCGCAAAAATATTTGACCCGTTAGGTCTTCTCGGTCCGGTTATATTATATGCGAAGAAAATCATGCAAGAGATTTGGCAAGCTTAAATTCAGTGGGACGAATCTCTCCCTCAAGAAATTCATTACGCGTGGAATAAGTTTTATACACAATTAAGTTCAATGAGTTCTATCAACTTTAAAAGACAGGTTATTTCTCCCAACGCACAAAAGATTGAACTTCACGGCTTCTGCGATGCGAGCGAGATCGGATACGGCGCATGTATTTATATAAGATCTGCAAAATCGAACAACAATTACTACACAGCATTATTATGCTCAAAATCACGAGTCGCACCCTTAAAAACAAGAACAATACCGCGATTGGAATTATGCGCTATGCAATTGCTAGCCACTTTATATCAACAAGTAATAAAATCTTTGAATATTAAAATCGATCAAAGTTATTTTTGGTCGGATTCAAGTATCGCCTTAAATTGGATAAACTCGTCCGCGAACTTGCTAAAAATTTTCGTCGCCAATCGTACGGCGGATATACAGTCGAGGACAATTATCACACGACTTTATGAAAAATACGTCATAGTTACACGGACCTGCTTGGCTACAAAAGCATGAATCATTGTGGCTAAATCTTCGATTCCGGGAATAGATCAATTGCCAGAAAAACGAAAAATTCACTGCTTAGTTATCAACCCTTACTTAAATTATTTTACTAAATCGTTTAAAAATTGCTCATTATTTTCAAAATTAATTCGCGTTATCGCAATATGTCTTAGATTCGTTAAAAGGTATAGAAAATCAGGAAATTTTACCTTTGACGAGCTACAACGAGCGGAAAAGAAAATAATTCAATTTGTACAAAATTCAACTTTTTATCAAGAAGTTGAACTGCTAAAGAAAAAACGATCTTCGGCAGAGAAAAATCAATTAGCATGTTTAGATCCCTTTATTAACGAAAACGGTATTATGCGTGTCGGTGGTAGAATTCAAAAAGCAATAATTTCTTTTTCGTCACGCCATCCCATTATTGTACCTCACAACCACCACATCACTGACTTGATAATTAAATATTATCATTTAAAAAATTTGCATACGGGCACTCAAAACACTTTATATTCTATAAGAGAAAAATATTGGCCTATCGATGGGCGAAATCAAATAAAAAAAAAAATAAGAAATTGCGTTACTTATTTTCGCGCTAAACCTCGCTTATGTAATTACAAAATGGAAAATCTCCCAAGTGTAAGAGTGCGACAAGCTCGACCTTTAAATAATGTAGGAATCGACTACTGTGGCTCGTTCTATATCAAAGAAAAACGGTATCGGAATAAAAAATTTATCAAATGTTACGTGGCCATATTCGTCTACATGGTAGTAAAAGCAATACAAGGTTGTAGAAGACCTGTCTACTGAAGCGTTTTTAAGCGCTTTAAAACGATTTGTAGCTAGACGAGGACTCCCAGAATCTATCCATTCTGATAGCGGGACGAATTTTAGTGGCGCAAATAATGAATTAAAAGAATTATATTTTTTATTAAAATCAAAAGATTTAATCGAAAGCCTTGAGAAATTTGCAAATGCCAACAAAATACAATGGCACTTTATTCCTCCTAAAGCACCAAATTTTGGTGGTTTATGGGAAATAATGGTGAAACAATTCAAACATAATTTTAAAAGAGTCGCATACGACAAAAGATTTACGCTAGCAGAGTTCTCAACGTTTTCTATTGAAGTAAGAGGCAATATTAAACTCACGACCCTTAACTCAAATGTCATCAGACATAAACGACCTTGCTGCTCTCACTCCCGGACATTTTCTTATTGGTGATTCATTGAAAAGCATACCTGAAAACGATTGTACGAAAATCCCTATTAATCGACTCAACGCTTGGAAAAACAACAAAAATCAAACAAGAGTTCTGGCAATGCTGGCACAAAGAATATTTAACTTCACTAAACATTCGTTACAAAAAACATACCAATAACACAGAACTAAAACCAGGACTATTGGTACTAATAAAAGAAGATAATATGCCTAGTATGCAATGAAAAATGGGTAGAATTGAAGAAGTTTTTCCAGGTAGTGACAATATTATTCGTACTGCTTCCATCAAAACTCAAGACGGACTCAAAAAGAGACCAGTAATGAAAATAGCAGTTCTTACTATAGATAATTAAAATAACAGAGTTGAATAAATGAATGGTTGATCGTTACCCTCTCAACGGGGGGAGAATTATGTATGAACATATGTTGTCATTTACGAATAAGAATATAAAATAAGTCATAATGTATCTTAGTATTAATTTGATTGTTAATATTTTTAAATGTATTCAACGTATAGAGTTAAAATCTTTTCTTAATATTTTCTTATGTTTAACAATATATGTGAAAGATGTTAAAGCGATTTAAAAGAGAATTTAATATGTAGCAAATACAAATAAATGAACCATTGTACGAACCTCTGCAAAGAGGTGCTCTTTTTCTGTACTAGTAATAAAAATAAATGTATTTATGACGAACGGAGCGACCGATGAAAATTAAAAACAACGCCATATGGCTACTCGCGTTTTTTCGTTAATCCTTAATCTCATTGTAAAACTTTCTCTGTATAATAGAGAACCTTTTCCTTGTCTTAACTAAAAATTCCATAGAAACTATTTAAGAAATATTTTGCAAAAACGTCAGAATCTTTTCTACCTTCAAAGTGAACACATCTCGCTCCGTTTGTCACTCCTTAACTGAATCTCATTAAAGTATTTTATATTCATACATCAATCTTTTTATTCAACATTTCACCCTTTAAAAACTTGACATTGCTTTAGTAAATTAATTTGGGCTAAAGCGCACAATTTACATTTGTGCTTTTCTTCAGTAAATAACGGTAAATAATTGTAATTAACTGTAAAAAAACTGTGAAAAAATATAAATAATCGTATATAAATGTCAATAATTGTAAAAAAAATCAATAAATGTAAATAACTGTAAATAAACATAAATAATTATAAATAAGTGTAAATAACAGTAAATAATTGTAAATAACTGTAAATAACTGTTATTTATGTCTCAATTTCAACATTTTTAACACTTATTTACAGTTATTTACAATTATTTACATTTATTTACAGTTATTAACACTTATTTACAATTATTTCCAGAAATTTTTTCCATATGGGAAGATGGCAATTAGTTATAGATTATAGAAAATCAAATGAAAAAAACAATACCTGGCCCATATTTAATACCATCTATAATAGAAAATCAAGATGACTTAGGTAGAAATAAATATTTTACGACTGTAGATATGGTATCAGCTTTCAGTTAAGCACCTATGAAAGAATCGGATATTCATAAAACAGCTTTTAGCGTTCATCTGTTAGAATAATTTGAAATTATGGTTTTACCATTTGATTTAAGCAGATCCAAAGAAAGTCGAGTCAGTAAAATTATTTCCGATTCCGAAAACAGTTAAAAATATTAGAGAATCATTAGGACTAGCAGGATACTATAGAAGATTTATGAATGATTTTGTAAAAATAGCAAAACCATTGACGTTTGTTACAAAAAGATATAAAATTTTCATGGGATTTGGAACAGCAGTAAGCATTTAATAAACTTAAAGAAACATTATGTCCTTTCACAATTACAACTGATGTATCAGGATAAGCATTAGGAGCCATATTATCTCAGGGAGAAATTGAAAACGATAAACCTATAGCATAAGCCACAAGAGCTTTAAAAGATCCAGAACTTAATTATCATACATACGAAAAAAGCGTTAGGAATATTATTCGGTATGGAATCATTCAGAAATTATATTTACGGAAATAAATTTATTATAGTTATGGATCATAAACCATTACTATCTTATAAATCAGCAGACAAAAATAATAGAGTTCAAAGATGGCAACTCAAATTGTCAGAAAATGATTTTAATGTAATTTATATAAAGGGCAAAATGAACGTAAATAGTGATGCGTTATTTAGAAATCCCGTAGATACAGTAGAAATTAATTTCGTAACTAGAGCTCAAAAAGCGAAGGAAAATGAAGAAAATATTAAATCAACAGATATACCAACAAATGAAATGAAAATACAAATATTAAATTAGAAACGTACACGTATTAAAAAGAAGCATGATCGACCAAAAAAAGTAATTAAAGCAGTAACAAATGAAGAAATTAAAATTGTCGAAAATAAAGACGAAAAACAAGAAAATTTATACTCAAATAAATTAATACCATTATATATATTCTAAAAATTCTATTCAAAATAGAAAAAATAATATACTGCATTCAATAACGAGTGATAGGATATCTTTAGATTCAATTCGAGATGAATATTTTAAACACAAAAATATTGAGATAAATAATAATATTAAAGATAACGAGATTATAATAATAAATTATGAAAAAGAGGAAAATTTTTATAATCCCTACTAAAAAATGTCAGGTGAAAAATCACCTGATTTTTCACTTGATTTCTCACCTGATTTCTCATGCCAAAATCTCATGTGACTATTAGCGTAAAAAAACTAAGTTCCAAACCTATCGAAAAATTCTAAGTTTTTATCACGGAAAACAACATTGAGAAGTATGATTCTTTTTTCATTTTTCATAATTTGAAATTGATTTTTTATACGTAGAATTTCAATTTTTTAATTTCATTTTTCTGGTCATAGAAATAAATTTCAAACCACTCTAAAAATTATAAGTCCCGATCTTATAATTTTTAACACAACCTCTTTTATTTACGTGAGAGAGAGAGAAAGAGAGAAAAACATCAAAAACACATGCACAAGAAGCCTCTTTTATTCTTTTATACACTATGAGTTGAATTAAAATGGAAAAAAAGTGTATACATACTATTGATAAAACTACACTATTTATAAGTTAAGATTTTAAAGTTTTTACTATCGTAACCACGTGCGTCCGTTGTTCCTTTACACTAGAAAAAGCAACACATTTAACTACAGCTGAAACGACTCATGCGCCTCCTGTCGGCACCTCTCGTGCCTCAAGCGAAAATATCTCTCGACAACAGACTTGGCCTAACGCAAACTATTGCTAAAAGAAATATACGCTCGTATTTATGAACTATTGTATTCTGTCTATGTTTCTCTCATAACAAGAAAGAAAAGACAAGCGATACTGTGCACGTTACGTTTATATAAATTTGAGCGAATTGTATTTTAAAAAGTACGATGAGAGATGTATTATATTGAGACAATGCTCAGGAACATTTTACTAAATGTGTTGCTTTTTCTAGTGTAAAGGAACAACGAACGCACATGGTCACGACAATAAAAACTTTAAAATCTTAACTTATAAATAGTGTAGTTTTATCAAAAGTATGTACACACTTTTTTTCCATTTTAATTCAACTCATAGTGTATAAAAGAATAAAAGAGGCTTCTTGTGCATGTGTTTTTGATGTTTTTCTCTCTCTTTCTCTTTCTCTCACGTAAATAAAAGAGGCTTGTGTTAAAAATTATAAGATCGGGACTTATAATTTCTAGAGTAGTTTGAAATTTATTTCTATGACCAGAAAAATGAAATTAAAAAATTGAAATTCTACGTATAAAAAATCAATTTCAAATTATGAAAAATGAAAAAAGAATCATACTTCTCAATGTTGTTTTCCGTGATAAAAACTTAGAATTTTTCGATAGGTTTGGAACTTAGTTTTTTTACGCTAATAGTCACATGAGATTTTGGCATGAAAAATCAGGTGAGAAATCAAGTGAAAAATCAGGTGATTTTTCACCTGACATTTTTTAGTAGGGATGCGTTCAAATTTAAAAGAATCATCAATATTAATAAAAAAAAATTAACAAAAAATTTTAATGCATTGAAAAAATCTATTACTTGAAAACAATTGTACTATATTTTGTATATAAAATAATATTAAAATCTTAAATATAGATTGGAGTGAAGAAATATTATATAATACTTTTAAAAATACAAGTATGAAAGTTATAATTTATTTGAATCTTACAGAATATGTAGAAAATAAGAAAAGAAATTAAATTTTTTAATTACATCATTTTTCAAGTTAGGGGTCATTCAGGAGTCAATAGAAGCTATAATCGAATTAAAAATAAATATTACTAAGAAAATCTAAAAAGCGGTATACAAAATCGTATACAAAAACTGTCAGAAATGTCAAAAAAATAAATTAAAAAGAATTAAAACAAAACAACCCATGATAATAACAGATACCCCAGAAAAAACATGACCTCTTAAGAGGAGGTCGCGTATCTCTGTCCTTTTCTAATCAAAGAAATGATTTTTTCACAAAAACTAATAATTCTAGCAAAAAATGAAGAGAAAGCCGCATCTTGTATCGAAAAAGCAATGTTTTCTTTGATGAGAAAAAATTAATTTTATTGCTTCGTTCTCAAGAAAACCTTGAAAAACCAAATTGTCCACCCTAACCTCCATGATTTAAGTTTTTCAAGGTTTTCTTGAAAACGAAGCAATAAAATTAATTCTTTCTTATCAAAGAAAATATTACTTTTTTTATTACGAGATGCGGCTTTCTCTTTATTTTTTGCTAAAATTATTAGTTTCTGTAAAAAACTCAATTTTTTGATTAGAAAAGGACAGAGATACGTGACCTCCTCTTAATATAACTAAAAATAATAATATATACATATTAACTATTCAAGATCATTTATCAAAATTTATAAAAGCTGTTGCACTCGAAGACCAAACAGCAGAGTCTGTAGCTGATGCATTTGTAAAAACTTCATTTGCATTTTCAGTTCACCGAAACTAGTACTTACCGATAAGGGAGCAAATTTTACAGGCAAATTGAAAAAGCTATTTCAAAAAGATTCAAATTAAAAAAAAAAAATTTATAATTCACAAAAAAATATAATTTGCTTGTGCTGTTTACAAATGATTAGATAATCTATAAAATGTTTGCTACACATGTGTTGAGTTAGATGCGTAGTATGCGTATAATTATTGAAGATCAAAAATTATTTGTAACTGCTAAGTGCATTTTTTTGAAGACGGTTTTGTTTTTTGTTAAAAAATTTTTTTTGAAGTCGGTTTTGTTTTTTGTTAAATAATTTTTTTTAAATTGTTTGTTTTTGTTAAAGAATTTTTATTTTCTATCTTCTAGTGAATCCCCTTACTAAAAACGCAAATATAGGTAGACCCACTAATTACATTAAACTTTGATTATTAATTCATAACGCATGCATTAGTACACCACCAAGCAATATATAGCAGGAAAGAAAGAAGGCTCAACAGCACAGTGTCGTTATGTGTGCATGTATACATATTCAAGCTCAGGTAAGAGAGAGAGAGAGAGAGAGAGAGAGAGAGAGAGAGAGAGAGAGAGAGAGAGAGAGAGAGAGAAAACAAAACTCCCAGTTTTCTTAATTTGATAATTGGGTTATACAAACCGAATATTGGCCCAATAATTATAGGACACGTATGGGACCTTCCTGCAGACATTCTCTATCAGATAAGAAACAGTTTTTTCGAATCGGTTAAGAAATGACGGAGTTATGAGATAACAGACATAAAAAAAAAAAAAAAATTCAGTCGAATTGAGAACCTCCTCCTTTTTTAAGTCGGTTAAAAATCGAAACTACTTCTTTTCATCCACATTCTAATGGTTCATTAGAAAGGACTCATCATCTCCTATGTGAATATTTAAAAAATTTTGCTGATAAAAGATCAGAATTGGATAATTAGCTTGAACTTGCACAATTTAATTATAATACTAGTGTTCATTCAAGTCATAAATTTATACCACATGAACTAGTTTTCGCCTACCTAGTTAGATTACTATTTAGCGAACCTTTAAAATCATTAGAAAAATTACATTATATAGAAAAATTAATAATAAATATGAAAGTTGTTGCAAAAATAGCCCATGAAAATTTAATACTATCAGAAGAAAAATCTAAATTAAATTAGACAAATCTCAAAACCTGGGACCTTTTGAAATATTAAAAGTCCACGAAAATAGCAATATCTCTATAGATTTTAAGGGTGGCTCAAAGTTAGTTCATGCAAATGAATTAATTTTATATGAACAAAATAATTAATATTATTTTATATTTCAGAAAGAAAAAAGGAAAAGAGAGAGAAAAATGCTGTTCATTTTATTCATATTATTATCTATTGTTCAAGAAAATGTTGCAATTATTGGATTCAATTGTAAATGTACGGATCTAATCATCACTACATATTCACTACTAGACACAGGAAAATGTGGTTTTCAACAAGAAAATATTACTATGACCAATTCTACAATAGAATTATTAGAAATAGCGGAATTTGAAAAAATTAAGGTTATACAATGTAAAATAGAAATTCAAAAAACTGTTTTCCTTTACGGTATGTTCAGTCACCTTGGATTCATTGCTCATGCCTCGCAAGAATATCTGTACGGAATCAACTATAAAAAATACAAATTTTTTTACGACACAGGAATATTTAAATTGGACAATATTCATACAATAGCTGATCTAAAAATAAATTCAACATTCAGGGACAACGTATTGGTGCAGGGATTTATAAAAGTAACATTATTAAAAGAATATGCTCGAGTAAGTCTAAAAACCGATGAGATTAGATTAAAATCGGAAACAATATGTAAATTTTCGGATCAATATTGCATTGATACATAATCAGGATATACTTTTTGGGCACACTTACCTACAGAAGAGGGTTTTAAAACAGAATATAACCCTTTATACGGAGGCCCTGCAACTATAATTAATTCACGTTATCAAAATCCCGTATAAACTGTATAGATAGAAACAATAACATTTTCTTTGTCTGCTTTAAATAATGTAAAAATTTGCGATAGAATATTATCAAAAACGGAACACCCTAAACTATTTATTTTAGATATATCTTATAATAAAATATCATTCGACAATAATACGATAAGAATAGATGTAACAAATTTAGATTTATTTACATATATAAACTCAAAATTTGTATTTATTAAGAAACATTTTAGGGCTGATCTTAAAGATTTATATTTTAATATTTTAAAAGAAAAAAGCGAGATAGAAGAATAGGTAATTCGCGAATTCTTGTCCCTTGCAACCATAGCTCTTGATGAATTTGCTCATAACATCATGCAGAAACCAGGCTATAGCTAAACTTGCAGGCTAAGTAGTACATGTTATTGAGTGTACACCTGTAGAGACACAACTGCTGCATACAAAAAAATGTTATATTCAATTGCCATTATTAACGAAAAATCAAACATGGTTTTTAACACCAAAAACACATATATTATTAAAATCAGGATCAGAAATAAACTGTGATTCGATAATTCCTCAATATTATCAAATTGGAGAAAATTGAATAAATTTCCTACCAAAACTACGACCAACAAAAAATATAGTGAAAGTCTTAAAACAAAACACTCAAAAGTTGTGGATACCAAAAAAAAAATATCTACTCTAGCAACAAGCGGCATTTACTTTTAAGAGGATTTACGGAAATTACAGCAACACATCATGTTTTCTTTTGAAAAATCAGCTCTACTTAAAGTAATAGCAAGAGGTGATAGATAGATAGATAGGTGATAGATAGGTGTTTATTTTATGTACAATATGTTGTACAATTTTACAATATAGTAAATAAATATAAGGTTTCAATATAAACAGAAAAAAAGTAGAAATTTTAACAATATAGTAAAATAAAAATAGAATATGTTTAAAAATAGATTATATAAGAAATCACAATAATTACAATTACAGTTAACAATATTGATATTAATAGTTATCGAAGTGACAGCGGTCCATTCTCCAAGGAAAGGTAGTGTGAAAATGCTAATGATTTAAATGAGTAAAGCGATTGAGAGTTACGGATAGAAACGGGAAGCTCATTCCACAGAAACGATGATGTAACCAAGAAGGATCCGTTATAATATTCCGTAGAAGCAGGAGGAACAGTTAATGGTCTTACAGCACCCTCAACGTTCTCACCGACTGGTTCCACATGTAACCAGAGTAGAGATATGTAGGCTCATTAGATGAGAACATTTTATATAGGAAAGCAGATGTAAAGTATTTCCTTCTAGCAGAGGTAGATAACCAGCACAGTGCAGAACGATAAGCCGAAACATGCTCTCGCCTGCCAATACCATACACATATCGAACACCCGAGTTGATGACTCTCTGCAACTTTAGGTCCAGTTCCGCCGACAGATCACAATATACAAGACAACAGTAGTCTATGAGTGGAAAAAGCAAAGTCTGAACAAGATGCTTGCGTAAAGCAAAATTAGTGCTTTTCCTAAAGTAATTTAATCTGTAAAGCAGCGTAAAAGATTTGTTACAAACTTTGGTGATGTGCTCCTTCCAATTCAGTTTATTGTCCAACCAAACCCCCAGATCGCGAACATTAGATTCAAACTTAATTGTGGTGCCATTTATTGGCACGCCAGTAGTGGGTAAGAAAGACAGCATGTTAATATAATAATAAGAGCCAATAATTATAGCCTTTGTCTTACCAACATTCAGCTCAAGATGATTTCTGGAAGCCCAATCAGAGATAATCTTTGCATGAGCGCTCATAATGGACGTAAAAACATCCAACTTATTCAGAGGAAAATGAATATACACCTGCAAGTCATCAGCATATATCAAGTGTTGTACACTAGAATTAAAATCAACAGCAACATCATTTATATAAATTGAGAATAATAATGGTCCCAAAACAGACCCCTGTGGAACTCCCGTGTTAAGAGGAACATAATCAGATGCGACACCATTCTCATCAATGACAGCCTGCTGTCGACATGACAGATAAGAGGCAAACCACCTGATAACTGAACTGGAAATATCAAGCGAAGACATCTTCCCAAGTAAAATAGCATGACTTACAGTGTCAAACGCCTTACTGAAATCAAACAGCAAGAGCATGGTGACATACCGTCTATCCATATTTAGCCTGATATCATCCGTCAACTTCAACAATGCCGTCTGTGTACTATGCCCAGTTCTAAAACCAGTCTGCCGAGGATCCAACAGCCGTCTAGTAGCCAAGTACTCATACAATTGCTGATGAACAAGACGCTCAAGAACCTTGGACAAAAAGGACAACAGAGAAATAGGGCGAATGTCACCCATGGATTGTGGAGAAGAGACTTTATTTATAGTCTTTATTAGAGATAGCTTCCAACATGATGGAAAGAATTCATCTTTTAGCGAATCATTGAAGATGCGACACAAGAGTGGCCCAATTACAGGGAAAGCCGAAAGAATAAAAGACTGAGGAATAGCATCTGGACCCCTAGCTTGCGTAGAAAAACTACACACCGATGCCCGAACCTGACCCAACGATACTTCAGAAAACCGAAACATCAATTTAAATGGTTCATCATCAGCCAAAGTACCCAGATAATCAGGAATCGACGTAACTGATTGATCAGTTGCAACACCAGCAAAATAATGATTTAGCTCATCCACAGAAAAGGAGTGACGAGACTCATTACTACTAGAGCAAATACCAAGATTTCTAAGCTCCTTCCAAATTTGCCTAGAATCAGTGAGACCAGAAAGTCGGTCATAGTAATAAAGAAGCTTAGAGGACTCGATACACTCATGAGCACGATCACGTGCAGCTCTATATTGCAGCAAATCGAAGTGAAATCGTGTGCGTTTATAGCGCCTATAAAGACGATCCCTCTCACGAACCAAGCCATGATGCTCTGCAGTAATCCAAGGTCGACGATTTACACCTTGTCGAACTCTTTTGACAGGCACAAAGAGGGAAACTGCTTCATTTAGATGTCCATAGAGACAATCAAGGCGAACAGGAAGAGAGGAATCACCGCTACATACAGAACAATTCAGTGAACAAAAATAATCCAGCAATTTGGCATCATCAACAGCCTTATAGTCTCGATAAGAGAAATCATTAAGTATAGGCTTTGAGAGAGAAGACTTAACAGTGGCTGCAATTAAATCATGTCCATCTATAAATGGGACGTCAGTCTTCCAATAGTCAATTAGAGAATCATTTTCATCTACAAGACATAGATCGAGGCAAGTATCTGATGATGAAGTATGATGTGTTGCACCATGAGGCACAGAGAATAGTGAATTTTCCCTAATTAAACCCTTCAGAAACATAGAGTCATCAGAATCAACAGATATGTTGGCATTGAAATCGCCCATGATGATTTTAGTACTATAGCTATGCATGAATGATGTCAAATCAGGAACGAAATCAGTGCCAGCTAAAAACGGTGCATGAGGTGGCCTGTAGACCACTCCGACAAAAATAGGAGAGACTAAATCAGGAGATTTAACCTCACAAAAGAGGTATTCAGGTAAACCCGGCTTGCCACACCAGCTACCATTAGAAGAACACAACCGTGTAAAGTTTAAGGAGGAATGTATGTACAGAGCAACACCACCACCTCTGGTGTTTCGATCCCGCCGCAAGAGCACATAATTATCCAAAGCGATAAGAGAGTCACAAACAATCTGACCCAGTTTTGTCTCTGTTACAGCTATCACATGAAAATAGGGCCGAGAAACCAAGAAGAGTCTTATCATTTCAATATGAGCACGTATGGAGTTGGCATTAAAGTGGCAGACCCGAAAACCGTCCTCTGTGGTGAAATGATTTGTAATGGAAGATGAAATAATATTATTAGGAGATATCAGAGAATTAGCTGGGAAAGGAGTAGAGAATGGACTTACCACACCATCACACATCAGCTTGTGAAAGAGGAATACAGGTAGAACAGAACACACAAGTAGACTTATTAATAATTTACTTACAGACAATACATTATCTCATATTGCAGAAAATACTTGGAATAAATTCATAAATAAACTAACAACTTTCGGATCCATAAGCTCAGCCATAATAATGATATTAATTATTATTCAAATAATTAAATTGACTATAGACATAATCATAAGGGGCTGTAACCTTAACACTATTTATGGTTGGTCTATACATTTATTAGAAGCAATTTTCAGCTCTCTAACACATTTAATTTATCATTAAATAATTAATTATTAAATATTAATTATTTAATGTTATATTAAATAACAATAAAGAAAAAAGAATAACAATTTACGAAGAGATCCAACTGAAAGAATTAAAGATGAAAAAACCTTCTATATCAAAACCTATACCATTGAAAGTGATACCTACACCTCCACCTTTATTTTTAAAAGTACCATATACCAAACAACCAATGCCAACACTATATCCCAAACCTATTTAAAAAGAACCCAGAGAATTACCACTCTTCTGCTGTCGTATCGATTAATTAAAATTTAGTTTTTACTATTTCCCAATTTTCATTATTACAAATTTTTTTTATTATTTTTACAATGTTTAAAAACAAAAAAATGTTTTTCAAAAGAAAAAAAAGGGTTTTACTTTATTTAATTAACAGAAAAATTTGATGAAACTATTTAAGCTATGCAAATCATAATTTAAATTATATTGTTACATCTAGAGTATTCAGTTGAAACTTAAGAGCATGACGAAGCTGCCCACCTTCTAATGATATTTTCAATCCTAACTTATGATTAAACGATGCGTTTAATCGAGTTTTTTTGCTACAAAGAAAAAATTTGTAAGATTTAACTCTAGCGCGGAAAACTCAAAAAATCCACCAAAATATTATACATATAAAGTTATAATAAAAACTTTCAATGTATCATATTTCAAGGTTAGGTTTGTCGAGTTTGATATCTAATTTCCAATCCAAGCTCATAAAAAAATAACAAGTCCAAATAATTTTTTGTTTCAACAAAAATTATTGTATTAATATAGCTTTAGTGCGGACAAGTCATTATATTTGTTTAATTTATGAATTTAATAAGATATTGATAAAATAAAAAAAGCAAAACTCGATTGCTGCAACTCCGACATCCCGTTAAGTTTATTAAATTAATTTTCCTTCAGATTGCATAATTACCTATCTGATCATCTTCAGTCGGGAGGAAAGTAAATAAATATTCACCTATATATTCACTTTATAACTATAAGAATCTATAATCTATATTAGATTGTTATTTATAAGATTAAAAAAAAAAAAAATTTCTTATATTTTAACATGAAGAATTATAATTATTATATTGATATATCTAATATTATTTTATACTATTTTAATAGTTATTTTCACTAAGGATGCTACTTGTTATTTTTGCTCTCATAAGCCATAATACAAAACTTCATTTGTAAAGGAATTTTGAAATGTATGAATTAAATTAATTGATAAGTATTTATAAGCAAAATCATGAATAATTTAAGACGACTTCCTATTAGAACTAAAAAAAACCATACATTTAAAAATATTATGAGTTTAAATAACTATATAATTTAAGAATTTGCACTTTTCTACATAAAATTTACACATTACTTAATAATTATTTAATACAATCTGCACACATTTTCTAAGAATTATGAAAATAGAAAAATACGTCGAATAATCGTATCAAGACATTCAAATAAAATATTTTAATTAATACCATATTTAAATAGATTTTAAGATATTTATGTGAATTGATCAATAACTGTACAAAAATTTATTAAATTTTTTTTTCACTTTTATATTTATTATTTTAAACATACACAGTTCCCACATAGCATGAAATATTTCAAAAAAAGATTACATGAAATATTTCAGTAAAATATTAAATTAGTGATAAACAAATATTTCTTCGAAATATTACAGTTTAAGAATATGAAATAATTCATTGAAATATTTCTGTAATATTGCTGCAACATTTCATGTTTTATTCCAAAAAATTTCTAAATCCGACACTGAAATATTTGAGAAATATTACTGAATTATTTCTTGAAATGTTTCACATTAATATTTTACCAATCTTTCAAGAAACATTGCATGAAATATTCCTGTAATATTGAAGGAATATTTCATGTTTTATTCCTAACAATTTTTGAATCCAACACTGAAATATTTGAGAAATATTACTAAATTATTTCTTGAAATGTTTCATATTAATATTTCACCAATCTTTTAAGAAACATTGCATGAAATATTCCTGTAATATTAAAGAAATATTTCATGTTTTATTCCAAACAATTTTTGAATCCAACACTCAAATATTTGAGAAATATTACTAAATTATTTCTTGAAATGTTTCAGATCAATATTTCGCAAATCTTTCAAGAAACATTTCATGAAATATTTCTGTAATATTGAAGGAACATTTCATGTTTTATTTCAAAAAATTTTTGAATCCAACACTGAAATATTTGAGAAAGGTTACTAGATTATTTCTTAAAATGTTTACGATCAATATTTCGCCAATCTTTCAAGAAACATTGCATGAAATATTCCTGTAATATTGAAGGAATATTTCATGTTTTATTCCAAACTATTTTTGAATCCAACACTGAAATATTTGAGAAAAATTACTAGATTATTTATTGAAATGTTTCACATTAATATTTCACCAATCTTTCAAGAAACATTGCATGAAATATTCCTCTAATATTGAAGGAATATTTCATGTGTTATTCCAAACAATTTTTGAATCCAACACTGAAATATTTGAGAAAGGTTACTAGATTATTTCTTGAAATGTTTACGATCAATATTTCGCCAATCTTTCAAGAAACATTGCATGAAATATTCCTGTAATATTGAAGGAATATTTCATGTTTTATTCCAAACTATTTTTGAATCCAACACTGAAATACTTGAGAAAGGTTACTAGATTATTTCTTGAAATGTTTTACATTAATATTTCACCAATCTTTCAAGAAACATTGCATGAAATATTCCTGTAATATTGAAGGAATATTTCATGTATTATTCCAAACAATTCTTGAATCCAACACTGAAATATTTGAGAAAGGTTACTAGATTATTTCTTGAAATGTTTCAGATCAATATTTCGCCAATCTTTCAAGAAACATTGCATGAAATATTCCTGTAATATTGAAGGAATATTTCATGTTTTATTCCAAACTATTTTTGAATCCAACACTGAAATACTTGAGAAAGGTTACTAGATTATTTCTTGAAATGTTTCAGATCAATATTTTGCCAATCTTTCAAGAAACATTGTATGAAATATTCCTGTATTATTGAAGGAATATTTCATGTTTTATTCCAAACTATTTTTAGATCTAACACCGAAATATTCGAGAAATATTACTAAATTATTTCTTGAAATGTTTCAAATCAATATTTCGCAAATCTTTCAAGAAACATTTCATGAAATATTTCTGTAATATTGAAGGAACATTTCATGTTTTATTTCGAAAAATTTTTCAATCCAACACTAAAATATTCAAAAAATATTGTTACATTATTTCTTGAAATGTTTCAAATCAATATTTCACAAATCTTTCAAAAAACATTTCATGAAATATTCCTGTAATATTAAAGGAACATTTCATGTTTTATTTCAAAAAATTTTTGAATCTGACACTGAAATATTCAAGAAATATTGTTACATTATTTCTTGAAATGTTTCAAATCAATATTTCACAAATCTTTCAAGAAACATTTCATGAAATATTTCTGTTATATTTAAAAACATTTCATGAAGTATTTAAAAAATGTATGAACATAACACTGAAATATCGAAGAAATATTGCTGCACTATTTCTTAAAATATTTCAAATCAATAATGCGCAAATTTTTCAAGAAATATTTCATGAAATATTTCTGTTATATTCAAAAAACATTTCATGAAGTATTTGAAAAAATGTATGAACATAACACTGAAATATCGAAGAAATATTGCTGCACTATTTCTTAAAATATTTCAAATCAATAATGCGCAAATTTTTCAAGAAATATTTCATGAAATATTTCTGTCAAATTCCAGAAATATTTCATGGAGTAATCCGAAAAATTTATGAATATAACAGTGAAATATTGGAGAAATATTGTTTAAATATTTGTAGTTCTCTCGCGTTTGTAGCAATTCTTCCATCTTGCCAGCAGGTGGCTACTTGATTATATTTTCATGTGATCGTAAATGTGGTTGGCAAACTCGCAAGTGGTGGGACGCTCTCTCGTTTAGTATATAAGACCGAAAATTCTTGATACAAATAAATAAGCGCTTAAATTATAAATAACAAATAAATGTATAAGTATCTAATATGGTTTGAGATGCAACTCTTACAAAATCAAAAATAATATCTGATAGAATTTTTCATCAATATTACAAATCAGTATTTCATGAAAGATTCCAAAAATATTTCCGAAAGGGTTAATAATCCTCTATGAATACTTTAGTTAAACTGATGGGCAATCTTTCAACAATATAACATATCAATATTACATGAAAGATTTCTGAAATATTTCCGAAACATTTTTTGAGAGATTCATAATTTTTATGAATCCTTCAATAACATATTTTAGCAATCTTTCAACAATGTTACAAAGCAATATTTCATGAAAGATTTTAGAAATATTTCAGAAACATTTCTTGAAAGATTCATAATCTTTTATGAATCCTTTAATAAAATATTTCTGCAATCTTTCAACAATGTTACAAAGCAATATTTCATGAAAGATTTTAGAAATATTTCAGAAACCTTTCTTGAAAGATTCATAATCTTTTATGAATCCTTTAATAAAATATTTCTGCAATCTTTCAACAATCTTACAAATCAACATTTCATGAAAGATTTCAGAAATATTTCAGAAACATTTCTTGAAAGATTCATAATCTCACATGAATCTTGCGGTCAAATATTGCTACAATCTTTCAACAATATTACAAATTAATATTTTACAAAATAATGAAAGAATGTTACAGAAACATTACATGAAATATTTCAAATCAATCTTCTAGAAGGACATATCAATATTTCAGAAATATTTTTTATCAATATTTCTGTTTTATTCCGAATCTTTCAATGAAATATTTCAGAAATATTTCAGAAATATTTCATGCTATGTGGATTACTGACAAATCAAAGAATTTTTCAAGTAGTTCAAAGAAAGTCGAAATTTAAACGAAGCATTACAAAATATTACAAGTTTAAAATAACGAAATAATTTAAGAATTTCTCTTTCAAACAATTATAATATTATGATTTATGATTATTAAAATATTATTATTATTTAGATATGATTATTAGTTGTAAAATTTAAAAGGCCAAGAAGAAAAAGAATAAAAAGATAAAAAAATAATAACAAATTTAACAAATTTAAGAAAATAATATGAATGATTATACTAATTTTAGAGGGGATAAGGTATAATATAAATAGGCAGTTAAAATAAAAAAGAAAGACATATATGTATAATAAGAAAATTGTATTATAAAAACAAAGGAAGAAATATACATGTATATTATGGAAATTATATTATAAGATATATGTGTACATTTAGTCCAGGCGAATTAATCCAAATTCAGCCTCAAAGTGGATGTTGAAGGTAGAGGCAAAAAAACAATTGGATTCGGTCGGAAAAATGGTCCACTGAAAATGGTATTCATGCTCCGGCGCGCAGAAGCGAGCTTCTTTAATGATTAACAAAAAAGTTGAAAAATGCGCAAAAAAAAAATGATTTTTCTTTTGAATTTCGACTTACATCTTGGAAACTAATGGTTTTTATTGAAAATATGACTGAATAAAAGTTGTTTCTTAGGAAATTTCTTATAAAGTCTGGTAGGTGCGATATACGAAATTGCAAATATTTTCTTGCAAATGACGAAAACATGAAAAAAAAAAACAGTTAAAAAAACGGTTTTTTTTATATTTTTTTATGAATTCTATAAAGGTCCACCTACAATACCCCTTCGGAATTTTATGTACATTTTTATTTCTACAGCCACAGGAATGTTTTTAAAAAAAAGTTAATTTTTTAATTTGTTAATTAAGGGCGCCAGGAAGCCAAAACTCGAGTTATTTAAGTTTTTCAAATTGCAAAAGAAAGTTCTTTGAATAACAAAACGTTTGCAACAAGATTTGTTGAATTTCAATAAATAGATAATGAGATACAAAGTCTCAAAGTCTAGATTGGATTACAACAATAATATTTGAGGTAGAGTACTTTTTCTTTATGGAATCGATAGTGTTTATCTAGTACTTTTTACTTAAGAAATATTATTAAAATTCGCCATGAGCTTCTTGTAGAAAATCGTTTTATAAGTCTCTCTAGTCGAACGAAAAAAGTAGCGTGTTTGGCTTCGCGCAGTGGTGGGGATACAGAATTATAGCGACAAGAAACTGACCGCGTGACTTCAAAATCATAGATCCGGAAAAAATCTTGATATTTCAGCTTCTGTACAAGTTAAAAACGCTGCCGAGTGCTTTGGTGGAATGCTTTCTCATAGAGCTCTTTGAGTTTCATACATTTTTTTATATTTGTTTAAATGTGATTTTAACATTAAAAAATTGTCTAACATTAATATTTACTCATATTGTACTTTATAAATTTCGAACATATATGCTAGCTGTTTGCCTTTCAACATTTATTTTAAATCATCAAGTAATACAAAAAAATTTGTTCTATTGAAAAAATGATATAATAAAAAGAATGATGACAACAAAATTTCTAATCTTTATAAAATGCAATCATGTTTGTATATAAATACAGTTCATGTTTATAACTCTTTAAAAAAACTACTCTATGAATACCAATTTTCAATAGCTTCCCGTCTACTTATACAAAAACATAGATAGTATGCGGAATTTGAAGAAGATCCATCAAATAATTTTTGAGATCTAATTGGCTGAATAAATAACATCGTCTTTTCAAAATTTTAAAAATGCTCTAAAATTAAAACTACCCTATGAAAATCAATTTTTTAAAATTTCCCTTTTTTCGGCAGTTGTAAATGATTTCCCTGCAAATTTTAGAAAAATCTATCGAGTACTTTAGGTGAAATAAAAAAAATTAGAAAAAAAAAACGAAAATTTTTTCAAGTCTTTAAAATTCTCTAAAATCGTAACCGCTCTAAGAAAATTAGTTTTTAAAAGCTTATTTTTTCAGACAATATCGAATTGATTGTACGAAAATTTTGGAGAAAATTTATAGTATAGTTTACACAAAATAGAAGATAAATGAAAAATGAAAATTTTTTTTTAATCTTCAAAATGCTCTGAAATTAAAACTGTTCTGAGAAAATGTTTTTCAAAGCTTGTTTTTTTCAGACAGTAGCAAATAACTTGCATTTAAATTTTCGAGCAAATCTATCAAATGGTTTTCGTAAAATAGAAAAAAATTAAAAATAAAAATTTTTTTAAAAATTATAACAATGCTCTAAAATTAAAAGTGCGCTAAGAAAATCAGTTTTTAAAAGTTTTTCTTCTTTTGGCAGTCTATATTAAGTTCCATACAAATTTTCAAACAAATTCTTCGAGTAGTTTACGTAAAATACAAAAAAAATGAAAAATTGCAAATTTTTTGAAATTCTTAAGATGACTCTAAAAAAACTACACTAAGAAAACCAATTCTCAATAGCTTCCGCACAAGTTGATCAATAAATTGAATTGTATGAAAAATTTGAAGTAAATCCATCGAGTAGTTTTTAAGATTTTATTGGCCTAATAAATAGAAACATTTTTTTCATAAATTTCAATATGCTCTAAAATTAAAACTAAGCTAAGAAAATCAGTTTTTTAAAAATTTATTTTATTTGGGCAATCAGAAATAATTTCCGTGCAAAGGGTCTAGCCGGGTAAAATAGGTGAATTTGCCCCAGAAGCAGAGAGAAAAACTGATATAGCTATTATATTCTATATAAAAAATATACCTCTATACAAATTTTCAGCGTTCTAAACCTAAACCTAACCTCAAAAACGCAATTTTACATTTTTTGAGTCTCTTAGCTCTATCTCCGTCAATTTATAAGCTAGAATACTTTTTTTTTTAATTTAGGTTTTTTGAAGCCCTATAAATTAGTCTCTGATGATTTTTTTGTAGGTGCAAAATTCAAATTTCTAGAGACGTTTGAAAATTTTTTCTTGAGATATTTCGAAAACTAAGATAGACGACACTTTGGAAAAAATATATAATGTTTATTTATGCACCAAAAGTATGTAAAAATTTTTTCAGATCTTTAAAAGTGGTGGAACAACGTCAAAAAGGAAAAAAACGGTTTTTTTGAGTATTTTTGCCTATACACGGCCTAGCCCACATATCTTACACTTCTGTTTGCAATATTTTTGAGTAAAATTTTATTTTTTGAGACACTCTGGGCTGTAATATATCAAGATTAACTCGGAATTTTCCAATTTTCACGTTAAGGCGCTCCCAGAGACCTTAAGAGGACGCTGTATCTCTCTATCCTTTTCTAATTGAAAAATGTAAGTTTTTCGAAAATCTAGTGATTATTGATAGAAATTAAGACTTGTCCGCTACTTGTTTAGTGAAAAGCCATATTTTCTCTGATGAGGACCAATTAATTTTGTTATTTTTTTTCAAGTAAAGTTTGACATACTTAAAAAATCCTAAGTTAGGCTAGAGTATACGTTATTTAAGTATGTCAAACTTTACTTGAAAAAAAAATAACAAAATTAATTGGTCCTCATCAGAGAAAATATTCATTTTTACTAAACAAGTAGCGGACAAGTCTTAATTTCTATCAATAATCACTAGATTTTCCAAAAAATTACATTTTTCAATGAGAAAAGGATAGAGAGATGCAGCGTCCCCTTAAAAACCCATTACACTGATAAAAAAAAATGTCCCGCCAGGTGAAACTCGTATCATAATCCATAAAACTATGCATATATTCTTCTACAGTATATCTAAATATATATAATTCAATACTATAAACAGGAATATACAGATATACTGAATGTATTGTTTCGGATTATCACTCAAACACAACCTAACGGAAGCAATCATCCTAATTCTTCCCAGTACGCCCGAACTCATGTGTACTGCATTTCTATTTACAGAAACAGATAGTAGATATAGGATAAATCAGCTAGTAGCTGCACAAATCTAGTGTAGAATAATTTTTTTTTATTGAAATAATACCTATATCAGATATTATTTTATTGTTATCTTTTAAAGATACTTGTTATCTTTAAAGTGCACGACATGGTCATCTTATACTCAAGTAACGATACTCAAATTCCAAGTGATACTCAATACTCAAGTCACGACTATTTATTCGAGCCTTAATCAGGGAGCTTTACTTTGTCTATACGATCTATGTCTGTCTTTATTGGCAGCTCCAGGCGTAACTATTGATGGATTCTACTTAGTACATAGGTCTTCTATTTTTAGTCTCCATGGTCCATAGCAACAACAAATAGTTTGTTTCCTCTAGTATTCATGTTACATCTTGCATGTGTAATTCCAATTAGTGAATAAATTAGACTTGTCATAAGACTAATCAAACTAGAACAACTACAAATTAGACTTGATTATTGGCAATTTGTTGTCAAGTGATATTTGGTTACTTATTTCATAAGTTAATATTCTGTATATTTTATGTTTTGTAGGATTATAAATATTGAATTACACAACAAAAAAAATTAAAAAATAACCTTCATGTATACAATCTTAATTAAAATAATTTATATTATATTTGTGAATGTGTTTGTTTGTATGTAATATGCATTTTAAACTATGAAAAAATGTATAAAAATTATATAGAAGTATCCGAAATATTTTTGTATGTTGATCTATCGGAAGACTTAAACGCAATTTTTGTTTAAAACTATCATTTGCATTGTAGCCTATATTATTTTGATACCATTTTTGGACTTTTGATTTATTTTTATAGTGCAAAGAAAAGCTAATGAACTAGATTGTAAATATTATAGTAAATTAAATTATTATAGAATTTTGTTTCTGTTAATTTTTATTAAAAAGTTGTTGAAATATTACTTACTAAATAAGCATTTACCAGAAAAAAATCTTTATTCAAGCAGAATCTTTGAATTTTATTATGACAATGATTACATTTTATCATATCTATTATATTTTATGAGAATGAGTAAGAGTCCAATACAAAACTCTATTGAGTTTTATACAAAAATTATGATGAGACCTATTATCTAGGTAGATATTGATATTCTTTGTTTGTTTTAATATGTATCTTCAATCTTATACGTGCTTCTTTACTTATGGAAGTATATTTCTTTGCATGACATTACAAAAGATCTGATTGTTGCAAGGACTTTTATTTTTTAATATCTACTGTATATTTAGATAAAAATAATTATAACTGATTTTCTTCTTAGTCAAGTATTTACATAAGAATTTTCACTTTTAATTTAATGATAGTTTTGACTTACAATATTCAAATGTAAGTTTCTCATATATATAATTTGGTGAAAGGTAGTTACAGTCATTACTATCTACATGTAAAGTAGATATAGAAAACTGCAACTTGTTACGAGTGTCAGATCTTCTTTAACATTGTACAAAAAAATATCCTCTCGTTAATGAAGAAAAAAATGTATAAATATAAATAGATATTAAAATATTAAAGAATAATAATAGATCCACCTAGATAATTAGTTTTATTATTATTTTTTGCAAACCCCTTTACAATCTTGTACCTGTACCTAAATAAAATAAATATAAACTCAGAAAATCATTTTAACGTTTATTACTTTAGAGCAGTGGTCAATGGTCCACTGCTATAGCGAAGAAATCAAGTATTAGATTGTAAGTGTTGTATGAATGTATCCAGATGACTAATTAGCGGAGCCTATAAAAAGCCTTAAAGTGTTTGGTTACAATGTCCTGCAACTTTGTTGATATTAATCTAATGGTCGAACGAAAGAAAATATATTCCAAAATTTTATTTATAATCAAAATTAACTAAACTGAATTATATTATAATTATACATATTTAAATGTATGTGTATGTATTAATATATATATTATAACCAAAAAATTGTATTTCTTACATATTTTAGATAACAATAAATGTAACTGATTTTATAAACTTTTTTAGATTACGTAACAAAAAAGCATTTTCTTTGAATCCATACTTTTTTATTCGATAATCAAATGAGTTTAGTAATCAAAAATAGAATAATATAGATGGTTAATTATTTTTATTATAAGCAAGTTAAAGTTATAGATGAAAAATAAAGAAATCATTCAAATATTTGCAATACCTGAGATAAAAGATCCTTGCATGAGAAAAATTAATTTAATTATCAAATTACATTAATTTTTCTCAAGCAAAGATGTTTTATCTCAGGTATTGCAAATATTTAAATGATAGTTTTAATCATTAATTAATCTTAAAATTAGACATCCATTGCCTTGAAACAAGTGATTGAATAACTTTTTCAGCAAATAGGTGGTTACAGCTCCTGCGAATCCTGTTTCTGTAAATAGAAATGCAGTACACATGAGTTCGGGCGTACTGGGAAGAATTAGGATGATTGCTCCCGTTAGGTCGTGTTTGAGTGATAATCCGAAACAATACATTCAGTATATCTGTATATTCCTGTTTATAGTATTGAATTATATATATTTAGATATACTGTAGAAGAATATATGCATAGTTTTATGGATTATGATACGAGTTTTACCTGGCGGGACATTTTTTTTTTAGTATAATGGGTTTTTAAGGTCTCTGGGAGCGCCTTAACGTGAAAATTGGAAAATTCCGAGTTAATCTCGATATATTACAGCCCAGAGTGTCTCAAAAAATAAAATTTCACTTAAAAATATTGCAAACGGAAGTGTAAGATACGTGGGCTAGGCCGTGTATAGGCAAAAATACGCAAAAACCGTTTTTTTCCTTTTTGACGTTGTTCCACCACTTTTAAAGATCTGAAAAAATTTTTACATACTTTTGGTGCATAAATAAAAATAATATATTTTATCCAAAGTGTCGTCTATCTTAGTTTTCAAAATATCTCAAGAAAAAATTTTCAAACATCTCTAAAAATTTGAATTTTGCACCTACAAAAAAATCATCAGAGACTAATTTATAGGACTTTAAAAAACCTAAATTTAAAATAGAAAAAAAAGCATTCTAGCTTAAAAATTGACGGAGATAGAGCTAAGAGACTCAAAAAATGAAAAATTGTGTTTTTGAGGTTAGGATTAGGTTTAGAAGGCTGAAAATTTGTATAGAGGTATATTTTTTATATAGAATATAATGGCTTTATCATTTTTTTTCTCTGCTTCTGGGGCCAATTCACCTATCTTACCCGGCTAGACCCTTTTGAAGCAAATTCATCGAGTAGTAAACAAAAAAAAAACCAAAAAAATGAATAATCGAAATTTTTTTTTTTTTTGTTAAACAACTCGAAAGTGAAAACTACGCTAAAAGAACCAATTATGAATAGCTTCCCAGCAAGTTAGTCAAAAAACTAAATTCCATGCAAAATTAGAATCAAATCCATTGAGTAGTTCTCGGGATACAATTTATTAACTGAAATCATACATTCACACACACACACACACACGCACACACACATACATACAGACATTTTCTGGAAACCACTTTTTTCGACTCACCGAGTTCAAATACGTACAAATTAATGAAAAAAAACGCTGCCAAGTGCTTTGTCGGAATGCTTTCTCATAGAGCTCTTTGAGTTTCATTATTTTTTTTATATTTATTTAAATGTGATTTTAATGTAAAAAAAATTGTCTAATATTAATATATATTAATAAACTTGTACTTTAAAAGAACGATGACAACGAAATTCATTCTTCTTCTACAAATATTTTTTCCATTTATTAAAAAACAATTTAATTAATAATATTTAATAATGATTATATTTAAATACTTAATTGAATGTAATAATACAAGCCAACATCTAAATCAGCAGTACTATTATAAATTTTCAAGAGTAACTCAGAAATCAAAAGAAGTGATCAAAAAGCTACGCAAATAAAATTATTTTTAACTTGGTTTATAAAGACAGTAGCAAATAACTTGTAGACAAATTTTAGAGCAATTTTATTGAGTACTTTACGTAAAATGGAAAAAAACTGGAATATGAAAATTTTTTAGGGAAATTTTTAAAATTTTTTAAAATGAAAACTACGCTAAAAAGATCGGTTTATAAAAGTTATCCTTCTTTTGGCAGATGCAAATTATTCCCATGGAAATCTCAAAGCAAATTCATCAATTAACTTACGTAAAATACAAAAAAAAAAAAATTAAAAATCGAAAATTTTTTCAAATTCTTAAAATGGCTCTATAAAAAAAATACCCTATGAATATGAATTTTCAATAGCTTCCCGCCTAGTTACACAAAAACAGATGGTATACAAAATTTGAAGCAAATCCATCGAGGAATTTTCGAGATCTAACTGGTTGAATAAATAACATTTTCTTTTCAAAATTTTTTTTTCAAAATTTTAAAAATGCTCTAAAATTAAAACTACGCTATGAAAATCAATTTTTAAAAAGTTCCCTTTTTTCGGCAGTTGTAAATGATTTCCCTGCAAATTTTAGAACAAATCTATTGAGTACTTTAGGTAAAATAAAAAAAATCAGAAAAAAAAATCGAAATTTTTTTTTCAAGTCTTTAAAATTCTCTAAAATCGTAACCACTCTAAGAAAATTAGTTTTTAAAAGCTTATTTTTTCAGACAATATCGAATTGATTGTACGAAAATTTTGGAGAAAATTTATAGTATAGTTTACACAAAATAGAAGATAAATCAAAAATAAAAATTTTTTTTTAATTTTCAAAATGCTCTAAAATTAAAACTGTTCTGAGAAAATATGTTTTTCAAAGCTTGTTTTTTTCAGACAGTAGCAAATAACTTGCATTTAAATTTTGGAGCAAATCTATCAAATGGTTTTCGTAAAATAGAAAAAAATTAAAAATAAAAATTTTTTTAAAAATTTTAAAAATGCTCTAAAATTAAAAGTGCGCTAAGAAAATTAGTTTACAAAATTTTTTATACTTTTGGCAGTCGAAATTAAGTTCCATACATATTTTTGAACAAATTCTTCGTGTAGTTTACGTAAAATACAAAAAAATGAAGAATCGAAATTTTTTTAAAATTCTTAAAATGATTCTAAAAAAAAACTACGCTAAAAAAACCAATTCTCAATAGCTTCTGCACCAGTTCATCAAAAAATTGAATCGTATGGAATATTTGAAGTAAATCCATCGAGTAGTTTTTAAGATTTTATTGGCTTAATAAATAAAAACATTCTTTTTTTAAATTTCAAAATGTTCTAAAATTAAAACCAAACTAAGAAAATCAGTTTTTAAAAATTTATTTTATCCGGGCAATCACAAATAAATTCTATGCAAATTTTGAAGCAAATTGATCGAGTAGTAAACAAAAAAAAACCAAAAAACGAAAAATCGAATTTTTTTTTTTTTTTAACTTTAAAATGAAAACTACGCTAGGAGAACCAATCATCAATAGCTCCCCAGCAAGTTAGTCACAAAACTAAATTCCATGCAAAACTAGAAGCAAATCCATCGAGTAGTTTTCGAGATACAGTTTAGTAACTGATATCATACATCCACACACACACACACACACATACATACAGACATTTTCTGGAAACCACTTTTTTCGACTCACCGAGATCAAATATGTACAAATTATTGAAAAAATAGAAAAAAAATTTTTTTATCGATACAATGCTTTCTCTATGAGAAAGCAATAAAAAAAAGTTTTTTTTATCGATACAATGCTTTCTCTATGAGAAAGCAAAAGATGATTTTTTTTTATTTCGTATGCCGGAACGAAAAAAACGCATTAACGAGCTTTGTTTTTCTCTATCTACAATTATTCTAGCAGTGCGGGAAGCATTATATAAATAGTAATTTTTTACTTATACAATTTCATTAGCTAAGCATATAGATATTGAAAATAAAGTTACTTAAAAAAGATAATAGAACTAAAAAATTTTTAGCCTTCCATAATTAAATTTTTTTTATTTCCCAATTTTAAAATTTAAATTAAAACAAAATAATTTTAATAAGTAATATTTTATAATTTCAAAACTTTTTTTTTATCTTGTTGTTATATTACTTAAATTGTTTTATATTTTTTTATGCAAATTGAAAGGGGAATAAATAAGAAATAAAAATGTTTTATAACCGAGATATTTACCTTATATTCTTTGCTCTCTCTTGTACATTTCCTTTCATATTCCCCTTTACTAATACATGTGCGAATTTATATAAGCTCAATAAAATGCCTTTACTGCTTCAAAAGTATGAGCAAAAAAATAAAAATCGCTGAAACTCTGAAAATATATTCTGTCTGTTTAGATTAGATTAGATATTGTTTATTTTGTATTATAATTACAAAAAAAGCGTGAAAAATTACAAATAAAGTTGAAAAAATACATAAAAATACTTTAAATAGCCTTGTACATATAAAATCAAAATAGTACAGTATGATATCACAGTCATAAAACATAATAGAGATAGTAATACTGTAATAGTAAGTCAATAAATTAAATAAAAGCGATATCACAGATAACACGAATAAATACATGCAAAAAGTATAAATAATATAGTTAAAAATCAGTCTCAATATCTATCAGTCAAAATAATTACATAAAATCAAGCGTGTAAAGAGCGCAGCCGAAATATCAGCAGTATACAGTAAGTTAAAATCACAGCAAGTTGAATGTACAGTAATATACAAGTCAATCTGATAAAAATATAATCATTCACTCTATGCACACACATCCTACATACACGCCAATAAATACAATCATGCCTTTGTCTGTTACTCGAAATGTGTGAAAAAATATTCGAGGTTTTAGATTTGAAGGATCAAGAGCCATAGATCCTTGAAATTTGGAAATTTTCAAAATTTTTGGAAAAGTACCAACTTAATGATTTTTTTTCTGAAAATCTTGATGTTTTAGAGAGAAATTTGTGAGAATTCTTCTTGTTCTAGATAAAGAGGAGAGTTAGCATTATTTTTTACAGAGCTAAATTTTGAAGTTTTCTATTGGTTCTTACATGTATTACATGGTAATTGAAATTACTCATTGTCTGCTACTTCAGAAATTGCTTTTCGAGGGCTGATTTCCTTCTATTTTTTATCAACTTAAAAATAAATTTTTGACTGTGTAAGAAATAGCCACCAATAAGGAGTTATAACAGTTTAAAATATATATTTTCATGTCTAATTTATTTTCAATATAAAAATTAATCATACATGATAATATATATTTTAAACTGTTTTAACTCCTTATTGATGGCTCTGACTTACATGATCAAAAATTCATTTTAAAGCTCACGTAAAATAGAGGAAAATAAGCACGCGAAAAGAAATTTCTGAAGTGGGGAGCAATGAGTAATTTCAATTACCATGTAATACAGATAAGAACCAATAGAAAACTTCAAAATTCAGGTCTGTAAGGAATCATGCTAACTCTGCTTTTCATTAACAACAAGAAGAATTCTCATGAATTTCTCTCTAAAATATAAGGATTTTCAGGAAAAAAAATGATCAAGTTAGGACTTTTCCAAAAATTTTGAAAAATTTCCAAATTTCAAGAATCTATGGCTCTTGATCCTCACAATCTAAATCCTTAAAAATTTTTTTACGCATTTTGAGTAACAGGCAGGAAATATTCCCAGAGTTTCAGAGATGTTTATTGTTCTGCTCTTCCAGTTGGTTTGAAATGTTCCATATATATATATATATATATATATATATATATATATATATATATATATATATATAAATATATTTATTCATTAAAAAAAGTTTGTTGTAAAAAGAACTAAAATCAAAATTTATTTTTAATTATTTTTAATAATTGTATTCTTCAATTTATTTACAGTTATTCATGGTTATTTGCAGTATCTACATTTAAATAATGTATAAATGATAATAAACAACCCACGCAGCATAAAATATTTATGGAAGCTTCCTGGAACATTGGCAGCAAAGATTTGAAATATTTTAGGAATCTTCCATGGAATATTCCTGTAATTTTTGTATGTCCTTAATTCTTCCTACATTGGAATAATCCATGGAATACTCTTGAGAGATTTCAGGAATATAAAAATGGAAGGTTTGGGTAATCTCATACCTTTTATGAAATGTTCCAGGAAGATTTTTGGAAAATGTGAAATGCTGTGAGGGGATGGTATATATATTATATAATAACACATTACATTTATACATCAATACATATACGCATACATAAACATTTAGTTATAAAATCGCATTTAAATATTTGCTTCGACTGTGCACATCAAAGTGCTGATACCTTTTCGCTTTTATAGTAAGTGAGGTATCTTTCAACCGCTTGGGGATAAAACTCCCATTTAACAAACATCCCCTTATCGGCGTCACTAGAAACCTCCCGTAACGTTCCGCGCAATCTTCCAACGAAAACTTCATGGAATCATTCTAGAATCTTTCAAGCAATATTCCACTGGAATATTACTGTAATCTTTGCGTAAAATATTTCGTGGAATATTTACGGAAGATTTATGTAATATTTCGCTGTACGATTTAAAAGTTTTTAGGAATCTTCCAGTGAAATGTTTCTGGAATCTTTCTGAAATCTCTAATTAAATATTCCACTGGAAGGTTACTTAAATCTTTTTGTGGAATATTTCGTTGACTATTTATGGAAGATTAATGTTATATTCCACTGTACGATTTGGAAGTTTTTTGGAATCTTCCAGTGAAATGTTTATGGAATCTTTCTGAAATCTTCCATAAAATATTCCACTGGAAGGTTACTTAAATATCTCTGTGAAACGTTTCGTGGAATATTTATGGAAGATTTATGTAATATTCCGCTGTACGATTTTAATGTTTATCGGAATCTTCCTGAAATCTTTCATGAAATATTTCTTCGGAAGATTACTTTAATCTTCCTGTGAAATGTTTCGTGGAATATTTATAGAAGATTTATCTAATATTTCGCTGTACGATTTTAAAGTTTTTTGAAATCTTCCAGTGAAATGTTTATGGAATCTTTCTGAAATCTTTCATGCATTATTACACTGGAATATTCATAAACATAACATGGAATATTTTATGAAATACTTCAGAAATCTTTCGTGAATATTACGTGGAATATTTCGAAAAAGTTTTCAAACATTCCTTTAAAATATTCCTGAAATATTCCTGGAAGCTTTCAATGTAAGATTCCAGTAGAATATTCTGAAATATTCCGTGAAGACTTTCAATAATCTGCATGAAAGGTTCCATTGAAATATTCCAGTGGAATAATTCGAAATATTTGAGTAAAATCTTCCATGCTATGTGAGAACCATTATTTACTTCTAGCCTAACGCTTTTTTATTGTTATTTACAGTTTTTAAAATTTTCTTATAATCATTTGTTTATTCGCAGCATTATTCTACTTTTACAAAATAATTTTCATACAAGGTGATAAAATATTTTACTATAAGATATATATATATATATATATATATATATATATATATATATATATATGTTTCATTTCACAAAAAAATTTCAACATCAAAACTAATTCTCTAATGTAAAGAATAAAAAATTAAATTGGTATAATTTTGAAATTTTGATATGGGAATAGTTTTTATAAATAACTTTTTAATAATTTTGAATAATGGTAAATTTTTTAAATAACTTGTAGTATTGAATGCTAATTAAATTTAGTTTTAACATGAAGTTAATTATTTAATTTGGAAATATATTCAATAAAATAATATAACTATTTATAAGTTATCACTTAATTTTTTTAACTTTTTATTCATAGTTGACAATTATATTGAATATATGATTCTCATTTTAATAGTTTTTATATGATATTATGTGAATTTCATAAATATAAATTATTCAAGGAGATGTAAAATGGACAGCATACTTCCACCCATAAATATTGATTATATTTCCATTGTATTTTAAAATTTTGAATAAATAGATGCATTAACATACAGTACGTATCACGCAGATTATTCAGTTGAATTTTTACATAAATCTATTCATTAGTTATTGAGAAGTTTGGGTTCCAATATTATTTACTAAAATTTTTCCATTTGGAATCAGAAATTTAAATATCTTGAAAACTAATAATTGGAATAATTTAAAAATTTAAATAAATAATCATCACGAGACATACTACAAGTTAATACATTCCTTTTATGGGAATCCAGCAATAGAATGAAAAGACGGTTAATTTTTTTATCTTCTTATAGTAAAATATAATCAAACTTTGATAACAAATTAAACATAATGAAATAATTGTACTTTTAATGATTTGTATCATATTTAATACAAATTATAGAGTGATATTACAGAATATTATTTTTTTCCGCATTCATAATAAATGTTTCGCAAATAATAAGTAAATTTTCTCTTGAAATGTTTACTTTTTTAGGGGGAATTCTACTTCTATCTAGACAGTTTATACATATAAATGCATAATTATAGACATAATCAAAAACATTTATTCATATTTTATATATAGTCCTATCTTTATAATTGACTATTAAAAAAATTTAATATCTAATAAATATTTTTTCTAAATTGTATTTTATGAAATTTATGTTCAAACGATATTAAAAAAAATATTTTTATATCCTGTAATTATAATTTTTCAAATGAGGTAATTTGATATTTTTTAAAAATTAATGTTACTATTATTAAAAATACTATTGCTTCAATGAAATAAATTGCTAACAATTTTTATATAAATCACAATTTATTTAAATATAAACACGTGTACAAATAAAAATGTAATTAAGGTTGAATGTATGTTATTTATAAAAAATTGTTAACAAGTAACTTTTTAAATAATATATTTTCATGAAAACTAATTTAAATACCTCATTCTCTGAATGATAAATGAATACAATTTTAATTTAATAAATTTAGTTATACATTTATAAATATATAATATTTATATAACTGTTCATCAAATAAAATTATTATTTTTGCTTTCTCATAGAGAAAGCATTGTATCGATAAAAATTTTTTTTTTCTATTTTTTCATTAATTTGTACATATTTAAACTCGGTGAGTCGAAAAAAGTGGTTTCCAGAAAATGTCTGTATGTATGTGTGTGTGTGTGTGTGTGTGTGTGTGTGTGTGTGTGTGTGTGTGTGTGTGTGTGTGTGTGTGTGTGTGTGTGTGTGTGTGTGTGTGTGTGTGTGTGTGTGTGTGTGTGTGTGTGTGTGTGTGTGTGTGTGTGTGTGTGTGTGTGTGTGTGTGTGTGTGTGTGTGTGTGTGGATGTATGAATTCAGTTAGTAAACTGTATCTCGAGAACTACTCGATGGATTTGCTTCTAATTTTGCATGGAATTTAGTTTTGTGACTAACTTGCTGGGAAGCTATTGATAATTGGTTCTTCTAGCGTAGTTTTCATTTTAGAGTTTCAAAAAAAAAAAAAAATTTGATTTTACGTTTTTGGGTTTTTTTTTTGTTTACTACTCGATGAATTTGCTTCAAAATTTGCACATATATTTTTTGTGATTGCCCGGATAAAATAAATTTTTAAAAACTGATTTTCTCAGATTAGTTTTAATTTTAGAGCATTTTGAAATTAAAAAAAAAAATGTTTCTATTTATTAAGCCAATAAAATCTTAAAAACTACTCAATGGATTTACTTCAAATTTTCCATACAATTTCATTTTTTGATGAACTGGTGCGGAAGCTATTGAGAATTGGTTTTCTTAGCGTAGTTTTTTTTTTAGAATCATTTTAAGAATTTTAAAAAAATTTCGATTTTTCATTTTTTTTGTATTTTACGTAAACTACTCGAAGAATTTGTTCGAAAATTTGTATGGAACTTAATTTTGACTGCCAAAAGTATAAAAAATTTTGTAAACTACTTTTCTTAGCACACTTTTAATTTTAAAGCATTTTTATAATTTTTAAAAAAATTTTTATTTTTAATTTTCTTCTATTTTACGAAAACCATTTGATAGATTTGCTCCAAAATTTGTATGCAATTAATTCGCTACTGTCTGAAGAAAACAAGCTTTGGAAAACTAATTTTCTCAGTGCAGTTTTAATTTTAGAGCACTTTGAAAATTTTCAAAAAAATTTTTATTTTTCATTTATTTTCTATTTTGCGTTAACCATACTATAAATTTTCTCCAAAATTTTTATACAATTAATTCGCTATTGTCTGAAAAAAATAAGCTTTTGAAAACTAATTTTCTCAGCGTGGTTACAATTTTAGAGAATTTTAAAGATATAAAAAAAAATTTCGATTCTTCTTTTCTTATTTTTTTCTATTTTACGTAAAGTACTCGATAGATTTGTTCTAAAAATTGCAGGGAAATTATTTGCGACTGCCAAAAATAGGAAAATTTTCAAAAATTGATTTTCATAGCGTAGTTTTAATTTTAGAGCATTTTTAAAATTTTGAAAAAGAAATTTTGAAAAGAAAATGTTATTTATTTAACCAGTTAGATCTCGAAAATTACTCGATGGATTTGCTTCAAATTTTGTATGCCATCTATGTTTTTCTATAACTAGACAGGAAGCTATTGAAAATTGGCATTCACTGCGTAGTTTTATTTTTATAGAGCCATTTTAAGAATTTGAAAAAATTTTCGATTTTTAATTTTTTTTGTATTTTACGTAAGTTACTTAATGAATTTGCTTTGAGATTTCCATGGGAATAATTTGCATCTGCCAAAAGAAGGATAACTTTCATAAACCGATCTTTTTAGCGTAGTTTTCATTTTAGAAAATTTTAAAAATTTTCTTAAAAAATTTTCATATTTCAGTTTTTTTCCATTTTACGTAAAGTACTCGATAGAATTGCTCTAAAATTTGTATATAAGTTATTTGCTACTGTCTTTATAAACCAAATTTTAAAATAGTATATTATGCTACGTGGGGTAAAAATGCGGCATTCTAGGCCGGCATGGATTTAGCTCTCGAGGCGAAGCCGAGAGAGCTAAAATGCCGGCCTACAGTTTTGCATTTTTATCCCAAGTGGCATATACGATTTTTTCTCATACCGGGCTAAAAACACGTACAACTTAGACTTATTGATAATTCATCATTAATGAAAAATCAACGCGAAAAATCATCTGCTACTCTCGGTCGAATATTTTTCCTCTTTGCTACTCTCTCACTGATGATAATTCATTAAATAAACCATCAATATATCATTATAATACGCTCTTATTATACTCTTATTATAACACACTATAGATTATAATTCATAAAAATAAAACAAATACAATTCTAAAAAATAAAAAATTAAATCACACAATCAATCGCATCACTGATGATAATTCATAAAATAAATCATTAATATATATTGGTAATACGCTCTTATTATACTCTTATTGTAACACACTATAGATTATAATTCATAAAAATAAAACAAATTCTAAAAAATAAGAAATAAAATTACACAATCAATCGCATCACAAATTCTAACATTTTACAACAAAAAGTATTATTTACAAACTTTTCTATGATACATGTGAGAGAGTCGATGTTTGTAACCTATGAATAGAACAGGATAGACTTATATAATACATATAAAAGAAAGAGAGAGAGAGAGAGAGAGCAAATGTTGTAGCTGATGTTTTCAAAAGAATAGGCTACAATATACATGAAACAAAGAAAGAGAGAGTTGACGCTTATAACCGGTAAACAGAAAAGTATAAGCGTATACTCCCCACTCTTAAAACACACTAAAGAGACTCGAGAATAAGTCGGAACGTGCCGGCCTGAAAGCATAAATTTTTACTGCTTGCGTTCGATCATTAATGACGTGTTTTTAGCCGGGGTATGAGAAAAAAATAATTTTCTCAGCGTAGCTTTTTGATCACTTCTTTTGATGCCCACTAGTTATATATTAAAATCACATTTGAATAAATATAAAAAAATTAATGAAACTCAAAGAGCTCTATGAGAAAGCATTCCGCCAAAGCACTTGGCAGCGTTTTTTAATACATATATATTAAAAAAATAATTATTACAATAGATCGTAGTTAAATAAAAATGTTTATTTTAATAATTATAGCGTTGAAATTTATTTTGATGAAAATATTATTTGATTGACATTTAAAGTATTTTTGAAGTTATTTTAACTATTTTTGAAAAGTTACTTGTCATCAATAAAAAAATATTTAATTTTCCAAATTAATGATCTATTAATATCAAGAATTTTCTAAAAATTATAATATTTATGATATGCAAACCTTACTTGTGATACATACACTTTGTAATATTTGTATCTCATTAAATTTCTATATTAGATGCAAAAAGGATTGTTAAGTAATTGCAAATATTTATTTTTTTATTCCGAAATATTCAAATTTAAAATTAACTAAAATGTTGTAATTTAATCTTATGATTTTTTCTATTTAAATTTCGTATTTTATATATCGACGGTGGCTACGAAAACTATCACAGCTGAGTAATTGACTACGAAAAAAAACACATCTCCAAAAGTGCGATGCAAAAAAAACACATCTCCAAAAGTGTGACGCAAAAAAAAAACATTTCAAAAGTGCAACGCAAAAAAAATACATCTCCAAAAGTGCAACGCAAAAAAAACACATCTCCAAAAGTGGCGGCGAAGAAAAACACACCTTCAAAAGTGCGGCGAAGAAAAACACATCTTCAAAAGTGGCGGCGAAGAAAAACACACCTTCAAAAGTGCGGCGAAGAAAAACACATCTTCAAAAGTGGCGTCGAAGAAAAACACACCTTCAAAAGTGCGGCGAAGAAAAACACCCTTTTTGAAAATTGTCACTGTGTTTTCAAGAGGTGTTTTTCTTCGCCGCCACTTTCGAAGGTGTGTTTTTCTTCGCCGCCACTTTTGAAGGTGTGTTTTTCTTCGCCACCACTTTTGAAGATGTGTTTTTTTTCGCCACCACTTTTGAAGGTGTGTTTTTCTTCGCCGCCACTTTTGAAGATGTGTTTTTCTTCGCCGCACTTTTGAAGATGTGTTTTTTTTCGCCGCACTTTTGGAGATGTGTTTTTCTTCGCCGCACTTTTGGAGATGTGTTTTTTTTCGCCGCACTTTTGGAAACGTGTTTTTTTTCGCGGCACAATTTCGATGTGTTTTTTTTCGCGGCTCTTTTCATCTGTGTTTGTTTTCGTAGCCACCGTCGATATATAAAATACATTCGTGAAGATATTTTTATTAGAAATGAACACGAATTTCTTTTAAGCATGTTTCACTCATAAATTAATTTCATATTTCAAATTCATGGTCATATATTGAGGTCTGGAAATTATAGTTGTAACTCAGTACCTAGTTCTTAGTTTATTTACATCAAATATCGTACGATCTTTGTTTTTCTAACGAAAGTAGAGTGAGAAATAGTCACTTGAAATAAATTATACGCTTTTCTACTTTAAGCACATGTGTATATATATTTTTATATTAAGTTTCATCAAATTATTTTCAATTTTATTCAGTACTCAAAATTAAATTAATTAATTTCAATTAACTTAAAATTAGTCACTTATAGATAATAATATAATAAAAGAAAATTCAACTAAGCGACGTTAGGAGCGAAAAACTTCAATATAATTAATACCTGTTAACGTAAAACCCAATAAATTGAGTAACGATTTTCAACAGTTGATAAATATAATGTAAATCATATAATATATATATATATATATATATATATATATATATATATATATATATATATCTATTTTAAATTTCTAATCATTAATTTAAAACTCAAAAGTAACTATTTTAAAACGGAATATGGAAGATAAACATGTATCGTTTTAATTCTTGAATATCACGAATTTAAATATTAATTATTAGTAATTTTAAAGAGTTTTATATATTATATAAATAATTCTATATTTAATCATTTTCAATTTAAGTAACAGGAAAAGCTGCACGAAAAGAGGTTAATAATTGTTTGTAACATAGTGGATTTTTCATCCACATGTTATATTTGTGCATAGATACCTACTATACCGGCGAAGAGCCTTATAAGTAGGATTTTAACTTGTATATAGCAGTGCGGCATTGGCTCGGTGAATAGAGCTCGTGCCTGGAGATCTCGAGGAACGGGGTTCGCGCCCGGTGTCCGCTTATTTTTTAATTCAAAAAGTCTCATGTTTCATGCTTTTTCTGCGAAATATTGCCCTTGAATCGAGTAGGTGAAAGATCAGTCTTAATACCAAAAAAAAGGCAGTAAGCATCGCAAAATAATGCTCTTACTTCATAATATAATAGTACCAACATTGGTCCCTAAAATTCAAGCTATAGTACTGATTGAAATTATATTGTCACTTTTTTTTAAGTACCTTAATACGTAAATTAGATATACTTGATGTAGAACCTATTTTAACAATACTTTCTTTTCTCCGTGCAGTGGTTAGTTCTAGTAAACATCAAAGACTGTTTTCGATTATTTCATGGTTCGTGATTGAAACACGTGATTAAAAATAAAAAATTCCTATTATATTTTTTCATTGATTCAAATGCAATTTAGTAGAACAAATTCTTAATTCATCATGATATAATTTGTATTTAAACAATTTTTATGCACATTGTAACTTTAATTAATCTTTTTTATAAAAATAGAAAAATTTAATTTATTACAAAACTACAATATCACAATTCATAAGTTGCGTCGATTCTTTTTTATTTTAAAATTGGCTAATTTATACATAATAATATAATATATGAAAATTCAACCGAGCGACGTTAGGAGCAAGGTATTTTTTGCTAGTATTTATTATTTTTATTCTTTCTCAAGTCTTAATTTTTCTTACTCGCGTAATTTTTATCATTATTTTTTTAACGTTTAGTTGCTACACTGAGAGAAAATTCATGCCAATAGAGCATGTAGTCTACGTATCCAAAGTTAGTAAGTAATATCCTATGCTTTAATAACAGCGCCATCTACTCTTACGAGGTTCGTGCTATCCAAAAACTGTTTGTTTACATGCTTTAGTAGCTCCCCACTCTAATATCCTTCGATAGCTGGCGCTGTATCCTCTCATGGGACGTGAAGGAAGTAAACGTGGCTTGTCCACTATTCTTTCTTTACTGCTAACTATGGCATTCTTCTATTGCTCAAGTCGCCTCCCCTTTTGGGTGGCGACGCGAGCAAACACGGCTGGTCTATATCCAAAATCATGTTGAAAATTTCGTTAACGTATTTTCGTAGCGTGAATCTTTTATTTCTTTTCTTTTCTTTTTTTATGAAGGGAGATACGTTATAAATATAACCTGTTAAACTTTTCAACTTTAAATAATTAATTTTTAACCTAAAATTTAATTATTTTAAACCGCTGGGGGGCAGATGAGCATGTACGATTTTACGCCAGAGATATTTTGAAGTAACGTTGGTCTAGTGCGTAACGTTCACGCTTTTCCTTTTGAGTACGCGAGTTCAACTCTCGGCTAGGTCTTTTTTTTAAATTTTTTTATTATTTCAATAGTTTTTATTGCTTTTTTTTATTTATATTTTTTTATTTTCTATTTTTTATTAATTTTAAAATCTATTTTTCACAAGTTACTTAAAATATGCTCGTTTTTTTATTAATATTTTTAAATAAATTATTTCATATAGAAAATAATTTAAAATATTAATAAATAAATAATAGTGATATTTACAATACTATAGTTCAATTTTGTCTTTATAAACATATTTCAATATACAATATATATTATAACATAAATAATAATAACTCAGTTTTATTTATTTATTGTAATTTATTGTAAATTTTATAAACTAAATTATAAATAAATTAAACTATACTATTATAAAATAAACATCACTATTATAAAATAAACATCACTATTATAAAATAAACATCACTATTATTTATTTATCAATATTTGTAATTACTACCTATAAAGAATAATTTATTTTTAAAAAATTTTCATTAAAAAAAACAAGCGTACTTGTGAAAAATTAAATTTTAAAATTATTAAAAAAATACAAAATCTAAAAAAAAATAAATATAAAAAGGAATAAAAAATATTAAAACAATAAAAAAAAATAAAAAAAAAGTGACCCTAGCCGAGAGTTGAACTCGCGTACTCAAAAGGAAAAGCGTGAACGTTTCGCACTAGACCAACGCTACTCCGAAATATCTCTGGCGTAAAATCGTACATGCTCATCTGCCCCCCAGCGGTTTAAAATAATTAAATTTTAAGTTAAAAATTAATTATTTAAAGTTAAAAAGTTTAACAGGTTTTATTTATAACGTATCTCCCTTCATAAAAAAAGAAAAGATATAAAAGATTCACGCTACGAAAATACGTTAAAGAAATTTGCAACATAATTTTGGGTATAGACTAGCCATGTTTGCTCGCGTCGCCACCCAAAAGAGGAGGCGACTCAAGCAAACAAAGGATATGAGAGTGGGGAGTCATCGAAGTATACCACGCGAGTCATCAGTGAATGCCGTTCATGCTTTAGTTACTCTCCATACCATCTTTTTTAGTATAAGGTAATCTAATACTAATAGAGCTCACGGCCTGTCATATTTGTATCAATGTTTTATATGCTCGCATAGATGGCAGTTCGCATGCTCTATTAGCATGAATTTTCTCTCAGTGTACGCTTTATACAAAGCTCCGCTTCTTTCGGGCGTCCCTAGACGACACTGTTGTTTTTTTTTTATTTACGTAAGGTACTTGATAGATTTTTTCAAAAATTTGCAGGGAAATTATTTGCGACTGTCAAAAGAAGGGAAATTTTCAAAAATTGATTTTCTTAGTGTAGTTTTAATTTTACAGCATTTTAAAAATTTTGAAAAAGAAATTTTAAAAAGAAAATGTTATTTATTTAGAAAATTAGATCTAGAAAATTGATCGATGGATTCGCTTGAAATTTTACATACTATCTATTATTTTGTCTAAGTAAGCGGTAAGCTATTAAGAATTGATTTTCATAGAGTAGTTTTTGTTTTAGAGCCATTTTAAGAATTTTAAAAAATTGATGGTTTTTTTTTTTTTTTTTGATATTTTACGTTTTTTTTTAAATTCTTAAAATGACTAAAGAAAAAACTACGCTAAGAAAACCAATTCTCAATAGCTTCCGCACCAGTTGATCGAAAAATTCAATTGTACAGAAAATTTGAAGTAAATCCATCGAGTAGTTTTTAAGATTTTATTGGCTCAATAAATAGAAACATTTTTTTCAAAAATTTCATCATGCTCTAAAATTATGACTAATCTAAGAAAATCAGTTTTTAGAAATTTATTTTATTTGGGCAATCGCAAATAATTTTCATGCAAATTTAGAAGCAAATTCATCGTGTAGTAAACGAAAAAAAAAAACAAAAAAATGAAAAATCAAAATTTGTTTTTTTTTTCAAACGACTCTAAAATTAAAACTACACTATAATAACCAATCATCAATAGCTTCCCATCAAATTCGATAAAAAAATTAATTCGATGCAAAATTATAAGCAAATCCATCGAGTAGTTCTCGAGATACAAACTACTAACTGAAATCATACAGACACACAAACACACACACACACACACACATACATACCACTTTTTTCGACTCCCCGAGTTCAAATATGTACAAATTAATGAAAAAATGAAAAGGAAATTTATTTATCCATACAACGCTTTCTCTATGAGAAAGCAAAATAATAAGTATACATTCTTGACTTATAGCTTATTTATCCACAATCATTATTATTTTATAATATAAAGGAAAACAAAGGGTCTATCCGGGTAAGATAGATGAATTGGTCCCAGAAGGAGAGAGAAAAACTGATACAGCTATCATATTATATACAAGAAAATATACCTACATAGAAATTTTCAGCCCTCTAAACCTAAACCTAACCTCAAAAACGCAATTTTTCGTTTTTTGAGTCTCTTAACTCTATCTTCGTCAATTTTTAAGTAAGAATACTCTTTTTTTTTTAAATTTAGGTTTTTTGAAACCCTATAAAATAGTTTTCGATGATTTTTTTGTGGGTGCAAAATTCAAATTTCTAGAGACGTTTAAAAATTTTTTCTTGAGATATTTTGAAAACTATGATAGACGACACTTTGAAAAGAATACATAATATTTATTTATGCACCAAAAGTATGTAAAAATTTTTTGAGATTTTTAAAAGTGGTGGAACAGCGTCGAAAAGGAAAAAAACGGTTATTTTGCGTATTTTTGCCTATACACGGCCTAACCCTCGTATCCTACACTTTCGTTTGCAATATTTTTATGTAAAATTTTATTTTTGGAGACACTCTGGGTTGTAACATATCGAGAATAACTCGGAATTTTCCAATTCTCACGTCAAAGCGCTCCCAGAGACCTTAACCCATTATACTAATGAAAATCAGTATAAATGTCCCGTCAGGTCAAACTCGTATTACAATCCATAAAACTACGCATATATTCTTCTACAGTATATTTAAATATATATAATTCAATACTATAATCAGTAATATACCGATATACTGATTGTATTGTTTTGGATTATCACTCAAACACCACCTAACGGGAGCAATCATCCTAATTCTTCCCAGTACCCCCAAACCCATGTGTACTGCATTTCTATTTACAGAAACAGATAGTAGATATAAGGTGAATCAGCCGGTAGCAGCACAAATCTAGTTTGGAATAAGTTTTTTTAATTGAAATAATACTTATATCAGATATTATTTTATTGCTATCGCTTAGACATACTTGTTATCTTTAAAGTGCACGACATGGAAATTTAGAGCGCCCTTCCAGGGTGCGATCAGCAAAATGTTTACATCCATCTCGCTAACGTTTCACCCAACAGTATTAAAAAGTTAATACTTTATACTTTAAAATTTTAAAAAAATAATTGATATTATCAATTTTATATACTTCAATTATATAAATTGTTCTTAGTTTTGGAATTAATGAAATTTTATCATTTCTATGCTATTTGAAAGATGAAAATTTCACCCTGTTTGTAGAATTTTAGAAAGTATATATTATTATATCGAATCATGCATAATAAGTAGGTGTTATGAGAATTAAGTACAACTTGAAACTTGAGAATTGTTACTTGAGTAACAGCTGTTACTTCAATTGAGTGTGACATCTTTACCGACGACTATCATATCTGTGTGCTTTTATGTTTCATATAAAAAAATAAATGGGGGGTACTGGGAAGAATTAGGATGATTGCTCCCGTTAGGTGGTGTTTGAGTGATAACCCAAAACAATACATTCAATATATCTGTATATTTCTGTTTATAGTATTGAATTATATATATTAAGATATACTGTAGAAGAATATATGCATAGTTTTATGGGTTATGATACAAGTTTTACCTGGCGGGACATTTATGAGTGATTCTACCAAACCTTTAACTTCTTAGGGAACTGTAGAGTGCTGAATTAGAAACTCTATAGCTCAGCTTCTTGAAGAGGCACACGAACATAACACGATTCAAATCAATACTTTAAAGCTAAGAAATATATCCTGGTATTTTTGTGAGAGCACTTAAAAGGTTATTCTGAATATTTTGTAAAATTATCGAAACGAGGGGCCATTTCACGTAAATCATATAAAAATGCAAAATTTTCGAAGATTTATGAAAATATTTAATTTAATATATTGAATAATCAAAAAAAATCATAAGAAATTATTTTTTGACTTCATTACGAAGAATTTGAGCCGAGTCAAACTTGTGTGCCTGCTTAAAAAGTTGAGTAGCAGCCTGCAGAAGATATGTAGTTCTTTTTTGGTAAAATTTAAGATGAGACAATGTTTTCATCAAGCACATAAGTTTATCCCAGCTCAAATTCTTCGTAATAAAGTCAAGAAATAATCTCTCATGATTTTTTTTGATCATCCAATATATTAAATTAAATATTTCTATGAATCTTCGAAAATTTTGCATTTTTATATGACATAATGGCCCCTCGTTTCGATAATTTTACAAAATCTTCAGAATAACTTTTTATGTGCTCTCACAAAAATACCAGGATATATTTCTTGGCTTTAAATCCATTAATTTGACTCGTGTTATGTTCGTGTGCCTCTTCAAGAAGCTGAGCTATAGTGTTTCTAATTCAGCACTCTAGAGTTCCCTAAAAAGTTAAAGGTTTCGTAGAATCATTCTTATACGGATTTTTATTAGTATAATAGGTTTTTAAGGTCTCTGGGAGCGCTTTAACGTGAAAATTATAAAATTTTACTTAAAAATATTGCAAACGAATGTGTAGAATACGAGGGTTAGGCTGTGTATAGGCAAAAATACGCAAAAAAATCGTTTTTTTCCTTTTCAACGCTGTTCCACCACTTTTAAAAATCTGCAAAAATTTTTACATACGTTTGATGCATAAATAAATATTATATATTCTTTCTAAAGTGTCGTCTATCTTAGTTTTCGAAATATCTCAAGAAAAAATTTTCAAACTTCTCTAGAAATTGGAATTTTGCACCTACAAAAAACTCATTATAAACTATTTTATAAGGCTTCAAAAAACCTAAATTTTGAAAAAAAAGAGTATTCTAGCTTAAAAATTGACGGAGATAGAGTTAAAAGACTCAAAAAACGAAAAATTGCGTTTTTGAGGTTAGGTTTAGGTTTAGATAGCTGAAAATTTCTATAGAGGTATATTTTTTTATATAGAATATGATGGCTATATCAGTTTTTCTTTCTCTTGGGGCCAATTCACCTACCTTACCCGACTAGACCCTGTATATAAATAATTATTACACCTGCTTCTTTTTCTTCATGATGTATCTTTATTTGTGTTAATTTATTATGTGATGTCCTATATATAGACTGAAGGTGTGAATGTATTTATTGTATGAATGGTTGGTGAGTAAATGTTTTTTTATTTGATTTTATTGTATTGACTTCGTTTCATGCTATTGTGTACGCTTTTTATTATTTTATTTTATGTATTGTTTATGTATTTTTATTTTTATTTTCCTTTTAAATTTTAATATTATGACTGATAGATAATGAATGCCCGTTTTTAATTTATTGTATTATTGCGTATATTGTTTTATAATCTTAATTATTCTTGTATTATCTGTAGTTTATCTGTGATATTACTTTTAAGTGTGACTTACTTTTTCAGTATTATAAGGATTAGTTATTCGACAGTGATATCAACTTTAAGTGCAATATTTATTTGTAATCTTATATTGTACATTCGTACGAATAAATCATTAATCTAATCTAATCTAATCTATCTTTTTTATCAAAGATTAATACTATTTTAATGCTACTAATTATTTTCTGATGTATTTAATATATTATATATTATCAATTAATAAAAAACAGCAGTAAGTAAAGTATGTTTTTATAATTTGATAATTAACCATTCAATCCTTGAAAAAAAGGTTAACTATTTTCTACACAATATCCCTTGAAAAAGAGATACATGAATTTTTTTTTTAATTATAAAGAAACTAATGGAAAATTAAAAAAATTAATACATTTATGAATTTGAAGAATATAGTTTCTGAAATCATGGTGAGTTTATAAGTTATTTTACACTTCAAAGAAGTTGAATAAATAAAAATTAAAAAATTTTTTTTTAATTTTTTCTTATTACTAAAATTGTTTAAATAATAAAAAAAATGACCCCAAAATTATTTCTCAAGTGATATGGAAAAAAATTTAGTTGAAATTGATGAAAAGTTTCAAAAACATTGTTATTGTTTATTTATACTTGTTACGAGGAGGTCACGTATCTCTGTCCTTTTCTAATCAAAGAAATGATTTTTTACAAAAACTAATAACTTTATCAAAAAATGAAGAGAAAGCCGCATCTTGCATCAAAAAAAGCAATTTTTTCTTTGATGAGAAAAAATTTATTTTATCGTTTCGTTTTCAAGAAAACCTTAAAAAACCAAATTGTCCACCCTAACCTCTATGATTTGAGTTTTTCAAGGTTTTCTTGAAAACGAAGCAATTAAATTAATTCTTTCTTATCAAAGAAAATATTGCTTTTTTTATTACGAGATGCGGCTTTCTCTTCATTTTTTGATAAAGTTATTAGTTTCTGTATAAAACTCAATTCTTTGATTAGAAAAGGACAGAGATACGTGACCTCCTCTTAAATAAATTTTTTGGGGGCAATGACTGCATAATGTTAATATTTTCGAATGCTACCCCAAATTAAAAAAAAGGCTTTGTGTTCATTTTTCATGTTGTGTTCATTCTAGCCCAGCTAGATTCAAGTTTATTGATTTGTTTATTATTTTCTAGTCAGATTATTTTCCGATGTTTTTGTAATCATTCGCACAAAAAAATACAATTACATTTTTACTTAATAAATATCATGAAGTGTACATTTATTTATCTCATTGTTGACCCTGACACAAAAAAAAGAAAAAAACTACAGTGCCGTCTAAGGACGTCCAAAAGAAGCGAAGCTTTGTATAAAGCGTAGTAACCAAACGTTAAAAAAATAATGAAAATTATTTTTTTTAACGCTTAGTTCCTACGCTTTCATACAAAGCTTCGCTTCTTTCCGGCGTCCCTAGACGGCACTTATGTTTCTTTATGTCCTTCAAGTAGTAAAAATGTTAAAATAATTTGAATTCTGTAATTCTTGCATGATAAGATTTATTAATTAGTTTTATGTACAAAGTTTTAACATACAATAATAGAATCATTCATAAATTTGTATGTTCACCAGAAGTATATTAAGTAATTTGTACACCACTATTCTCATTTTTATATTGTACCAAAGTAACTGTTGGTTGATGGTGACTAAATTATGGTACAAATGTTTTCAATTCTGTTCTTATAGAATTACAATTCACACGCTTTATTTACAGTCGACAGAAAGCGGGATAGACGAAACAACACATTGCAACGGATATTCAAGAGAAATAGATAGGAAGCGATGACTGATATAAGTGAGAGAGAAACAGAAGGCCACGCACACTGAGTTAGGGAGAAGTGGGGATGGGAGGCAGTGTGCACGTACTGGCACGATATGTATACACGCGCGCCGCAACTGCCACTCTGTATACCTTCTGACGCCCCAAAGCGCCCTGTTTTTTTCCCTTTTTAATTTTTATAATTTGTATTTTCATTTAATTTTATTTTCTTATTTTTTCATTACTATTTGTTATATTTTTTAATATTTAATTATTTAAAAAATTTTTTTTCATTTTAATTTTAATTTATTATCATTATTTATTTATTCAATTACTTATTTGTTTTCAAAGTAATTATTTCTTTTAAGTAATATATTTTTTTTCTCTTTATTAAATCATTTTTTAATTTAATTTTATTATTTTATTAATAAATTATAAGCGCATAGAGGCATAGTAAGCGCGTGACCTATATACAAGGTTGTATATAGGTCAACGCACAGCTGGCTTACAGCCGCGAGGCAACCTCACAGCGCGCTTACTATGTTTTAATATTTAAGCATATAAGAGCGAGCGAGATGGAGAAATAAAACTCTGAAACTTTGTAAAGCCTGTAAGCGCGCGCAACTTTAAAAGCTCCCCACCATTGTAAGAGAGATGGAGAGAAGCTCGGCGCGTATAAAAGCCCGAGTCTCGCTGACTCGCGCGCCTTATTCTTGAATCGACTCAGACCGGTAACAATTGGGATATACAAGCGCTTAGGCTTAACGCCCTTTGTTTACCTGAGTTGACATTTAATCAAGAACCAAATATAAATTTCTTGGCCGTAGAATATCTTTTCGCTTAGCAATTGGGACATACAAGCGCTTAAGCTTAACGCCCTTTGCTTTTTAAAGCGAAAAATTAAAATAAACTTAATGAACCGATAACAATTGGGACATATAAGCGCCTAAGCTTAACGCCCTTTGTTATCTAAGGTTTTGATTAAAAAAGAAATTCGAATTGAGCTCTATTTAACTCTGGGGACATACAAGCGCCCTAGGCTTAACCCCCAGGTTAATATTAAGAGCTTTCAAATAAAATAAATTGAGCTTTCATCTTTAAAGAGCTTCTCTTTTTCTCTCACCGGAGAGTTTTTTTTTTTTTCATTTTGTAATTACATACTTATATTTTTGCTTAAAACAAAAGAATATTTAATATAATATATATTTCCTTTTATTATTAAAAACAGTAATACATTAAATACTAACAAAGGAAACGCCTAGCTTTATTAATAAGCTGACGTTTCATTAACAAAATACTTAACAGCTACCCTCTAATCTGGCCTATTGCCCGAACGGAGCTTGTGTAGTTTGTTAAATAGGGACCTAGCAGCTACACTCCAATCCGGCCTACTGCCCGAACGGAGCTTTTGTAGTTTGCTAGTAAAGTATTTAATAGCTACCCTCCAATCTGGTCCATTGCCCGAAAGGAGCTTGCGTAGTTTATTAAATACATTTAAAAAAATTATACAAGTCGTGTACATAAAATTAAAAATATATCGCGTTTATATTATACGCTAATTAATCTAGCATCGAATTTGGACCATAATTTATTTTTTTTAAAAAGTAACTATTACCCACTTGGGTACGTTACAACCTATATATATCGTGTAACGCTTTTAAAATCTGACGCTTAGCACGGATAAAATGGCTGCGCGGTAAGCGCCCAGAACGTCCGTATAAAAGCTTCGCTTCAAAAATTATACGGAAATTTCAGTGCATTCAAAGAAGATTATCATGATGCTTTCTTGAGACAATCATGACGCTGACCTTCGTGCGCAACTAGAACGGCTGCAACTGGAAAATAAGCGAATAGCACAATAACAGGTGCAACAACAACAACAACTGTGAAGTCTTGGCCTTACATCAGGACAGAATTAATAATTATTTTTTGTTGTTATGAGGGAAACGAGTTTATGTTTTATTATAATATTAAATAGAAAAATAAAGTTAATAATTGATTTTAAAACGTTTTATTAAATGTTAGTTTAGTGGTAGAAAGACTTAACGAATTTTAATTGATTTGAATCGTTGTCACGATTAAATATACTTGAATTTTGGAAAAAATATATAGAAATATAATTGTAATAGTCTTACCTTGATTCAGCAAGTAGATATAAAGCAAGTACAGTCAGACGATAAACGAATACATTTGATTTAATATTTAATTAGATGGATATTTATTTTTATGCTTTGAATAATATTTTATAATCGATTGAATAAAATTATTTTGTAATCTTTATAGTGCGATCTAATTATATGGTGCGAATTATTTAAAGTGCTAAGAATTTCCTGTATAATATTGTCTTTTTAAGTGCTTTCTTTAAAGTGCTCTCATTAATCTAATTTTTCATTAGTATTTATAGTTATTATTCATATTTATTATTTATGAATAACTGTTTTAAGATTTCTCTGAAGTTGATATATAAAATAGATTATCAAGCATTTTTATAAAGTTTTATAATTTCATTCGTATAACTGATTTTAAATTTCCTCAACTGTTCTACTAATTTTTTTATTTAGCTTAACATATTCTTCCATTATTTAATAACTGTTTTAATTATTTTATGCTAATAAAAAAGAAAATATAACTTTTAAGAAAATATACGTTAGGATGTAACACCTTGGGGCTCAAGATGTTGTTTATCGGTACGAGAAACAACAAGGGTTGAAAATACAGTTATTAAACAATTCACATGAATTTTTTCTTATGATCTATTTACGTATGATTAGTATTTAGTTCTTACAATTATTCAATGAATTTTCGGCATATTTTGCAATAGTGAGTGAGTGACATAGTTTTGTTAATGTACTTGTCTGGGAAATATTACGACTTAAAAATAGAAAAAAAAATTTTTTTATTCACCTGTGTTTAAATTTCAATTATTTTTTAGAAAATGATGGTAGAAAAATTTTACCTGGTTAGTTTTAAAGGTATTTTGCTTAACTTAAAATTTATATTTTAGTTTTTTTACTAGGTTCAAAATTGACCGAGGTTTAGCAATTTTTGTTCAAAAAAGGGTCCTTTTTATTTTTCCGATATCTGCTTAATGAGAGGAGATATAGAAAAATGGCTAATAAAAAAAGTGTATTTTTGTATGTAGAATAACCTTAAATTTTCTCAAAATTTTTTGTGCATATAGTCTTATTTTCTCAAAATTTTTTTTGCACTATAGTCTTATGAGAGTACTGCAACAATATCAAAAAAATTAAAATGCACGAAAAATTTTGAGAAAATTTAAGGTTATTTTACATACAAAAATACACTTTTTTTATTAGCCATTTTTCTATATCTCCTCTCATTAAGCAGATATCGAAAAAATAAAAAAAACCCTTTTTTTAAACAAAAATCGCTAAATCTCGATCAATTTTGAACCTAAAAAAAAACTAAAATATAAATTTCAAGTTAAGCAAAATACCTTTAAAACTAGCCGTGTAAAATTTTTATACCATCATTTTCCGAAAAATGATTCAAATTTAAACAGAGGCGAATAAAAATTTTTTTTTTTTATTTTCAAGTCGTAATATTTCCCAGACAAGTACTCAAAATTAAATTGCCAATACACCATTAAGAAGTCCTTACAAATACGTTTAAAAAGAGTGGTCGTAGAGTTCTGTGCGACCCTTATTTGTTGAGATACAAAATTTTTTAATTAGTACTTTTTTTCTCAAGGGTGGCCCTTTTTTATTGGACCCCACTGTATATATATATATATATATATATATATATATATATATATATATATATATATATATATATATATATATATATATATATATATATATATATATATATATATATATAACCTTTATAATTTGTCCAGGCGAATTACCATTTTGATTGGATGTAAAAGGTAGAGGCAAAAAAACAATTGGATTCGGTCGGAAAAATGGTCCACAGAAAATGGTATTCATGTTTCGGCGCGCAGAAGCGAGCTTCTTTAATTATTAACAAAAAAATTAAAAAATGCGCAAAAAACATGATTTCTCTTTTGAATTTCGACTTACATCTTGGAAACTAATGGTTTTTATTGAAAATATGACCGAATAAAAGTTGTTTCTTAGGAAATTTCTTATAAAGTCTGGTAGGTGCGATATACGAAATTGCAAATATTTTCTTGCAAATGACGAAAACATGAAAAAAAAAACAGTTAAAAAAACGGTTTTTTTTATACAATTCTTTTCAATTGTTTAAATTATTTTTTGTTAGTAGTATATCATAAGAAAGTAACTTTGAGCTATTAACAATAAGTAAGCGAAATCAGATTCTCGTACGTTTAATAGTTTTTGCATAATTGAAAAGTTAATTAACAATACGCTTGAACTTTAAGCAATAGTTTAGAAAAACGCATCGGTTCAAAGCCATCCGCAATTTTTTATAAATTCTATAAAGGTCCACCTACAATATCCCTTCGGAATTTTGTGTAAATTTTTATTTTTACAGACACAGGAATGTTTTTAAAAAAAAGTTAATTTTTCAATTTGTTAATTAAGGGCGCCAGGAAGCCAAAACTCAAGTTATTTAGATTTTTCAAATTGCAATAGAAAGTTCTTTGAAAAACGAAACTTTTGCAAGAAGATTTGTTGAATTCCAATAAATAGGTAATTAGATACAAAGTCTTAAAGTCTAGATTTGATCACAACAATAATATTTAAGGTAGAGTACATTTTCTTTATGGAATCGATAGTGTTTATCTAGTACTTTTTACTTAAGAAATATTATTAAAATGTGCCATGAGCTTCTTGTAGAAAATTGTTTTATAAGTCTCTCTAGTCGAACGAAAAAAGTAGCGTGTTCGGCTTCGCGCGGTGGTGGGAATACAGAATTATAGCGACAAGAAACTGACCGCGCGACTTCAAATTCATAGAGCGGGAAAAAATCTCGACATCTCAGCTTCTGTACAAGTTAAAGAGATGATTTTTTTCTTATTTCGTATGCCAAAATGAAAAAAACGCATTGGCGAGCTTTGTTTTTCTCTATCTACAATTATTCTGGCAGTGCGGAAAGCATTATATAAATAGTAATTTTTTACTCATACAATTTTATTAGCTAAGCATATAGATATTGAAAAAAATTACTTAAAAAAGATAATAAAATTAATAAATTTTTAGCCTTCCATAATTAAATTTTTTTTTATTTCTCAATTTTATAATTTAAATTAAAACAAAATAATTTTAATAAGAAATATTTTATAATTTCAAAACTTTTTTTCTGTCTTGTTTTTATATTACTTAAATTATTTTATATTTTTTTATGCTATTTCAAAAAGGGAACAAAAAATGGTTATCGCACATTGGTCCTTTTAGAACTGAGTCTCTATTCATTTGTGAAAATAGGGATATCCCCTTCATAAAATAATCTACCTGGTACTATAAGTATTATAATTTCTTTTCCCGAAATTTTGAGACGATTTAAGAAATAAGGATAGAGAGGGAAAAAAAGAGAACAATAGCTATATACGTATAATGTTTATATATATATATATATATATGGGTCAATCCACGTCAAACGGATAATGGCTCTGTCCAAAATTGTAAATCACCGAAACAGTCGTGCATGGGCTCAAAATTTTCGTCTTACACTCTACTTTCTTTTGCAATGTAGCGATTTTGAAAAATCCAAAATGGCGGCCTTGATATGGCGACTCAAACCTAGGAATTTCATAAGAAATTTTCAAAAATTTATTTTAATTCATTCAAATCTGATTTTACATATTTTTTATATCAGAAATCAATTTAGCGTTCGATTTTACATGAGAATATAGTATTGCACTCAAGGTGAAAAAATTTTACAACATCATCTGAAGGTCATATCGCGATACAATAGTTATTTCTCGAATTAATCATTGATAAACGTTGATTAGTAAGAAAATGAAGATACTGATAGGTAACTTGAGTCACTGAATCCAAATCTGATATCCGCTTAACCCTACCAGTGGAGACCGGAGATCAAAGTCATTTGAAGGTCAAATCGCGAATATCTTTTATTATTTGATAAGATTAACACACCTATAAGTTTTAAGTGATGCTGGATCCGAATCCGAGACCTGTTGGAGTGTCAAACGACGTAATTACAGAAAAATTCGTTTCAAACTGTGGTTTCTTGGAGAACAAAAGTTTTCTTTTAGTCAATATTTGATTAATTTTTACGTAATTACGTCGTTTGACACTCCAACAGACCCCGGTTTCGGATTCAGCGACACGTAAAACTTGAAGGTGTCCTAATGGTATCAAATAAAAGATACTCGCGATTTGACCTTCAAATGACTTTCATACAGATCTTGTAGGGTTAAGCGGACATTAGATTTAAATTCGGTAACTCGAGTTATCTATCAGTATCTTCATTCCCTCACTAATCAACATTGATCAATAAGTAATTTGAGAAATAACTATTATTTCCCGATATGACCTTCCGATGACATTGTAAATTTTTTTTACTCCGAGTGCAATACTATATTCCTATGTAAAATTGAACGCTAAATTGATTTCTGATGTAAAAAAATATGTAGGATCTGATTTGAATAATTTAAAATCAATTTAGAAAAATTTTTTATGATATCTCTAGGTTCAAGCCGCCATATTGGAGCCGCCATTTTGGATTTTTTAAAATCGCCACATTGCAAAAGATAGTAAAGTGTAAGACGAAAATTTTGAGCTTATATACGATTTTTTTGGTGATCTACAATTTTGGACAGAGCCATTATCCGTTTAACGTGCATTGACCCATATATATATATATATATATATATAAATAATTGCCGAAAATAATCATTTCATATATATATACTAGGGGAGGTTCCCCCCTGCTCGCTTCGCTCGCCAACCCCCCATTGCATCACCTTCTACAAATATAAACTTTTATATATATAATTTTTGAATTTATATTAATTTAAAATTATTATTTTTTTTTTTTTTTTTTTTGTTTCTTGGTCATGAAGATTAGTATTTATTAGAAGTTAAATACACTTATTAAGGTATATGAAGTTAAGTATAATAAAACGTTTTATGATAGTTTAATACTTTAAATATGTTGAAGATATCTATAATAATATTCAATCGCTTTACGATAGGAGCACAACCATTCAACGTATTTACCTCGAGCTCAGCCCAATGTTCTTTTCTCTTTCTAATTTCGTTTATTCTTTGATAACAATTAATTAAATTAGCTAACAATTAACTACCTTTCAGCTATCTCTCAGCTAACTTTCAGCTAAATTTTATTTGAATTTCAGCTATCTCTCAGCTAACTTTCAGCTAAATTTTATCTGAATTCCAGCTAACTTTTAGCTAACTTTCAGCTAAATTTTAGTTGAATTTCAGCTAACTTTCAGCTAAATTTTAGCTGAATTTCAGCTAACTGAGGGCACATAAAATTCTTATACACGGTGGCGGCGGCGGCGGCGTAGGCGATATATCTTTATTATATAGTATATATATATATATATATATATATATATATATATATATATATGTATATCTTCCTATATTATATAGTTATATAAAAAAAAAACCTCCTCATCTACCCCTCATTTTTCCTCCTCCTCTTTTGTATGCTTAAAACTTCACAATCCACTCCTGAAAATAACGTAAAAATCTGTCTAGAAATGATCTTTTCTGAGAAAAAAAAAGACACCCCTCTACTACCCAAGTCACCCCTCTTGCTACCCCTCGTACGTCACTCACCCCCCCTCCCTCAGATAATTTAGCTAAATTTACCTTATTTTATTAATGTATTTGTTACTCATTCTCTATACCACTACTATCACTCTTCCCACTACTACCACATCACTCCTACCCCTCCAAAAAAATCAAAAGTCACCCCTCAAAATAAAGTAAAAATGTCTCTTGAAATGTCTTTAAAAAAAAAAAAAAAAGATTTCCCCCTCTACCCCAGTCACCCCTCTCCTACCCAAGTCTACCTCTCTGTCCACAAATCACCCCCTCACTACCCAAGTCACCCCTTTTGCTACCCCTCATGTCCCTAATACACTATTCATAATCATTTAGTGTTTGTTTTTATATCCTTAATTAATATTTAAATTTTACCAATATTTTTTTAAAAAACCTTCTTGTTTGATGACTCCAATACTTTAGAGACCAAATTTGGTTATAAAAATATTGGTATTTAATTATCTTAAATATATTGATTCTTTATTTTATTTTTAAACGTCAATTATTTATTTGAAATATAAACTATTAAGAAAAAAGTTTTTTAATATTATATTTATGAAATACTTGCTTAAGGCTATATAATGAAATATATATTTAATACATAGTTAATAATATTATAGATTATTGATATAATTATTTTTCAACCATCAAATAATAACTACGTTCCTTAGACAACTTTCCACACCACCCATACTGAGACAAAAGAAAATAAAAAACTTCTACTTTCAACATTTAAGCTTACTTTTTTTTGGGTCCAAGCTGTATTTGCCTAAAAGTAAAGCACATTTTACTTTGTCTTGATTGTCTTGGTCAGAAAAACTTATTAAAAAATTTCCTACATCTAAAAGATTCTTCTTTCAGGTTAGCTTAAATTTGTTTTCTTGTTGTCTTGAGTTTATCTTGTGAAAGTTTTAAGTAGAAGTTTTTATTTTTTTTATCAGTTTAACGAGGTATTATCAATGACGCGTTGGTTTTTTTAAATTTTGTTTATAAAGAAAAATTAAACAATAAAAGTGGTACCCTTCGCCAGTAGTCCTACACAACCACTTTTAAAATAATATAAATTTAAAAAATTTTTTCAAATTTCTTTAAATGTCAAAAGTGAAAATGTTATTGTAAGTTTTTTATTAATTAAAAAGATAAAAATTATAATAATTATTAATTCATTTATTTATAAAAAAGTAAAAATGAAAATTATATTGATAATGTAAAATTTTATCTCTTATACTCTTTATACAAATAAATAAAGTTATATAATTTTTATTTTATTTTTCTCTAATATTTTCAATATTTTAAGGAATATATTTATATCCTTTTTCGTTTGTTTACATTTAAACAGTTATAATATAAATTATATAACAAATTATAAATTTTTTATATAAAGAGTGTGATATTAATTTTTTAATATTTAAATAAACAATTCAATTAGATTTAATTCTTTAAAAAACGATTTCATATAAATTTATAATATATTTTTAATATATTTATTTTAAAATTATAACTCTAGTTATTATGATTTTCTTACTTATTTTATTGTTTTTAATATATATTTAAATCAATCTAAAATAAAATAAATCATAATTAATTAATTTATAAAGAAATATTAAATTATAAGTATTTTAAATTTCAATTATATATTATTTTAAAATATAATATTAAAAAATAAACTTAATATAAACTAATTATAATATAATATCAAAAAATATACTTATCTAAAATTACAAAATATAATAATATTATATTACTAATCTGGAGGCTAAAAAGAAATAAGTAAATTATTTTGTTTTTCATTTATTTAAAAAAAATATATTCAAAATTAAAAAAATAACCTCATTTAGAAACATTTCGTTTCCATTAATTAAATTGACAATATCCATTTTTGTTTTATTTAAAACCTTTATATTTTCAATTCCTCCAATTTTTAAAATGAATGAATTTTCTATTTATTAATAATAAATATAATATATACATATATATATTTATAAATTTACTATATATAAATATAAATTTATAATACCAAATTCTTGCAAATCTCCAATAATTTCCAATTTTTTGCCTTTTTCTATTTTTAATATATCATCGTCTGTAGAATTTATTACAATTTCTAATTTGTAATGACCATCAATTATATTAGAATAATATTTTGTACTATTCTTATCTTTTTGAATAAATTTATTTCGCAAAAATCCTTCAATTTCTAAAAAATTTTTATAAAACGTATATAATATATATCATAAGTTTATTAATTGAACAATATACTTATTAATCCTTTTTTTATCGGAATTTTATTGAAATTGATTTTTTCTGGATTTTTTTAAATTTTTCATGTCAATTTCTCCAAGCGATGTTATTGATGAATAATGGTATAAAGTTAATTCATAAGGCATATTTCCATGATTAAAGCGCGTAGCACTTTTCACAGACACATTTTCTATTAATATTTTCTAAAAATACATATTCATTTTAGATAAATATTTTTAAATATTTCAACAATAATATAAATATAATTAGTATTTTACATCATGAAGCTTCAGATCATTTTTAAATTTACATATATTGTCATTAAATGTGTTACATTGAATGAATACACCATTATTATTATTCACAATAAATTTTAATAAAGGAAATTCTGTATCAGTTTGTTTATTTAAAAAATGTTCTTCGTCTATAATTTCTTGAATATAAGCTACAAGTAATCTAAAATTAAATTTAAAAATATGTTTATTTTGATTATTAATTTTTTTTTAAGAATGATTATAATAATTTTAATTAATTGTAAATATTACGTAGATTTATCTCCAATTTTTATTTTTTTTTTTTTAAATCAGATGAAGACATCATTAAACTTTTTTTAGTTACTGGTTCATCAGATGATCTTTCTTCATTATTTTCTTTTTGACATTTTACTAATAAAGAAATAAAATATTAAAAATAATACCTCAACGAAAGGATTGGCAGTTCAGAAAAATCTAATATTATTGATGTAAGTATAAATGTTTTATTGATGTAAGTATAAATGTTTTATTTAATCAGATAAAACATTTGAATTAAGATAAATTTCGAAAGCATAAAAAAAAAATTATAAGTATTATAATTTTTCTATGTTAAGAAGAAATCGGATTCTGTTTTCTGTTAATACAGGCAAAAATATTATAAACATATACCTACATTTCAGTATGCTTACTTTTTTCAAAAAGAAAGCAGTAAAATTTTTGTTCTGCATAAATATTTATATGACGATTAATGATTGAATAAATAACCAAAATCTCAATTAGACAAGAACAGTGAATTTTGCCTGTTTTTAATAAGTACTTTGTATGTAGATATAATTATATACATGCGTACACAAAGTGAAGATGTTTATAAATTTTCAAACTTTCTATAAAAAAATGTATTTAAAATGAATTAAAACACTTGTTACTTTTCTTTCATGCTTAATCATTTTAGAAAATTTCAATTATATTTTATTGAAACTAATTATAATCTAATCTAATTATATTTCCAATCTATTTTTCTGAATTGTAAATCCTTTGGCTGAGATAATATTTTACGATCAATAATTATTTGAATATATTAAATGATAAATAATTACTTAAGTTTTTAAGTTAGCCTAGTTATCTACTTTATGAGTATTATAGTGTCGTTTAAAATTATCTTTCCTAGTATATCTTTTTCCACAAAATTTACAAATAATAAAATTATTATGTACATGAGTTTTTCAATGTCTGTTTAAATGATCAATCCTTGCAAATTTTTTTGTACAGTTAGTGCAATTATAATTTTTATTTTTTTTATGTCCTTGAAAGTACAATAGTTGAAGAAAACAAATATCCACAATACAAAAGAAAAAATAATATTTTAGATAATCATACATATAATTTAAAAAATAATAAAAAAATTATACAAGTTGATAATTCTATAGTAGTTCCTTACAACAGTTTTTTGTTAGCAAAATATAATGCTCATATCAATACTGAACTTTGTATGTCAATACAAAGTATAAAATATATTTATGATTATATTTATAAAGGTGTAGATAAAGCTTACTGTAAAATAAAACAAGATAAAAATGAAGAAAATAATAATGATGATGTTTATGATGAAATAACTCAATACATAGATGGAAGATATTTAAGTCCAATGGAGGCCGCAAGGAGATTACAAGCATTTCCACTATGCGGTAGAAGTCATACAGTAATAAGATTAAATATCCATACAGAAAATCAACAAAAAATAATTTTTGATGAAAATAATATACATTCAGCATTAAACAAATGCGAAACAACATTGACTGCATGGTTTAAATTGAATAAAAAAGATGATTTTGCTAAAAAAATTAAATATGTTAATATCCCACAATATTATATTTTTAATTCTAAGACTAAATCTTGGATTTAAAAATCAAAACTTAGAAAAAATATAGCCATAGGTAGATTAAATGTAGTATCACCAAAAGATAGTGAACGTTTTTTTTTAAATTAATATTAAACAGGGTAAAAGGTCCAACATCTTTTAAAGATTTACGAACTTATGAAAATGTAACTTATAATACTTACAATGAAACTGCTCTTGCAATGAATTTAATAAAACACGAAAAACAAATTTATTATATTTTTGAAGAAGCATGCCATGTTATGTTACCAGTACAATTACGTAAATTTTTTGCATGTTTTTTATTATGTGAAAATATTCAAGGTAACAATATTTGGGAAAAATATGAAAAATTTTTTATTGAAGATTTTAAAGAAAATGAAGAAAACAAAGCTTTATCCCATATTAATCAAATATTAAATTCAGAACAAATGTCATGTGAAAATTTTGGTTTACCTGAACCAAATGAAAACTATATCGAGGAAAACGAAGAAATTAATAATGGAATTATAATTTTTAGTAAAAAAAAATTTAATAAAATGTATAAACAATTGAATAACGATCAAAAACATATTTTTGAACAAATAATAAATAATAATCATAAAATTTTTTTCATAGATGGACCAGGAGGTTCTGGAAAAACATTTTTATATAAAACATTAATATATTATTTTATAACAATAAAAAAAAAATTCTTATCAATGGCTTGGACAGGTATTGCTTCAATTTTACTACCAAAAGGTTTAACCAGTCACCGAACTTTTAGATTACCGTTAGACTTAAACAATATTGAAAGTGCATTTTTAAAATTTGATTCAAATAAGAAAAGATTAAGAGAAGCAAATGTAGTTATATGGGACGAAGCATCAATGATTCCTAAAAAAGCTTTAGAAATAGTTGACAAAACATTAAAAGATGTCTGTAATAATAATGAAATTTTTGAAGGGAAAATTATTATTTTAGGTTGAGATTTTCGTCAAATTTCACCTGTATTAAAACATGGAAATAAAAATACAATTATAGAACAAACTATAAAATATTCAACCCTATGGCCCATGTTTCATATTTTTAAATTTAAAAAAAATATAAGACCTAATGATGAAAATTTTTTATTATTTTTATTAGATATCGGAGAAGGAAAAGTTGATACATTAATTATACCAGAAAAATGGAAAACATATAATGTTTGCAATAAAATTTATCAAAACATTAACAATAATTATTGTTTTTCGAATAATGTTATTTTAAGTACGCATAATGAAGATGTGAATATTTTAAATGATAAAATATTGAATTTAATTAATAATGAAACAATGAAATATTATAGTATTGATTATGCAACATATAAGGATGTTGATCAAACAGATAATAATATTCATTCAAATTATCCAATAGAAATGTTAAATAATATAAGAGAAGGATTAACTCCACATGAACTTAATTTAAAAATAAATGCCATAATAATGCTAATTAGAAATTTAAGTATAAAAGATGGATTATGCTATGGAACACGATTAAAGATAACGAGATTATTTAAATACAATATAGAAGCTGAAGTAATTACAGTCGAAAATGAAGAAAATAAAGTTTTTATACCGCGTATTACATTAAGCACAAATGAATCATCGTCTTTACCATTTATTTTATATAGAAAACAATTCCCTAATAAATAATAAAAAAAGTATTATAGCGTCTAGAGCAGAGCCTGTATAAAACATTATAAAAATACGCTCCACTTAAGAATCCAATGTTAAAGTATACAGGCTTGGATGAAACGCTACGTTAGAAAACATATTGACCAAAAAAATGTAGGAATCAAAAAAATATAAAGCTCAAGAAAATATAAGCCCAAAAAATATAGAGACCGAAAAAATATTGGGCCTAAAAAAATATTAAGTCCAAAAAATAATAAGGCTCCAGAAAGTATTATGCTTAACAAAATATAAGGCCCGAAAAAAATTAAGGCCTGAAAAAATATAAGGCCCGAAAAATATAGAGACCGAAAAAATATTGGTCCTATAAAAAATTAGGGCCCAAGAAAATATAAGGCCCAAGAAAGTATTAGGCTCAATAAAATATTAGGCCCAAAAAAAATCAAGGCCCAAGAAAATATAAGGCCCAAAAAATATAGAGACCAAAAAAATATAGGGCCGAAAAAAATTAGGGCCCAAGAAACTATAAGGCCCAAAAAATATAGAGACCAAAAAAATATTGGGCCTAAAAAAATATTCAGTCCAAAAAATTACAAGGCCCAAAAAAATATAAGGCCCAAGAAAGTATAAGGCTCAATAATATATAAGCCCCAAAAAATATAGAGACCAAAAAAATATTGAGCCCAAAAGAATATTAAGTCCAAAAAATTACAAGGCCCAAGAAAATTATAATGCCCAAGAGAATATAAGGCCCAAGAAAATATAAGGTCCAAGAAAATATAAGGCCCAAGAACATAAAAGGCCCAATAAAATATAAGGCCCAAAAAATATGGAGACCGAAAAAATATTGGACCTAAAAAAATATTGAGTCCAAAAAATTATAAGGCTCAAAAAATATAAAGCCCAAAAAAGTATAAGGCTCAATAAAATATGAGGCCAAAAAAATATAGAGACCGAAAAAATATTGAGCTCAAAAAAATATTGAGTCCAAAAAATTTTAAGGCCCAAAAAATATAAGGCCCAAGAAAGTATAAGGCTCAATAAAATATGAGGCCCAAAAAATTATAAGGCCCAAGAAAGTATAAGGCTCGATAAAATATAAGGCCCAAAAAAATATAGAGACCGAAAAAATATTGGGCCCAAAAAAATATTGAGTCTAAAAAAACATTAGGCACAAAAAAATATTGAGTCCAAAAAGTTACAAGGCCCAAGAAAATTATAATGCCCAAGAAAATATAAGGCCCAAGAAAATATAGAGACCGAAAAAATACTGGGCTTGAAAAAATATTACAAGGCCCAAGAAAATTATAATGCACAAGAAAATATAAGGCTCAAAAAATATAGAGACCGAAAAAATATTGGGCCCAAAAATATTAAGTCCGAAAAAATATAAGGCCCAAGAAAGTATAAGGCTCAATAAAATATAAGGCCCAAAAAATATAAGGCCCAAGAAAGTATTAGGCTCAATAAAATATAAGGCCAAAAAATATAGAGACCGAAAAAATATTGGGTCCAAAAATATTAAGTCCAAAAAATTATAAGGCCCAAAAAAATATGAGGCCCAAGAAAATATCAGGCTCAATAAAATATGAGGCCCAAAAAATTATAAGGCCCAAGAAAGTATAAGGCTCAATAAAATATAAGGCCCAAAAAAATATAGAGACCGAAAAAATATTGGGCCCAAAAAAATATTGAGTCTAAAAAAACATTAGGCACAAAAAAATATTGAGTCCAAAAAGTTACAAGGCCCAAGAAAATTATAATGCCCAAGAAAATATAAGGCCCAAGAAAATATAGAGACCGAAAAAATACTGGGCTTGAAAAAATATTACAAGGCCCAAGAAAATTATAATGCACAAGAAAATATAAGGCCCAAAAAATATAAGGCCCAAGAAAGTATAAGGCTCAATAAAATATAAGGCCCAAAAAATATAAGGCCCAAGAAAGTATTAGGCTCAATAAAATATAAGGCCCAAAAAATATAGAGACCGAAAAAATATTGGGTCCAAAAATATTAAGTCCAAAAAATTATAAGGCCCAAAAAAATATGAGGCCCAAGAAAATATCAGGCTCAATAAAATATGAGGCCCAAAAAATTATAAGGCCCAAGAAAGTATAAGGCTCAATAAAATATAAGGCCCAAAAAAATATAGAGACCGAAAAAATATTGGGCCCAAAAAAATATTGAGTCTAAAAAAACATTAGGCACAAAAAAATATTGAGTCCAAAAAGTTACAAGGCCCAAGAAAATTATAATGCCCAAGAAAATATAAGGCCCAAGAAAATATAGAGACCGAAAAAATACTGGGCTTGAAAAAATATTACAAGGCCCAAGAAAATTATAATGCACAAGAAAATATAAGGCTCAAAAAATATAGAGACCGAAAAAATATTGGGCCCAAAAATATTAAGTCCGAAAAAATATAAGGCCCAAGAAAGTATAAGGCTCAATAAAATATAAGGCCCAAAAAATATAAGGCCCAAGAAAGTATTAGGCTCAATAAAATATAAGGCCCAAAAAATATAGAGACCGAAAAAATATTGGGTCCAAAAATATTAAGTCCAAAAAATTATAAGGCCCAAAAAAATATGAGGCCCAAGAAAATATCAGGCTCAATAAAATATAAGGCCCAAAAAATATAGAGACCGAAAAAATATTGGGCCTAATAAAATATTGAGTCCAAAAAATATAAGGCCCAAGAAAGTATAAGGCTCCATAAAATATGAGGCCCAAAAAATTATAAGGCCCAAGAAAGTATAAGGCTCAATGAAATATAAGGCCCAAAAAAATAAGGCCCAAAAAAATAAGGCCCAAAAAATATAGAGACCGAAAAAATATTGGGCCCAAAAAAATATTGAGTCTAAAAAAACATTAGGCCCAAAAAAATATTGAGTCCAAAAAATTACAAGGCCCAAGAAAATTATAATGCCCAAGAAAATGTAAGGCCCAAGAAAACGCAAGGCTGCAGCGGAGCTTTCTCTCTTCTTCTAATCATGAAGAGAGCTCCGCTGTAAATGAATACTCTCATTTCTCTACGACAAATAGTTCAATTGCAAATTAAAAGTTAATTAGTAAAAAGCGATTTTTTTATATCGCAGTTTTAAACAATTAATTTTTAAAAAATCGACTAGCTACCAATTGTACAGTAAAGAAAAAATGTTAAACTTTTAAAATCACTTTGACGCACCCTCGTACGATGCATAGCGGCTTGAAAATAATCACGCTAATATGGTATTTTATACAGGAAAAAGCTTTTTATTTCTATTTGATATCTACAGTTTACTTGAAAAAATTTTTTGTACAATTGATAGTTTTTTGTCTGCGGTCAAAATAGTGTTTTTTTCGTTAGTTTGTTAATAAAAATATAATATATATCCTACAATAGAATTTTGGTTCATTTATTGGGTTAATGTTCCTGATAACCTCTCCTACTAGAATCAGTTCGAAAACCCTGGGTTACAATTTTTCTGAAAAAAACAATTTGACTGGCCTATTGAGTTTTCCACGGTTATAGCAAAACATTTTAGAACTATTTTACTGTGTGCTTCATAACACAGTATCTTCTTGCCATACTGTGTGTCCTCCAAGCCTTTTGTCTTTTTAATTTGCGTATTATTTAATGAAGAGATTACCTAAAGAAAAAAATTTTTTTTTTGTTTCAATTTGCAACATCATTTGATGAAATGACGTTATTAAATGACGTTATTAAATGACGTCATTAAATAACGTTATCATTTTCAACAGGGTAGGCAATAGCGAATCGATTGTATAAAAATTTTGTAGAAAATTTATCGCATGGTTTACGCAAAATAAAAAATAAATAAAAAATGAAAATTTTTTCGAAAATTTTCAAATTGCTCTAAAATTAAAGCTGCACTGAGAAAATTAGTTTTCTAAAGCTTGTTTTCTTCAGACAGTAGCGAATGACTTGCATACTAATTTTGGAGCAAATCTATTCAATGGTTTTCGTAAAATAGAAAAAAAATGTAAAATAATTAATAAAAAAATTTTTTTAAATGCTCTAAAATTACAAGTCTGCTAAGAAAATCATTTTTCAAAAGTTTTTCTTCTTTTAGCAGTCAAAAATAATTTCTATACAAAATTTTAAGCAAATTCTATGAGTAGTTTACGTAAAATACAAAAAAAATGAAAAATCGAAAATTTTTAAAAATTCTAAAAATATCTCTAAAAAAATACTTAAAGAAAACCAATTTTTAATAGCTTTCCGGCTAGTTGGACAAAAAAATAAATTGTACGTAAGATTTGAAGCAAATCCATCGAGTAGTTTTTGAGATCTAACTGACATACTGAATTTAGACACACACACACACACACACACACACACACACACACACACACACACACACACACACGCACGCACGCACGCACGCACACACACACACACACACACACACGCACACAAACACACAGACACACACACATACACACACATACACATACACACACACATACACACACACACACACACGCACGCACGCACGCACACATTTTCTGGAAACCACTTTTTTCGACCCCCTGAGTTCAAATATGTACAAATTAATGAAAAAATAGAAAAAAAATTTTTTCGCCAATACGATGCCTTCTCTATGAGAAAGCAAAATAGAAAAAAATTTTTTATCGATATACTGTTTTCTTCATGAGAAAGCAAAATACATACAATAAATATAAATTTATGTCTCTAATGAAATTTTAATTAATGAAGAATGTGAACCTCTTGCTAAAAAATTACACTGACTAAAAATTTGTCATTAAATACGGAAAAAAGAGCAAGTGAGTATAACAGATGCAGAAAACTATTATTATCAACGCATAAATGTAAATCAACTAATTTAGACAAAGCTTTAAAACCTCTTGCAGATGCATTTAATACCAAATACGTTATCGATTTGCCACTAACAACATCTGACTAATTATGCTATAAATGTTTATTACTGGTAAAAAAAGATTGTGAATCTTCACAGTCCAGTTCTAAAAGTAAGTATATATAAATAATAAATAAAAGTAATTCATGTCACTCGCATTGATATCTATAATGATTATTGACCTAATATTGTTTATTTATCAAAGCAAACACTTCTGATTAAATCATATCTATTAAAATAATTTTCAAAATAAAAAATTAAAAGATTTATGTATTTTTTATTTTCTAGCTAGTACAGATAAAACGTTTTCACATCACATAGGTGATTCGGAGATTCCGGAAGAGTTAATAGAAGATAAGTGCGAATTCATACGTCGATGAGATTAAAAATTTTTATGATTTACTTCATAATATGAAACCAAAATTCAACGATGAAAACGCAACAAGAGATGAAAAGATCCAATTATTGTCATTGCTACATATTAAGGGGACGCTGTATCTCTCTATCCTTTTCTAATTAAAAAATGTAAATTTTTGGGAAAACTAGTTATTATTGATAGAAATTAAGGGTTGTCCGCAACTTCTATAGTGAAAAACAATATTTTGTCTGATGAGAGCAAATTAATTTTGTTGCTTTTTTTTCAAGTAAAGTTTGACATACTTACAAAATCCTAAATTAGGCTAGAGAATACGTTATTTAAGTATGTCAAACTTTACTTAAAAAAAAAGCAACAAAATTAATTTGCTCTCATCAGACAAAATATTGTTTTTCGCTATAGAAGTTGCGGACAACCCTTAATTTCTATCAATAATAACTAGTTTTCCCAAAAATTTACATTTTTTAATTAGAAAAGGATAGAGAGATCCAGCGTCCTCTTAATTGAAAGTACGATGCCATTTGAAAGCATTTTATTGTTACAAAATTTCCGATGAATTTGTCAAGAATATTACAAATAGAGATTGGTCCTATGTCAAAGCCTGCACTTACGAGAAAAAGTATGTAATTACAATTTCTATTATAAAAATTATATTAGATAATATATGTAAAATTAAACATAAGGATTTGAATATTATTTATTTAAATTTGAATTACAAAATTGAACCAAAGTAGTAAATTTAAGAATTTAGAATTTTCTAGCAAGGACATTATCAGATGAAATAAAAAAAGCGTTACTGATTTTGATAATAGTGAAGATAGCACTCATATTTGACCTAGCATCAAAGATTATGTCAAGATCAAAGATCAAGATGGAAATAGAATTCTTGTACAAAAGCCTATCCTACTTTACTCTTTAAAAGAATTACATGCTTTATTTGAAGTAGATAATCCAAAACTCAGTATAAGTTTTTCCAGTGTTTCAAAGTAAAGACTGAAGCATTGCATAATAGCAGGGAGTAGTAGAACACATTCAGTTTTTGTTTGTTCTATAAATCAAAATATGAAATTATTTATATCAGGTTCGAAATTATGATGTAACTGTTATGTATTAATTTTATAATTTCATTACTTAAGAACAGGTCGAGTATATTTGTCCATTTCTAATGAAAAAATTGATTTTTTTACAAAAAACTAATAATTTTTGCAAAAACCGAAGAGAAAGCTGCAACTTGTATGAAAAAAAAAAATATTTTTATTGATAAGAAGGAATTAATTTTATCACTCCGTTTTCCTGAAAATCTAAAAAAACTTAAAACATAGAGGTTAGGGTAAACAATTCGGTTTTTCAAGGTTTTCTAGTAAACGAAGCAATAAAATTAATTCTTTCTTATCAAAGAAAATTTTGCTTTTTCGAGATGCGGCTTTCTCTTTATTTTCTGCTAAAATTATTAGTTTTTAAAAAAAAATAATTCTTTGATTAGAAAAGGACGAACGTATGTGACCTCTTCTTAATATATAATACACAATATTTATTTTAGGTCGTTCTTTGACCCAATGGACACAAAGTTACGAAATCAAATTGAAAACCTACAAAGATATATTAAAATTTATTGTTTGTAATAAATATACTGATGATTTATTCTCTGAATGTTATTCGGGTGAATGTAAAATCTGCCCGGAAATCAAAAACTTTAAAGTGTATCGTACTATAATTTTTTAAGATAAAAACATCAAGGAGATAAGCTATTTACAATAGGTAAATACTTCTGTTAATAACTGTTACGGATTCTATATCCTATAAAATAAATAAGGATTAATATCAGCAATATACAAAGAATGCGAGGAATACACGTTCCAACAAGTAAAGACAGAAAATGCTGAACGTCATACTGACAAGTTATAATCTGCCTGGAAACGATGAAAAACGTCGAACACCATAGAAAAATAGCTGACCACCCAACGACAGGTTAAGACCAGAACAAAAAAATCGCTAACGGACTGATCAGCAAATTCCGATTAATAACGAATATTCCAGAAGGATAGGCACGTGGAAACAACAAATTTGGCGAGTATAAACACAGCCGGACATCCCACGAATAGTCAGTCAGTAGACCAATCGACTGAGAGATGAGAGAGTAAGCAACCAACCTTCAGCCACGAACGACGGGAGTACGCCCGATTGAAGCAAGCAGTAAGGAACGTATTAGGCGACGCAATAATAAAAGGACATATTTTTCTCGACGAAAGTATTAATAAACTTATATTCATATCATAATTACTGAGTATTTATTTAATTCTTTACGCAAACTGACTGCTTGCATTTACCAAGATTAGTCGTGATACAAAAGATACCCACTACCTTATATTTAAATATAAATATATATATACGTGAAAACGTAACATAACTTAAAAAATTTCATTGATAACGTCACACATAGCATGAAACGTTTCTAAAAAAAGTCATGAAATATTTTCATGAAATGTTTTAGAAACGTTTTCCTGAAATTTCAAAAATGTTACAGAAATATTTCAAAAAAACATTTCATGAAATGCTTTGTGAACATTTCCTAAACATATCAAGAAAATATTGTAAATCGATAATATGAAACATTTCAAGCAATGTTTACAAAACATTATAGAAACCTTTCATGAATTGTTCCTAAAAATCCTTTCCGAAAAGTTTCTTAAAACATATCAAAAAATATTCCTGAAATGTTTTAGAAACGTTACATGGATTAATTCAATAACACGATGGAAACGGTTCAAGAGAGATTTCAGAAACAATTTTCAAAATGTTTTCAAAAGATTACAAAAACATTTCGTGAAATATATTTATAAATTTCAGAAATCTTTTATGCGACATTTACAAAATATTATAAAAATCTTTCATGAAATGTTTCCGAAAAACCTTTCTTAAATGTTTCTTGAAGCATTTTATAAAACATTTCTTAAATGTTTTGGAAACGTAATATTGCATAATTTAGCATTACGATGGAAATGTTTCAAGAAAGATTTCAGAAACATTTCAAAACATTTCATAAAATGTTTTTTTTTAATATTTCTGATAGAGTTTAAGAAACATTTCACGAAATGTTTTCAAAAGATTACAAAAACATTTCCTGAAATATATTTATGAATTTCTTGAATCTTATAATCAAAATTTACAAAATATTATAAAATCCTTTCCAGAAATGTTTCTCAAAAAACCTTTCCGAAATGTTTCTTGAAACATTTCGTAAAACATTTTTGTAATGATTTGGAAACGTAATGTTGATTAATTTATTATCACGCTAGAAACGTTTCAAGAGAGATTTCAGAAACATCTTAAGAACATTTCATAATATGTTTTTTTGAAAATTTTGTGATATATTTCAAGAAAAATTTCAGGAAATGTTTTTAAAAGATTAATGAAACTTTCCGTGAAATATATTTATGAATTTTATAAATCTTTTATGCAACATTTATTAAGTATTATAGAAACCTTTTATTATAAAATGTTTCTAAATAACCTTTCTGAAACGTTACTTGAAACATTTCGTAAAACATTTCTGAAATGTTTTGGAAACTTATATTGAATAATTTAGTATCACGATAAAAACGTTTTAACTGAGATTTTAGAAACATTTCAAAAACATTTCAGAAAACGTTTTTTGGTAATTTTTCTGATATATTCCAAGAAACATTTCAGAAAACGTTCTAAAAAGATTACAAAAACTTTCCTTCAAATATATTTATAAATTTTATAAATCTTTTATGCAACGTTCATTAAGTATTTTGGAAACCTTCCATAAAATGTTTCTAATAACTTTCTGAAACATTTTTTGAAACATTTCGTAAAACATTTCTGAAATATTTTGGAAACGTTATAATGAATAATTCTGTATCACGATAGAAGCGTTTTAACTAAGATCTTTCTATAGAATGTTTCAGAAACCTTTTCCTAAGATTTCAAAAACACATTTCATAAAATGTTTTGTAAACATTTCCTAAACATATCAAGAAAATATTATAAAACGATAACCTGAAATGTTGCCAACAACGTTTACAAAATATCATAGTATCCTTTTATGAATTGTTTTAAAAAAAACATTTTCGAAATGTTTCTTAAAATATTCCGTAAAACATTTCTGAAATGTTTTGGAAACGTTATATTGATTAATTTTATATCACGGTAGAAATGTTTTAAGAAGGATTTTAGAAGCATTTCAAAAACATTTTATGAAAGTTTTATTGAAATGTTTCTGATATGATTCAAGAAACATTTTAAGAAGTGTTTTCAAAAGATTACCCAAACGTTACGTGAATATTTTAGGAAATGTTTCTTGAAACACCCTGGAAAAGTTTTTTAGAAACATTTTATAAAAAAACAACAAACATGAAAATATTTTATGAAATATTTTTGGAATTTTTCTGAAATTTCTCTTTCAGAAACGTTTCTATCGTGTATAATGCGGTTTTCACGCTTACCATGAAGGCTGTTTACATGTACATTTTTCTTCTCACTTTAACATTATATTTTTTTTCTTTCTCTTTCCCTGCTTTTGAATGCTATAGATGAATCACATATTATTTTAAATATTACCTCACGCTTTCAACGCTGCACACACAATCACCAGGACCACGCAGCAATAAACCAGAGTACTAATCCATCTGGTTATTCATTATTTGTTCTTCGTGCCAAGTCCGTAGCCCTGATGGAATGTAGCTTAGGTTAGGTTTTAAGCTGGGAACACTCACTGAGAACAACAAGGCACACCCACACGTTCTTGCTTTCACGTAACCAGCAAACGAGACGATCGATATTTATAAGCAGAAGATATTCACACCGCTTTTCTAGGAAGTAGAAGAGCGGTTTCGACGGCACTTAACAATGAACACGTGTGCGGGCGATTAAACTATAGCATGGCACTAGCATAAGATAGTCTGTACAGCATAGAGAGAGAGAGAGAGAGAGAGAGAGAGAGAGAGGGAGATAGAACATTAATAATAAAACGACGTAGGCCGGTAATGTAGGATAAAATTGCACAATTGATAAAAAGATAACACCTTGATAAAAAACTTGATTATATAAGAAAAAGATAGAAAATTGCTATTTAAAAAGACTATAAGAAGACATATTATAAAGGGCACTTAAATACTTATTGGATTAAAACGCAAATTACATAATAAATTCTTTTTGTTTGTTTTAAAAAACTTTTCTTTCATTTTTATAGAGGATGCTACTGTACAGGTAACAAAAATATCATTGTAGTAGCATAAGTTAATTAAAATAAGAGAAAAATAGTAATTAAAATTCCAGCGATCTAATAAAACAGAATGTTGAAAATAAAATTGTTTAGCGGAAGTAGAACTTTTAATAAGCTCTATAACTAATTATCTATATCTAAAATAGCATAAACATTTAATCGAATTAGGCGTGCAGAGGGCGTAATAAGCAAAATGTGATAATACCACACCAGTAGAGGAAATAGAAAGCGAATTTGACTAGTAAGTAGCAAACTGCACCAAAGTAATTAAATTATTTAACGAAAAGAGACTGATTTGATTAGGGAGTCGCTAGTTAGGAAAGAGAAAGTAGATAGAACGTAATGAGAGTAACAAAGAGTGCAATAGTGAATAAGGAGCAGCTGACGCTCCTCGTTCGCTTCCTTCTTCTTCGTGCATTATTGCCGTTTAATTAGTTGCATAGTCGAGACGTTTTCATATTCGCTGCATTATAAAACCTTTTCTCTTAAAGTCAATTGGCAAGTTTTCTCTTACTGCTAAAGTTTAAATTATTATTATTGCAGATTAATTATTGTTGTATGGAGCTTATTTTTCTTGTTTTTATTATTAGAGTTTCACTTATTGCTATCGTGGTTTTTTTTCGGTGAGCTAAGGAGCTTAGGAGCCAGAATCCAACATATCAAAATCCTTAACGAGGAGGTGGACATTTTTTTTCCTCTCTTTTATCTTAGAAGGGTTAAGATAAATATATTGATGATGGTGGACGCCTTGACTCAGAGAAAAAGCGGTAATAAGGTATAAAATTCAATTATTAAACAGTTGATGAACTAACAAGGAAGGTACCTCAACCTGAACTCACCAATTTTGATAATTCTTGTATATGTTGTAGTACATTAAAAAAGCAAGAGATTGGTATTTTTTTATTGGCGGAAAAACATATTTGAGGGGTAAAATCCACCCTCAAAGTTCTCCCCCAAAAACATTTTTTTTCAATTAATTTTTTTCTAGTCAATATTTTTTAGTAAAACCAAGTGGGTAATAATCCTCATAAAAAGTAAAACAAACTCTGCTGTGTTTGACTTTTAGGGGTTGCAATCCCTATTTTTAACACACGAAAAATTGAAAAATTGACATCATTTTCTGCAGTAAAAACTTTTAAAATAGTGTAAATATAACCAAATTTTTATATTTATAAAGAAAATAGAAAAAATAAGTTTATGTTTTCCAGCATTTTTAATAAAAAATATTTTTAGAGGGTAAAGCCACCCGTATTAATGAAAATGAGTACTTTCGATATCACCCCCCAAAAACAGGGTTTTTTCTAGTCAATATTTTTTAGTAAAACTAAGTGGGTAATAATCCTTATAAAAAGTGAAACAAACTTTGCTGTGATTGACTTTTGGGGGTTACATCCTCTATTTTTAATACACGAAAAATTGAAAAAAATTGACATTATTTTCTGCAGTGAAAACTTTTAAAATAGTGTAATTATAACTAAATTTTTAAATTTATAAAGAAAATAGAAAAAATAAGTTTATGTTTTCCAGCATTTTTAATAAAAAATATTTTTGGAGGGTAAAGCCACCCGTATTAATTAAAATGAGTACTTTCGATATCAAAATCATTTAAAAGCGAATTTTTTAATTTTTACTGCTTTATAGATATTATTATAGCAAAAATATTCTAAAAACACATTTAAAGGGTGGAATATACCCTCAAAGTTCACCTCCAGAAACAGGGTTTTTTGAATAGCTTTTTTCCTAATTAATATTTTTTAGTAAAACCAAGTGGGTAATATTCTTTATCGAAAGTTTAACGAGTTCCGGTGACATTGACTTTTAGGGGTTTTTATTTTTTTTTTTTTTTTTTTTATTTTTTAAAAAAGATTAATATATAAAGGATATTGTCCTCTATATGATTAACCTTTTATATATGATGAAGTCGAGGAAGTCCCCCGCCCGGCATCTGTTTAACACATTACATCAGGCTAGGACTGTCAGACCCACCATACCGAAAACTTTGACTACCGATGGATGGTCAGCCACTTTTGTAACCAACAATCAACCGATACCCAATGAGGTCGGATTTTTTAAAGAGTCGCGATATAAATGGCACATACACTTATTTTCTTTCGAAAAAAAAGTTAGAGGTACCTAGCCAGGATTCGAACCCATGCCCTCCGCGTTGAAGGCAAGAGCTCTATCCATTACGCCACCGCGCTCTCTTTGACTTTTAGGGGTTGCAACCTCTATTTTTGATAGGTGAAAAAATTGAAAAATTGACATTAATTTTCGCAGTGAAAAAATAGTCTAGTTTTGAGCAGATGTTCATGTTTTGAAAAAAAAATAGACGTAAATAGTTCCTTTGTTTTTAATTAAATTATAGGGATTGCAACTCCTGTTTCTAATGAAAATAAACTGGAAACATTTATATGAATTGCTATTATAACCCTTTATGGTGAAAAATCTTTATAAAATTTAATACAATTTAGAAGGAATGGTTTTTCAACATTTTTCATTTGTTAAAGTCTGAACAGTAATGATAATCATCAAAAAAATGTTTGAAACATAGAGACTTTTTACACCAGCCGCAACGTATAATTGCAGCATTTTGGTAGCCTTATATTTCGCATTTTGAACTACAAGAATTCACGATACTGAAATCAACCGGATTATCAAATTATTCCGGTTTTTCTTCGAGATATCCACTTTTAAACCAGAATATTTAAAAAGATTTAAATATCTTGGTGACGAAAATTGGTTATAAACCAATGACTGAAGCCTAATAATATTATTTCTCGAATTTAAATTCATATCGTAATCCATGAAAATAACGTTATCTGAAAAACCTCGAACAAAGTTTTTCCATACTCGAAATCCGTATACATCTAATGGTTGGATTTTTCCTGTAGTTCCAGTTGGAATTTTCATAACATTAACGATTTTATTTACTGGTCTAGTTTCTTCAATTACTTTTTCGCAGTGACCACTACAAGAATCTAGCAGCAATATCCTGGTGGGACCAACATTTGGATGAAAAATGTTCTTCAACCCAACTTTAAAAAGATCTGCAATAAAAGAATTTGTTTAACATTTTTCTATCAGCTTTCTGTTATTTTTAAATTATATTTATTTATTACTTACCTGAAGTTAATTGTCCAGATTTAGATGCTTCTACGTATACATTTTGAGGTTTGAACAATTTGGATTCTACAATTGGTTCAAACTGGCCAGATTGTTCCTTTAAAACTAAAAAGAGAGGTGACAAAAGTTTTCCTTCACTTGATATTAGTGGCTGTATGGTATAGCTGTGTGTCGTTGATGATACTTATTGTACTAGACATTGAATCTGACTTTCGCCTTCCACCGCAAGTGTCTTTCCGGAGTGGATTTCCAATTGGAATCCACTTTTATCTGTATTATATGTATTATGAATTCCAATTTCTTGAATAGCTGTCTTCACATTGGTAAAAAATGTAAGAGCTTGTTTCTCTAGTTCTGCACTACTTTCAAAAGTTTTTCGGGTAGCGAATTTGTTAATTTTTCTTGATACAATTCTGTGAGCAATTTTAAATCTTGATAACCAGTGTTTTGAAGCTTTGAACCTAAAATCTTCAAACTCTAGATCCTTTTTTGCGTGTAATGTCCAACGACGCAAATCTTGATCATGCACAATAAAACTAGCGTCAACAGCAGATTTAAAATTTCGTAATGCATAATCACAGATTCGGGCAATTTTTTCTCTGTATGTACCACCTTTGTTGACTATGTGAGCCCAACGCTGAAGCTGACTGATAGAAGATACCTTTTTGAATTTACTTTTCACACTCTCAAGACTCAAATTTTTCTTTTCCCACTCTGCCAATAATTCACTGCTCTTTCTTTAAATCAAAAGATAAGTCTTTTCTATCTTCTTTACACTGATTTATTGGAAATTCTACAGGAGGAGGAAAACGATGCATTATATCGTCCTCGATAATTTGTGCATAAGGATCCTTGTATTTCCCCTGGAAATCTAACGTTCCTTCTGAAATTATTTCCACATCGTGAAATTCGTCCATCGAATCTATTAATAAATTTTTTATGTTTTCCGCTAACTGATTTTCTTGATAAGTAGTTGGGCTATTAATCGGTAATTGCAATGTTTGAAAGTATGCTAGCAATAAATTGATTACGTTTAAAGGATTGACTCTCATCGTGAATACTGCAATTGCATTGATTACACTTGTGAATGGACTGTGTTAATGGGATAAAAAATAAATATTCGAAATTTCTTACGTTTTCAATAAAACAGAAATTAAGAATAAATGATTTTATGAATTTAAATTTCAAAATATTGAAGAAATTATTTAACTCCCCAAATCACGTCCGTCCAGTAAAGACATGGAATTCAAACTGATATCTTATGTTTACAAAAACTTGTACGATATGTATAGGACAGATAACACATTTTATTCGATAGTATTTTTATCTTGTTTTCTTAATTGTAAGTATTTTTATCTTCTCTTCTTAATTGTAAGTATTCTCAACTCTCACTCTCAACGTATAGATAAAATTAAAGAATTTAATAACATCATTTCATTCGGTTCAGTTTTGATATTTATTTTTCATATGTTAAATTAAATTTGAAAATTGAAAGACCTAACTCTTTTGTACACAAATGTTTTATCACACTAATAATAATTAAATTATTCACTTCTTTCTAACATTTTTAGTATGGTGACGGCCACCGAGTACTGAAAATCAGAAAATTTATTTAAAACCTTCGCATTATCTACTCATTAGATACTAATTTTTAGGCACGACCGCTATACGGAAGTGCCTTATATTTTCGACATCGCAAAAAATGTAACCCTTTAAAATATGTTATTTTATGATAAAAAAACTTATTTTTATAGCAAAATAAGACAATTACAAGGCTTCTTTAAAATGTAGGTATGGATGTATGTGTGTGAGAAATCAAGTTTATGAATTTTCTCGACGAGTTTTTATCCGATCTGAATAATTCAAATGGGGAATCATTTTAAATAATAACACAAGTAAACATTTCTATTTTGAAAAAAATCGTTAGAAGCGTTTTTAAATAGGCGCCTTTTAAATGGTCAAAAAAAAAGGATTTTTGGTAATAACTTGAAAAATACGATTTTTTTTTAAGTATATAAAATAAAAGTTATAGGATATAAAAAAATTAATCTTTTTTATTTAATATATTGTAAAAAATACAACGAAGAAAAGAAATAAGATTAACTTTCAATGCTTTTGCGTTTGAATAATTAAAAAAATTGATTTGTTTTAATATTCTTTAAATATCAAATTCATTTACGGTCGTGCCTTATATGCAAGAAGCGGAGCTCTTTGCATGCCTTGCATCGCGAAGCGTTGCAAGGCACGAGGGCATTTTAGAGCTGAGCGGAGGGAAGATTTGAAAGGACCAAGGTGTGAGCCACAGCGGCCCAAAGGGCCGCTGTGGCAAGCTACTTATTAATAAGAGTAGTTTTACCCTCGCAATTTATTTTTTATTAATAATTCAGAAATTGAAGAATTCTATTTTTCTATTTTCTTTCAAAACATAAACATCTGCTCAAACTAAACTATTTTTTCACTGCGAAAATCAATGTCAATTTTTCAATTTTTCACCTATCAAAAATAGGGGTTGCAACCCCTAAAAGTCAATGTCACCAGAATTCGTTATACTTTCGATAAAGAATATTACCCACTTGGTTTTACTAAAAAATATTAATTAGGAAAAAAGCTATTCAAAAAACCCTGTTTCTGGAGGTGAACTTTGAGGGTATATTCCACCCTTTAAATGTGTTTTTAGAATATTTTTGCTATAATAATATCTATAAAGCAGTAAAAATTAAAAAATTCGCTTTTAAATGATTTTGATATCGAAAGTACTCATTTTAATTAATACGGGTGGCTTTACCCTCCAAAAATATTTTTTATTAAAAATGCTGGAAAACATAAACTTATTTTTTCTATTTTCTTTATAAATTTAAAAATTTAGTTATAATTACACTATTTTAAAAGTTTTCACTGCAGAAAATAATGTCAATTTTTTTCAATTTTTCGTGTATTAAAAATAGAGGATGTAACCCCCAAAAGTCAATCACAGCAAAGTTTGTTTCACTTTTTATAAGGATTATTACCCACTTGGTTTTACTAAAAAATATTGACTAGAAGAAAAGTTATTTGAAAAAAACTGTTTTTGGGGGTGAACTTTGAGGGTAGATTTCACCCCTCAAATATGTTTTTTAAAAAATACCAATCTTTTGCTTTTTTAATATATTACAGCATTTACAAGAATTATCAAAATCGGTGAGTTCGGGTTGGGGTACCTTCCTTGTAAATAAAATTTTTTTTGATTTGTGCGACTTTTTAGTTTAGAGTGATAATTAGGGGTTGGACTCTCTCTCTCAAAATCACGTAGTGAAAAACAACAAGAAAAATTCAATAAATGAAGTAAAGGTTATGTGAAATCAAAATTCTTCTTTATTTTTAGAAATCTAAATTCGCAAGGTTCAGTGTTGCTCATACGAGATAGACTACTGAAAGCATGTATTATGGATACGGAACCATATAAGAATGTCCCGTGGTATGCAACCGATGAGATAGCAGACGATTTGGACAAGGTATCAACGGGAACCGGAGAACAACTGAAAGCATCAGAAATTATAGCGACGGAAACAGATACCACGGATAAGGACACGGATGTTGAAAAGGATAAAGCACCGCCCTCTATGAAAGAAATATGAACATCATGATCAACGACGCTAGTAATAAGAACTAGTCATTCTATACTCCGACAAAAAGAACAGAGAGCTAATTTACCAGAAGTATCAGAATTACCTATCTGGAACAATTTGACATTACCACCTCTAGAAGCACAATGGAAAAGGACATGAGTGCTTCTTTTGTCGGCAATTGAAGAAATATTAAGGAGGAATACGGAACTTTGAGGAGGTGAAGGGATACAGATAATTCAATACCTACATCTAGTAAGATCTCTGCTAAATTCAGAGCCAATAATCATAGCATCACCAGATTCTACTGTATCTATAATGGAGAGAGAAATAGAAGGAACTGCAAGTATAGCGAACAATTTGGGAACAGTGAGGATAACAGAAATCAACAACTCTAAGGACGTTCTGAATATTCCAAGTAATGGAAATAGCACTCCCGAAGACTACAGTAGTGGTGACGAGATGGGGAACAATCAAATCGTCTATTAACCCTATCAAAATCTGATCTAAACCTTGTAGGTTAAAAAGAAAAGAAATTAACTAGAGTAAGCCCTTACTAACAAATCCATATTTAGAGGAGCGAGATGATTGAACCTTGGGACAACGCTCTATTCCTAAAGTAAGCAAGCCGACTAGGGTAGAAAAATTGAATTCCTCGGAAGTTCGTGATCAGTTGTCGAGAATTGGTGATAAAAGAAGTAGTATAAGGGATAGACCAAAGAAAGAAGATAAAGATAAATTCAACCGATACAATAAGAAGAGAAAAAATAGGAAAAAATAAAATAAAAAGAATTAGGAGCCGTTCATAGGTAAAGAGGATGGCCGAGAGAATAGAAAGAAAAATTCAGATGAGGAAGATTCATATAACAAAGATGATAGCGACGATGATACTTACAGTTATGGTAGCAAGAAGAGTGATAAAGTGTTACAGGTCGAAAACTCATTTAAAAAATTGAAGAAAAGAAAAAGATCTGAAGAGGTAACAAGGGTTATGAAAGCCCTACGAACATGGAACTTACAATTCTCTGATGAAGGTAAAGTAGGGCCCGAATATTTCCTTACTCGATTAGATGATTTTAAAAAGAGTAACCATCACAAAGAAGAGAATATCATCAAAGCTTTATCTGGAGTGCTAATTGAAGTAGTAAACGTCTGGTATCTCACAAGAAAAGAGGAAATATCGTCCTGGTCATATTTTAAAAAGGCTTTTCGTCATCAGTTAATTAGTGAACCCAAGCTATGGGTGGGAGAATATCGAATTACCTATCTTGTCTCAGGTATATCATCAAACATTTTAGATCTCCTCCAACATCATTAAAAATAGTTGATATACTATTCAAGAACTTATTAACACAATACAGAAGAGCAATGGCGGATAAAGAAATAAATCCATTGCAGGATATTAAATGGTATGGGAACGTCAAAAGGACTTTAACAGTCGATATGTACCACCACCTCCAAAGAAAAAAATGAGGATACCAACGGCTGATTATGCTGCTAGTAATATAAAAGCTAAGATAGCAGCGGTCCAGGAGGTTCACTCCGAAGATAGCGAAAATCATCATAGTAAGAAGAGAGACAAAAAGAAAAAAAGTAAGAAGAATAAAAAGAGTAAGCAGAACAAAGTAGCAGCAACTAGTGAGAAAGAAGGAAATCAAGTAATAGCGGCAGTACTAGATGTTAAGGTAGTTGTCGACCCATTACATTATAAAAAATTATTTATTATAAAATGCATTAAAATTTGGCTTACAACTTCAATATAACTTTATAAATGAATAGTTAAATTTTTGGAACGATAAACGGTTTCATAATTATAATATAATACGAGCTTAATTTACGTCGCTCGTAACGTCGCTTGGTTATATTTTCATATAATATATAAATATGTATAAATTAGCCAATTTTAAAGTCAAAAAAATTGCCTCAATTTATAAATTTTCATATTACAGTTTTGTTTAAAATTTAGTTTTAGATATATTTCAAAAAAAGAATTAATTGAAGTTCCAATATGCATGAAAATTGTTTAAATACAAATCATATCATCATGATAAATTGAAAATTTGTTTTACTGAATCCTATTTGAATCAATAAAAAAAATATTATAGAAATTCATTCTTTTTGATCATGTGTTTCAGAGAGGGACGAAGATGAAGAAATGGAGACGTCGGAACGGAGACAGACACAAAGACACAGATACGAAGAGATAGAGAGAAGAAGACAGAGAGACAGAAACAGAAAGACAGAAACAGAAAGACATAGACGGAAATTCGAAAATGGAGAGATGAAAACGAAGAGCCATGGACAGAGGGATAAGGAAACGAAAACAGAAAGACGAAGACAGAGAGACAAAGACGAAACAACGAAGACGAAAAAACATAGATAGAGGGACGAAGACAAAGAGACAAAGACGAAAAACCGGAGACAAAGAAACATAGATCGACGGAAGGAGACGGAGAGACAGAGGCGGAAAGGCGGAGACAGAGAGACAGAGACGAAGAGGCAGAGAAAAAGAGAAAGAGAGGCAGAAACGGAGAGACATAAGTTTTAACATGCGTATATATATATATATAAGTGTATGTGTGTGTGTATATGTGTGCATGTGAATGTGCGTATATGTATGTGTATGTGCGAATATATGTAGGTGCACGTTTGCGTGTACATATATGAGTGACAATTATGCAAAAGATATCTTTGGAAGAAAAAAGTTTTATTTCTGCACTTTAATATAATTGTAAATACGGAGAGACGGAGACGAAGAGACAGAGATTGAGAAACGGAGACGGAGAAACGGAGACGAAGAGACGGAGAAAAAGAGATGGAGAAACGGAGACGGAGAGACGGAGACGGAAAGACGGAGACGGAAAGACGGAGACGGAGAGACGGAGAGAAAAAGACAGAGAGACGGAAACAGAAAGTCATAGACGAAAAGACGAAAGCGGTGAGACGAAGATGAAGAGACATGAGTAGAGAGACGAAGAGACGAAAACGGAGAGACAGAGACAGAGAGACAAAGACGAAGAAACGGAGTTGTAGGAGTGGAGATGGAGATGATTGATTGATTGATTGATTCATAATTTAGTCGGATCGTGGGGTTCAACCCCGTATGACCCATAAGTAATACATAGAGTTATATAAAAATTATAAATTGTTAAAATTAAGTTACAAACTAGAGTATAAGTATAACTGGAAAAATACACGTTGGTTTCTCTATGGTATAAAAGCATGTAATTTTTAGTTGTAAAAATCATTTGTTTTTGACTATTTAAGTAACCTTGTACTCATCAACTTGCGCAATTTACAAAGGGACAACCAATAGAAGTCTACTAGTGAGAAATTTAGCAGTAGAATGAACTTTATCAGATAATCTGACAAAGTACATTCATTAACTCCCAGACGTACCCAGCCATTCGGCGCGTTCATCAAGCAGGAATTTATTGAACAATTTAGTCTTAATTAGCAGAGTTTGACCCGTTTCGAAGCTAGTGATTATTGAAGAGTTATTGTTGATAAAACTTGGAGCCGAGTACACAAATGAGTTAAGCATTGCTGCTGTCCGCACGACAGGGCAGATAAGTAGACTATGCGAACTTATGCGTGTTCGCCAACTATGCAAATTTATGGGTGTGAATATTGATGATCTGACAACCGCATCAATATTCACACGCATAAATTTGGAAGCTAAGTAAGTTGGCTTTTGATATGATATTATCGTGTGTGCCAGAACCGATTTGAAATAGAGCCACCAGTTATTTACTGACAACCAACTCAACTGAAGACGATACAGAGTTACTCCATCCTGCCAGCCTATGTTACCAAATACAAATCGAACGCAAGCATTGAAGGCACGATGAAGCTTGATATTTAGAATCTGAGGCAAGTCGTCGTAGACTTCACAGCAGTAATCAAATATTGGAAAGATGAGGGCCTTCACTAGATTCTTTCTGATCTGTCTAGAAAGCGCGTGTCTGTGAAACTTCAGAGACTGAAGTGTACCAAAAATACGTCCCAAAACTGAATTCACTTGCTTATTCCAGTTCAAAGTACTGGTCAACCAGACACCCAAGTTCTTGGCAGTATTCACAAAAGGCACCACCTTATTATCAACGTTTATAGAGGGGCATAAAGACAGATCGATTCTCGAAATATATTGCTCACTGCCGATGAACATCGCTTGCATTTTTGAAGAATTCAAGGTGAGTTCATTTTCTCTCGCCCACTTGACAACAACAGCCACCTCGTGATTTAAAAATTCAATCTCACTATGTAGATTGGATGGCAAAAATGAGTGATAGACTTGAAGATCATCAGCAAACAAGATATGTGTCGACTTTGTTAAGACAAGAGGTAAGTCGTTAATAAAGATAGAGAAAAGTAACGGTCTTAAGACACTGCCCTGTGGTACTTCTGCTGAACAGGTTACTCACACACCCACACGACTCTCTAGGTCGGGTATTGAGTAGATTCTCTTGCTAAGATACGATGCAAACCATCGTATTACTGAGTCGGAGCAATTGAAACGATGAAGTTTATAGAGCAGGTGCAGGTGCGCAACGGTGTCGAAAGCTTTGGAAAAATCAAAGAGTAGTAGGGCAGTGATCATCCTCCTGTCAATCGCCAAATGAGAGTTCTCGGTAAGTTTCAGAAGAGCAGTTTGAGTACTGTTGGATCTTCTAAAGCCTGTTTGCAGGTTATCTAACAAAAAATTAGATTCAATGGAGAAACTAAACTGAGAATGAACTACTCTTTCCAGAATTTTAGAAACTTCAGAGAGTTTGGCAATAGGCCGAGTTTGCGAGGGGAAATCCATCTTGTTAGTCTTGGCCAGAGGTAGGAGAAAGGCTCTTTTCCAATCACTCGGAAAAACACCAGTAGACAGAGAAACATTAATAATGGATGTTATGTGACTAACAGTAGATTCACTCGTCAATTTAAGCATATGCGCCGTGATACCATCAGGCCCAAATGTTTTAGAAGTGCCGAGACGAACAAACGACGCACCAAGAGGGCAGTCAACAGGCAAAGAATCAAAGGTAAGAATGAGAGAAAAATAGGTTTTGAGGCGGTTTACATTTACATGAGAAATTAAAATATTTTGAAAAAATTCAGCATCATTTTTTGGCTGAGAGATAACAGGTGAATATGGATTCAAAGTTAAACTGTGAAAGTTAGAAGGTTTGTTATTAATAAGATTTGATGATAAGACAGAAACCAGAAAAGAAGAAGTAGTGTCATTCACACGAGAGCCAAGCAGCCCCTATTTTTTATTTTTGTTAGGCACAAGATCGTTTAATTGTGCTTCATTTAGTATAGGAATGAGATCCGCCTCTTTTGACGGGCGCATGCAAACCGTCAAGTTGCGAAAAATGGGCCGCAGGTAGTTTAGCTCTTTATATACCGCATTAGCCTCAATCAAGAGCTCATACGCCGGCTTAGGGCATATAGGTCGTGAAAAGATTTTGTATGAGCCACTGGTTCGAAATAGCTTGGAGACAGGAAAATCACGCAGGCTGCTTGATTTAGCGATGATCATGACCCTAATGGCATCCGAAGAGAATCCACCCACAACAGCACGAACATCAGACTTCAAAGCTGGACCTGCCTCGTCGATACCCAGATGGAGTGACAGAGACGGAGAGGCAAAGACAAAGAGACAGAGACAGAGAGGCAAAGACAAAGAGACAGAGACGGAGAGGCAAAGACAAAGAGACAGAGACGGAGAGGCAGTGAGACAGATACAAAGAGGCAGAGAGACAGAGATGAAAAGACAAAGACGGAGAGACATATATTGACCACAATCAAAACAGTTAAAGGTCATGACAGCTTAACATGCATAAACCATAACCATAAGGAACAAGAAGGCACAAGAAGGAAGAAGGGCGCTGTTTTCGTTGGGTGTAGTTGACCATATCGTTGGGTGGGAGGAAAAAGATCGTAATTCAGCCAAGCTCAAAAACGTAACAACTTGGCTTCGGCAACTAAGAAGTTGTAATTCAACTTAGCGTATGAAAAAATTGTAACCCGGGTTTGGCCATAAAAACGTTATAACTTTTATGCTTAAACATACGAGTTATAACGTTTATTTATAATTACTACATTTTCGAACGCAAAGTTGAATTAGAACCTTTTCGTGAACAAAACCAAGTTGTAACTTTTTCAAGAGTTGAGCTGAGTTTTGATGCTTTTCTGCCAACCCGACGATATTTTTAGTGGTTCTAGCCTACTGCATATGACTGAAAATTAAATATTCTCATTATTTCATTTTCAGAACAAGAAAATAACTATATCGACATAAGTGTTTTTGAAATTTTTAAATGATTTCATATTTTATAATAAACTAATTGATTATCATTAAATAATTTTTATAAGTGAAGAATTAAAATAATTTTGATTTTTTTATTTTTTTTTATTTTACGTGAAGCACTCGATGGATATATTTCAAAATTTGCACGATCTATTGATTTGCTTTTTCATTTATCAAATAAGCTTTTTTTTCATTATATTATAATTTTTTTTTAGCCAAATTTAATTATGAAACTTTATTAAGATGAGCTCTATAAAAATATTAGGAAATATTACTGGTAAATCATTTTTTATATTAGAATTACATTTAAAAAAATAAAGTCTAATTACTCGAACTTAAAGAACTCTAAAGCGCTGCGCTAAAGCAGTTGACAGCGTTTTTTATTTTATTTTTTTCGTGCATATACTTTCACTTATTGAACAAAAACATGACTTACCATTATATCTAAACGAATTTGTTGGTAGATAACTTATTTTAAAAGTTAGTGTTTAGCTTAACATCAAAAGCACTCTGTCAAATATGGAAAATGTGAGTTTTTATGTCATTAATAACATAGCATTTTTGAAGAGAAAATGATGTTTTCAATAAACATTAAGTCAACACCTTGGATCATTACCGAGATAATGTGAGTTTTTACGTCGTATGCAATATCACAACGCATTTTTTGAGGTTAGTTTTCGACATTTGAGCAATATATTGTGGAAAAATGTAACCAAAAACTCATATTATAGGGTATTTTGGGTCGCTGAACTTATTTTTTATCATAAATTGTACTTTAAAATTGTTTAAATACTCTAAAAATCCCAAAAATGAGTGGAACTTTGAGTTTTTCATCATTTCAACTATTTTCCACTCTTTTAAAAAATTTGAAAAAATTTATGGTACTAAATTCAAATAAAAAGAAGACTTTGAGGTGAACTAAAATAAAATCCAAACAATAGTTTTTTTTCTACGCAACTTAGAAATTTTTAAACCCATTTTTAGGTGATGTTTTGGTTTCAAAAACCTCTAATAATAATAAGCTCATTTGCGCATTACGATTCCCCTTAATCTAGATTTTGAATCACCCAAATCGGTAAAAAAATTCGCAGAGATATGCTTAAAAAACTTCAAATCACATTTTTTGAGGTTAGAAAGCCAATTTTGAGTCTAGCGACCTGTTACTTTCAGGATCGGAGTTTTTTGACATGATAAATAAATAGGCCAAATTCTAAAAAAATCCAAGGACAGGCCATTTTGACCTACTTATCCAGCTATACTCTTTCTAATCTTTATAAAATGCAATCATATTTATATATAAATACAGTTCATGTTTATGACTCTATGAAATAAACTACTCTATGAATACCAATTTTCAATAGCTTCCCGTCTACTTATACAAAAACATAGATAGTATGTGAAATTTGAAGCAAATCCATCGAGTAATTTTCAAGATCTAATTGGTTGAATAAATAACATTTTCTCTACAAAATTTCTTTTTCAAAATTTTAAAAATGCTCTAAAATTAAAACTACCCTATGAAAATCAATTTTTGAAAATTTCCCTTCTTTTGGCAATTGTAAATGATTTCCCTGCAAATTTTAGAACAAATCTATCGAGTACTTTACGTTAAATAAAAAAAATAAGAAATAAAAAATCGAAATTTTTTTTTTAAATCTTTAAAATTCTCTAAATTTGTAACCACTCTAAGAAAATTAGTTTTTAAAAGCTTATTGTTTTCAGACAATATCGAATTGATTGTACAAAAATTTTGGAGAAAATTTATAGAATGGTTTACACAAAGAATAAATGAAAAAAAAATTTTTTTTTTTAATTTTCAAAATGCCCAAAAATTAAAACTGCTCTGAGAAAATATGTTTTCCAAAGCTTGTTCTTTTCAGACAGTAGCGAATAACTTGCATTTTAATTTTGGAGCAAATCTATCAAATGATTTTCGTAAAATAGAAAAAAATTAAAAAATAATTTTTTAAAAAATTTCAAAAATGCTCTAAAATTAAAAGTGTGCTAAGAAAATCAGTTTTCAAAAGTTTTTCTACTTTTGGCAGTCAAAATTAAGTTTCATACAAATTTTCAAACAAATTCTTCGAGTAGTTTACATGAAATATAAATAAAATGAAAAATCGAAAGTTTTTTAAAATTCTTAAAATGACTAAAAATAAAGTTCACTAAAAAAACCAATTCTCAATAGCTTCCGCACCAGTTGATCAAAAAATTAAATTGTATGGAAAATTTGAAGTAAATCCATCGAGTAATTTTTAAGATTTTATTGGCCTAATAAATAGAAACATTTTTTTCCAAAATTTCAAAATGTTCTAAAATTAAAACTAAGCTAAGAAAATCAGTTTTTAAAAATTTATCTTATTTGGGCAATCACAAATAATTTCCGTGCAAATTTTGAGGCAAATTCATCAAGTAGTGAACAAAAAAAAAAAAAAATTAAAAATCAAAATTTTTTTTTTTTTACAACTCTAAAATGAAAACTACGCTAGAAGAACCAATTATCAATAGCTTCTCATCAAGTTGGTCAAAAAACTAAATTCCATGCAAAATTAGGAGCAAACCGATCGAGTAGTTCTCGAGATACAATTTACTAACTGAAATAATACATCCACACACACACACACACACACACACACACACACACACACACACACACACACACACACACACACACACACACACACACACACACACACACACACACACACACACACACACACACACACACACACACACACACACACACACACACACACACACACACACACACACACACACACACACACACACACACACACACACAGACACACACACACACACATTTTCTGGAAACCACTTTTTTCGACTCCCTGAGTCTAAATATGTACAAATTAAGGGGATGTAAAATACTGACATTACAGTTTTCCAAGTTATTGGTTCTTAATCAAAGATTTTTAAAAATATCTCTATATTACAGTCTTCCATTTCTACTAATAAAGAGCCTAATATAGAGATATTTCTGAAAATTTTTAAATAAAGATAAAATATTTGGAAAACTGTGATGTCGGTAACTATGTAGAAATCATATACCCTATTACATCCCCTTAATGAAAAAATAGGAAAAAATTTTTTTTATTGATACAATGCTTTCTCTATGAGAAAGCAAAAAGAAAAAGTAATTTGAGATAGTGGTAAAAACCTCATAAGACCTATCTCTTATATGCGAAATTTATTAGAATGAAATAGTTAGTGAGGCTCAGAGCGATTTTAAGGAGAAAGTCGACACTAGCGCCACCAACTGGAAAGCTGCGTAATCTGAGATACGCACTGCTGTTCGGGCACTCACCCTTTCATAACTTAAAAACCTTAAGCAGGTGTAGCTGTCGCTGCTCAATTATAATTTTATTGAGTTAAAATTATTATCTTTTTATTGTTTAAAATTCTAATTAACAATTTTCTTTTATATTCAATGGTTTTACAGTTACATTCAATAGTTATTAATCTGTTTAGTAAAATAGTCTATAGATATTTAAATGATTGGCTTTTGATAGAGAAATTTATAGATAGTTTAACCTTAAATTCTTTCATTAATCAATTTGATATTTATTTAGTTAATTTTATCTTAGTATATTTGAAAGTTTGTTAATTTATTTATTGAATTGATTTTATTTAGGTTGATAATTGATTGCAACATTAAAGTTGGAGTATATAATTTCCTTATTTTATTAATATTATTATTATTTTTGTAAGTTGGGGAATCTCAGGATTCGGGAGTGATAAACAAGCTTTTATTTTGTATTTAATTTTATAATTTTGAATTCTCCCAACTCAAACCCACCATTACGTCTGATACTAAATTAGTTAATATAACGTTTCTGAAACATTTCAGAAATGTTTTACGGAATAAAACATCAAGAAACATTTAATCAGAGGTTTCAAAAATATTGATTTATGATTTTAAAATATTTTTAATATGTTTATTATCAATATTTCCTAAAATTTTTTTAAAAATATTTCATACTGTGTAGGTAAAATTTAGAATTTATCCGCGTAATGGTGTCTTTTTATTTTGACTTACTTTTCTTTTGCTCTTATCACTTGACTGCTTTTCTTGCAAGTGGTAAAAGTGCTTCTAGTCTAATAAATAAGAGAAATAAGCATCTTGAATGATAAATAAAATGTAATGCGTGCAACATCTTAGATAGGTTCACTGCCTATGCGAAGATTATATAAAGTGTGATAATATTGAGTTGTTGATATAATAGTTGTACTTAGTTTTATATGAATGTTTCAAGTGACCTCTATGATGAACAAAATAAATCTAAAGTGTATAGTATAAGAAATTGTATAATATTTCAAAAATGTTTAGAAATATTGCATGGAAAGATTATTGAAATATTTTATAAATGTTTTGCACAATCTTTTTAACTGACTTCAAAAAGGAGGAGGTTCTCAATTCGACTGAATTTTTTTTTTTTTATGTCTGTTACCTCATAACTCCGCCATTTCTTAACCGATTCAAAAAAATTTTTCCTTATCTGATAGAGAATGTCTGCAGGAAGGTCCCATACGTGTCCTATAATTATTGGGCCAATATTCGGTTTGTATAACCCAATTATCAAATTAAGAAAACTGGGAGTTTTGTTTTCTCTCTCTCTCTTTCTCTCTCTCTCTCTCTCTCCCTCCCTCTCGCTCTCTCTCTTACCTAAGCTGGAATACGTATACATGCACTCATAACGACACTGTGCTGTTGAGCCTTCTTTCTTTCCTGCTATATATTGCTTGGTGGTGTACTAATGCATGCGTTATGAATTAATAATGAAAGTTTAATGTAATTAGTGGGTCTACCTATATTTGCATTTTTAGTAAGGGGATTCACTGGAAGATAGAAAATAAAAATTTTTTAACAAAAACAAACAATTTAAAGAATTGCACTAAATATCTATTACACATTATTTTTATTTGATAGAAAAAAATTTTTTAACAAAAAACAAAACCGACTACAAAAAAAATTTTTTAACAAAAAATGCACTTAACAGTTACAAATAATTTTTTATCTTCAATAATTATACGCATACTACGCATCTAACTCAACACTTGTGTAGCAAACATTTTATAGATTATCTAATCATTTGTAAACAGCACAAGCAAATTATATTTTTTTTTTTTTAAAATGAACTCAATACTAATGGAGTGACGAGTCAGTTGTAACTTTTTATTGTTAAACGTTGCGACGTTTCGAGTATTTTAATATACTCTTCTTCAGGCTATAACAAACAACAACAAGACATAATAAATAAACACAGAAATAAAAACTTATAAATTAAAAACGTAGACGCAAAATCTGTAAAATGTTACCTAATATGCCAAAAAGGCAAGTCAAAATATAAAAAAATTGCGTGGAACAATACAATAACGTCCCTAAAATTAAAACAAAAATTCCGTAAATTAATAAACAATAAAATGAATAAATTAAAACAAATAAACCACGAAACGCTTACACAAGTCAAAATGTACAAGATTAAAACTCAAACAATCCAATTTTGTCAAGCACTTATATACTAAAATTCAAAAACACATACTAATACAAGAGTGTACGCATACAAAGATCATTACAATTGTGTCCGCTTATTTACATTTAATAAGGCTAACGGCATCTGTTGAGGCAAGGTGCTCCAACTAGCTGGGGACGATACCCGAGCGCCACCTTTTCTGTACTCGCGCGCTCTGTCCGCTTTCGCTATTCCTTCCCCCCGTCACTCTTTGATCAACTGCAGTGCCTTGAAGATCGACTCTTGCTTCTGCCCTTTCTTTGAAGAAGGATTCTCTTGTAGTTTCTTACATTGTAGAACATTAATAGCCGAGTACTGTAAAGATTGTTAATTACACTAATTTCTTTTATAAATAGAGTGCATTTTGAATACAGTGTCCTAAATAAAGATTCATCTAACTGTGAACTATTTTAGTCAATCTATTCGCTAAATCCAACAGGTTATAGGCCCATAAAACGCTTCCACTGCGCTTATTGGAATCATCCAAGGAAGTTTTGTGAGTATATTTTTTTAGAAGTGTGAAATTTATTAAACGTTTAGAAGTGTACGTTTTTTTTGTTTAGAAGTGTATACTAGTTGGAAGTAAATTTTTTTTTTCATGAATAAGTGCGCGACGGGAGTGTAAAATAGAAGTTTTTTATTCTTTCTAAACCCGCTCATAAAGTGTAATCATAACCATAAATTCGTTTTTTTCTCGTAAAAAAAAATACATAAGAGATAAAGAAAAAAAAGTAAAGTTCAGTGCGGGTCTCTTTCTCGTTCAGTGATTAGAAATTGTGCAAATTTAGAAATGCGAGGGTAGCCATTGCTCGGGAAGTTTTTTTTCTCATAACGTGCATAAAAACGGGGAGAGGAAAATCCCGAGAAGCGGCCATTACCCGGCGCGTCGGTCGATCTTCCTTCTCTCTCACTCTCACTCGTCGCGACTCTCGAAAAGAAAATATCGGGCGTGACTAGACACGACGAAATATATATATATATATATATATATATATATATATATATATATATATATATATATATATATATATATATATATATAGACGTGTTAAAGATGTATAGAAAATCTCTCGAACGGTAGTGACTGTACGTTTAAACTCGTTCGCCATATATTTTAACAAACAAAGAGAGTTTAATATAAGTTCTCTCTTCTATCGATATATCTTACATGAAAAAGGATGCCGCGTGCGTGCACGTGATCACCTTTCTTGCACCAACAGTATAATTGCGTTCGTTATACTATCGCGAGAAAGTGTGCGTATACGACGTCTGATAAATAAAAGTTTATTGATAGAATTATAATTTACATTATTCTATTGCACGGAACTTGTTGTACAGTTAGGTGCACATAGGATAATAGTTTGAATTTTTTAGAGGTATATGTACACAAACTGTACATATGTAGGTTATTTTGAATGTAAAGAGCAGTGTAATTAAGATGTTTACTTGGTATGGTTCAAAACACTGCTTGATTTCAAATAATAAACGGTTCAGTCATTCTATCATCCGGTCGGTACAAAAGTTCGCGCTAACTTGTCGTACGGTAGCACATGAGAACAAACGTACTTAATTTTTCTATAATACATATATTGCACTTTGTAAACTTGTTGTACAGTTACACATAAGTGTCAATATTTTGTATAAAAATTATTTATCTATTTCAGAAGTCGAGCTAAAATGAGTCCGAAAAGAGGCCCTCTTGAGAAAGCAGACAGAGATAACAGAGCTGATGAAGCAGGTATTTCTTTTTCTTTTATTCTCTCATACACGACCTCTGTATTTTATTGAACAATTATATATATAGAAGTTAGATAGTGTATCCACATTTTTAATAGCTAAAGACGTTGTAAAACCAAGTCAAAACAAATTAGTATAAATAAATTATTGTTCGAAATACAGGAGCATCAGACGCTGAAAGCAGTTATACACCTCCTTTTGTGAGGGTCCCACCCTCAGAGAGGATCAGAAGGGACCTCTTGGACGGCCTCAGACAAGTCGAGGAGATCAAGAACGATATGACGAGAGAAAGAGAGGCGCAAAACGCGCAAATGAAGGAAGTTGCGGAGACGCTTTTGAAGGCGACTCAAAATCTTCTCGACCTGGAGAGAGAGAAAAATAGATGTGCTGAGGTAACACTTTCAAACACACAAACTAACACGCCTAACTTAATAGACACATCCACCCCCATTAGAAGTAACAATAACTCTAACAACCCACAATCAGAAGTATTAACTAACCTAAATGAGACGTTTAAACACATTGACAAATCATTAGAAGTAACTAACAACAACCAAAAATTAATACTTAAAAGAGACTACAAACTCACTCGGAAAACGGGCGTACACCTCTGGTTGGATAGTTTACAATCTGAACTAAGATCGTTAAACTTATTAGATATTTTAAATAACGTTAATCAAACTGATAGCAATACAGAAGAAGTAAAACGTAAAAAAGGTTCAATTAGAGACATTATAATTAATCATATAGACGAACACTACCGTAAAAAAGTTTTGAATTTAATAGACCCTTTAACAGGATGTCGGAGTTGTTAGAATCGATTTTTGCTTTCTTATCTGATTGATATCTCTTTAAATTGACTGTTTAGACAAATTTAATGACTTATCCGCGCTAAAGCTACATTAATTCAATCATTTTTGTTAAAAAAGAAAATCACTTCAACTCGTTATTTTTTCATTAACTTCGTATGAAAATTAGATATCAAGCTCGATAAACCTAACCTAAAAATACTATACATTGAAAGTTTGTTCATAACTTTTCATGCGTAATATTTTAATAAATTTCTTGAGTTGTCCGCACTCAGGATTAATCTTATAAATTTTCTTTCTGTAGTGAAGGAATATGATTTGACGCACCGTTTACTCATGAACTTTGAATAAAAATATTATTAGGAGGGGATAACTACGATATCCTCTTAACTATAATTAATACTATAAAAGAAAGTAAAATAATTGAAAATAACGTAACAGCTACATCTATTAGAGCCAAGCTATACAAATTAAAAATTAAAACTAATGAAAATATTGATGATTTTATTGATAAATTTGATTTGATTGTGAGAAAATACGAAAATAACAATCCAACAGAGGTGTTGTCCGAAGAAGAGAAGAGGTCTGTATTCTATCAGGCGGTTTCTGGAAACTTTCCAGAACTCAGATCCGCTTCTCTGATTAGAAGGCAAACCAATAATGATGAAATGAACCTAGAAAGTATGAAAAACTTCTTATTGCAGCTTGAGGCAGAAAAGAGGTCAGAGAAGAGGGTAGAAGCGGCCGCAAATTTGGCACACGCCAAGCTGCAATATGGTCGTTGCTTTAGATGTAACAAGGAGGGGCATCCTCAGGTCGCTTGCCCACTAGCAGAGTACCACTTGTGGTACTGTTATTACTGCAAGGCGATAACAGGCCACAAGGGGAACGACTGTTTTCAGGCAGGGAGTGGCACGTCGGGAGAACGTTTCAAGGACTCAGGAGACAGGTTAGTTCACAAAAATAACATAAATACATACAGAAACAAGGGAGGAAACACATACAGAAACAAGGGGGGAAACACATATAGAAAGAACAAAGAAAATTATAGAAGTAACTCTGGAAGTGTTACCAAAGCAAAAACCAGAGTGTTTAGGAAATCTCAAGACAAACCAACTAAGGGGAAGAAGAATCAGAAAAATGCAGCCAAAGCTTATATCGCAGGTAACAACCAATCAAGTAACATTAACAACTGGAAAATAAATTGATTAGCAGACTCTGGAGCAACTTAACATATCGTTCAAAAAGGACTAATTTTAACTAACTTTAAGAAGTGTTCAAATAAGATAATAAGAAGTGCCAACAAAAACAAGGCCGCAGATATCACCATAGACGGTAAAGGCGATCTACTGCTCACTTCAAACACAAATAACTCAGAAGTAATTAAACTCACAGATGTATTGGCAGCTCCAGATGTCTCTCAAAATCTAATTTCTTTAAGGAAATTCGTAGATGTTGGACTAGGAATCTATCTAGACGATGAAGTCCTAGAAATCTTCGATAAGCGTACCGGAGAAAAATGTATAACAGGAAAATACATAAAACCAAATTGGTTGGTTACATTAGAAGTTATAAGAAGTAACAACAACTCAAAAACAGAAGACTATAAAGAACGTCAATATGAAGCAAGACTGGTATTACTAGAAGACTTCATACAACAATCTCAATCGGAGAACATAGATTGGGAGGGAGAATGAAGAACACAAAGTCCCAGAAAGCGAAGATGACGAGAAAATACAACAAAAAAACAAAATTATAGACATAGACAACATAAAAGATGTACTAATGCTTGATAGTCTACTAACAAGTGAAAAAAATCCTAAAGCCACAAAAGACAAATTAGATGTAGGAATGTTATGGCATTTAAGATTAGGACACATGTCCTTAAGATACCTAAAATACCTACAAAAAGACTTAGAATGTCTAAAGGAAATCAAATTCACAGACAACATACTAGATTGTGAATCTTGCATAATGGGAAAAATAGAAAATCTCCCATTCAAGGAAACCGGAGATAAAGCAACCAGATGTCTGGAAATGATTCACACAGACGTAATGGGACCAATCAAACCAGCATCATATCCAGGAGGCAATAGATTTATAGAAGTGTTTATAGATGATTACTCCAGATTTGCCAAAGCATACTCCATGAAACACAAAAACGAAACAGGAGATTGCTTGGAAAAATTCCTCAAGACGTCCAGGAACCTATTAAGAGAAGATGTAAAAGTATGCTATATAAGAGCAGACAACGGAACAGAGTTCACTGGAGGTAAATTTGCAGAGGTAATGACAAAAGAAAAAATCGAGAATAACTTTGGACCACCACATACACCGCAACATAATGGAACCGCTGAAAGATTCAACAAGACGATCTAAGGAAAAATTAGAACTATGATGATCGACTCAGGTTTACCAGCAAGTATGTGGATTCTAGCATTAGAAGCAGCTGTGCACATATACAACAGAACTCCACACAGGGTACTTAAATATAAAACACCAATGGAAGTAATGCTCCCAGGAAAGAAACATCATCAAGAAGAAATCAGAAGGTTTGGTTGCATAGCATATGCCAAAATAACCGACGTCAAATCAAAATTTGAACCAAGAGCAATAAAAGCAGTGCTAGTAGGTTATACAAACACAGGATATATTTTATGGCATCCTGAAACCAGAAAGTTTATTAACTCCAGAAACGTAAGATGTAACGAGAAGTTAGTCTACAAAGATGTATACAAACAAACTCAGGAAACACTAGAATTCGAAATTGTTGAAAATCATGAAACTACAGATGATAAGAAAGAAACAGATGTAAATGAAAAAGACCAAATCACACACTCGGAGAAATTAGATGTAAAAGAAGTAAATGAAAAACCAAAAAGAGGAAGACCCAAGAAAAGAAAGTCACAGACGCTCGAAGAAACACCCAAGAAGAAAGTCAAACAGCCAGAAAGAGCAGCTAAATCCAAATGGAGACTGAACGTAAGAGCTGCAGAGGCGCAGTGTGCTGAAACAATACTGGAAGATGAAAAATACCATGTGTTACTGGCTGAAATCAACGATGACCCAACGTCATACCAAGAAGCTATGGCATCCGCCGAAAGAGAACAATGGAAAACAGCTGTGAAAGAAGAACTGAAATCAATGCAGGAAAACGAAGTCTGGACAATAGTGGACGTGACTAGCTGCAAAACAAAAGACAAGAAATTAAACGTCATAGATTCTAGATGGGTGTTTAGAAAGAAAACAGACGAAATGGGTAATCTTCGATATAAAGCCAGACTGGTGATTAGAGGTTTCAAGGACAAAACTAAATACGAACTGAAAGAAACGTATGCACCAGTATCAAGAATGTCTCTGATTAGGTCAGCTTTCAGCATCATCAATAAATTCGACTTAGACGCCATACAGTTAGATGTTAAAACAGCCTTCTTACACGGTACCTTAGAAGAAGATATATATATGAAAATACCAGACGGACTAGTATGTGAAGAAAATCTACATAATAATAAAGTCTGTAAGGTCCAGAAGTCACTATATGGACTAAAAATAAGTCCAAAAAGATGGCATAAGAGGTTCTCTGAAGAAACTCTAAAGCTAGGACTAGAGAAAGATATAAATGAACCATGTCTTTTTACATGGAGAAAAGAAGGAAAAGTAGTATTCATAATACTATACGTTGACGATGTTATTCTAGCAGGAAACTGCAAAACTAAACTACGAGAAGTAGAGACAAAACTTAGCTCAGTGTTTAAGATGAAAAATTTGGGAGAACCAAGATGTTTCCTAGGAATGAACATACTCCGGGATAGACCCAATAGATGTATAACACTCAAACAAACTGAATACACCAAGAAAGTACTAGATAGATTCAACATGAAAGAATGCAACATCCACTCCACTCCTATGGTCACCAGGCAAGTCAAAAGTAGAGAAATCAGAAAACAAGAAGATGTATGTATAGATGAACTGAAGAAGAACGTACCATTTAGAGAAGCCATAGGAAGTCTGTTATACCTAGCTGGGACTACAAGACCGGATATCGCCTATGCGGTCAACTACTTATCAAGGAAACAAACGCATCCCACCGAGGACGACTGGAAAGAAATTAAAAGAATATTCAGATATCTCAGAGGTACAACAAATCTAGGACTGACATACATCGGAAAGGGAGAAAACTTAGAAGCTATGGCTGATGCCAGCTTCAGAGACTGGCAAGACTCATCTTCAACCGGAGGGTTTGTAATTAAGTTGTTTGGTGACACCATAGCCTGGAGAAGTCACAAACAAAAATATGTAACGCTCTCAACCTGCCAAGCAGAGTACCTAACCATGAGCGATGCTTGCCAAGAACTCGTGTCAATTGACAAGGCCACACGTGACATCACTGGTAAAACTATGTACCCAGTGACCATCTGGTGTGATAATAAATCAGCTGGTGATTGTAACAGTTTTAGGAGTTAATAGAAATAATAATACTATATATTAGTAAATCAATAAAATAAATTAAAAGAGATATCACAGATAAAAAACAAACAATAATTAATACACTCGATGAATATAGATCCAGCCAGGTCTCAGCAACTCCAAATATGTCGTAAAAAGGATCACCACTTAACAGCTCACGCACTTGCCCAACATGAGCTTTCAATGAGGTTACATTCAGGAAATACGTGCGCAGCTTACCCCTCCTCCCTGTTCGACTTTCTGAAGAGTACTGGTGCAGTCATAGGGTAGAGGCCTTATTTAAAGATATTGCATCATTTAAGAATATTGCATCATTTTTATTAGATTCCTGATTTTAAATATTCTCAACATTTTGAGGTTAAACTTCACCGTGTTTTTGGATATTGGTCGCTTTAACAATGTTTTCTACATTACATTTATCTACATTAAATTTATTCAATATTTCATCTACGTCATGTTCATTCGCAAATCTATGTACTTTCTCCCCTCTCTCACTCCTCACCATAAATTTACCACTTCTATGCCAAACAAACTTAAAATCTTTTCCTTTAGTTTACTTTTTTAGCTTCTTGAAATTAATATATTCATCTTTTTCGAGAAATTCATTTGTATATATTTGAGAATGGTGCTTGGTAGCAGAAAATTTGCCAAAGACGGAGGAATCCAGATCCGCTGTCGTAAAACCCGTTAATCCACGCCTAGCCGTAAATACCTCTTGCGCAAAGTCCTCTCCAGAAAGTCTCATCAACAATGAGAACGTATCACTCGGATCGCTAAGGGTCTCGCGACCTACAGACATCCTGTCCCTATTTTTTCAGGATTAGAGATATCAGTAACAGATACGATATTTGAATGTTTTAAAGTAGGAAGTATGGTTCTTAGAACAGCGCAGGCATAATCCTTCAGTCCGACAATAGCTGCAGAGCAGTCTAGTCTGCTGGACATAACCAAGACACCATTTCCAGAACCACACCTCTCCACGGTATGACAGGATGCCTCTCTGCAATTATCCATGTGCATTTGCACTGTTTGTATATCGTTCGAATCAACAGGTGCTTCAGTGTTTGTGTTATGAGAGCTACTATCTGTATGTTTGAATGATTGTGTTCTATTTGAATTCACAGGCATTTTAGTGTTAGTGTTAGTGTTGAGTGAGTGTTTAACGTGAGATCATTAACGGTCTGCACCACTTCAGCCACCCCCGGTCATAAGTTGAGAAAAGTTGTTGTCCACTCCATTAAATTTATTACCTAAAAATGCCTGCATATTATTAAAATTAATCATTAGAGATTTAGAAAACTTTTTATGCATGCCATTTAGAGTAGACAACAACTCCCTCTCTAAGGCACCTATCATTCTCCTGAGTTTTCGATTCTCTTCCAGCAGCTGCATCTTCCCGGCATGTGAATTCTTAATAATTTCATTTTAACTCTCTATTTTACTTATGATAAATGGCAGACCCTTGTCAGTATTTATAATATGGCTCTCAAGAGCTGGAAGTCAAATAAGATCATTTTCAATCAATTCAAGCCTGCAGGATAGCGCACTCTCTAAAGCAGATACAGCTGCCTATACTGAGGAAGAGTCAACACCACCATTGATTTGTTTTGAATCACTATCATTATTTTTACTAATATTGCTACCTGGGGTGACCAACACAGCACCACCTCTTAATTTTCCATTAACTAAATCAATACTCAAGCTATGTTCTCCTCCAACCGCCGCAGAAGCGTTGACATTTGAGTTTGCATTGGTTCTCTTCTTAATCGCAGAATGTCCTTGTGCTTGGGGAAATGAATGAATAACCTTCAGTCTTTACCTTTGTAGCACTTTGGTTCTAGTTGTCCCATAAACTCTTTTACGTCTAAACAATATTCTAAGTTTTCTTCTTGTGTGAAAAATGTTCAAAGTGTTGATCTCTTGCTGGATCGAAGCCAGCTCTAGTTCCTTTTTTTATCGATTCTCGTTTTTTTTAATCTGATATTGATAGCTAAGTCGCATCCTTTGATAAATCCAAATCTATAACTGGATCATTCAATTCTATTTATAAATGTAACTAGACAGATTTGCTTCGATTAAATGGAACTTATTCTTCTTTAGTTTGGTCCTTTAAACTTGTTTCATATTTGTCTGAATTACTGTCCATTGACAGTTGTTTTATTATTAAAGGTATTTCATCTAGGACTGTTGCTGAGGTACTAATAATTTCTTAATTTGTTTCAGTAAATTGTGTTTTTTAGGAAGTAATTTAAGCTTTAGTTACGCTTGAAATGTTAGGATGTATGATTTTTTAATTGTTTACGTACTACAATGTATCCTTGTAGATCGGTCAAGCAAACATAACAATCTTCTTTATCCTTTAGCTCCCACCATGTTGACAAAGTACTAAATTTTGTATTCTTATTTTTAGGCATATATCAAGTAAGCATAGTACTATACCTGCTACAAATTATTGCCGAATTCCATTTAGACTTTCCGTAGACACATAAAATTTCAAAATATTGTTTGTAAAGTTTTTGTAATTTTTTAGAAAATTTTTTTTTTAAATTTGTCAAGCGTATAGTTTCCATAAATGTAACAGAAGGAATTGACTCTTTTATTGCATTCATGCTTTGGAGTTAAGCTAGACAGCGAACACACTACCTCACATTCTAACTGCTCCCTACAAGGCAGTGCGTTTCACTTGCTTCGTTACCTTGAAAGATCGTTGAGAGAATCATTTCATACTTTTTTTACAGAACAGTTATCATTTCTTCAGCATCTCCTAAGGACACAGGTTTCTTGTACCTTGTAGCTACGAATAAAAACAATTTCAAAATATAAGATCTACAGAAAAATTAGTAGTATGAATCCAAAAGTTTAAATTGTAGTTCTTTAAGTTTTAAAATACGTAGTTCACAGAAATAAATGATAAATACATGAAGGACCAGATGGGATAGAACAGATAAACTAATTACCAATCGATGAAAATTCGAATAAACTGATTTGTTGCTGAAAAAAAATTAATCCGTTTTTTTTTCTTTGAATAGACCCCATAGACGGAGATATAGACATTTTTTCGAAAACATAATAAAAAGGAGCATTTATAAGATCTTTAACCAAACAACTAAGACTCTTACAAAAAAACGTATCAAAAAATAAAATAAAGTTCAGATTAAATGCTTTAATTTAAGCTTTATTGCATTAGAAAAGCTTGTGTGGTTCAAAAGTTGTGCCTAATTGAAAATTACTACATATTTGTTAATATTTTTAGCGTGTAACATATTATCAATTTTTTACGCTATTTCATTAGCATATTTTAATTACCTGTCACTTCTGAACCACAAAAGCTTTTTTAATGCAATAAAACTTAAATTAAAGCATTTAGTCTGTACTTTATTTTATTTTTTGTACATTTGTCTGTAAAAGTCTTAGTTGTTTAGTTATTTAAGATCTTATGAATGCTCCTTTTTATTTTATTTTTGAAAAAATGTCTATATTTCTGTCTATGGGACCTATTCAAAGAAAAGAAAAAACACGGGCTCATTTTTTTTCCATCAAAAAATCATATCCTGCAGTTATAGCCAAATCCGTTTCCCGAAGGTCGGGTACTCTCCTTGTTAGCTTAATGAACCAGTTTCTAAAAGCATTAGACAAAGTCATTTTATGTTTCCTATACATTCAGCACAAATTTCCTTAAATATCGGATACTAAATTAAAAGGACCAGAAATCTGCTCTGATTGTTTTCAAAATTACAAAGCTATTGTAGAATCATTAGGGTCAAAAAGACTTTGGTTTTAGATTCAGCGGGCTCCAATACAAGTAAATATGCTAGTTTTATTTCTTTGCAATGGATTTTCAAGATTTAAGATTGGCCCGATCATGACCTTGACCGCACCAGGTTAAATAGTGCTCAGATTTTGATTCAGCGTGCCCAAAACATAAAGAGCAAGTAGTCTGATCTACCGCATAGGATACTTTTTTTGTGGGTCTGTGTTTTTTCTGTGATATGTACACTTGGCGGAAAAGATATTTTTCCGAATGTTAACCTCAAATGGCAACATCGCATATTTTACCACAGACATTAGACAATTCTGAATCATGGAGCGAATTTCGCATCGTTACTTATTATTTAATGACATGATTTTAGTAACCAAACAACATTACTTTCTTTTTTTATGATCCGAATTATAATTTTATGAAATCAAATTTTTATTTCTTACTAGGAGAGTATCATACCTCCGGATCACGGATTTAGCTCAAACTTTGGGATAAGTTTTCAGATATCAAAATACGAAAGGAAACAGAATTTTAGACCCCAACGCTCAATATTTCCCTAGTTACAGGCAATTAAAGAATATCACTAAAAAGGTTACTAGATTTTCAAACGCTTACAGTTCCTTATCATTGATACTTAGGAGCATGAAACTTTTTTTAAATGAAAGCTGAGCTCAAATCCTTTCGAAATAGTAGTTATAACATGTCAAAATATTATTTTTTCCCAAAGTTATAGCGTAATAAACATTAGACCCAATTTCAGCTTTTTTTATTAATGAATGTTTTAAAAAGAAAAATCAGGTCCAATGTTTATCACGCTATAACTTTGGGAAAAAATAATATTTTGACATGTTATAATTACTATTTCGAAAGAATTTGAGCTCAGCTTTCATTTAAAAAAGTTTCATGCTCCTAAGTATTAATGCTAAGGAACCGTAAGCGTTTGAAAATCTAGTAACTTTTTTAGTGATATTCTTTAATTGCCTGTAACTAGGGAAATATTGAGCGTTGGGTCTAAAATTCTGTTTCTTTTCATATTTTGATATCTGAAAACTTATCCCAAAGTTTGAGCAAAATCCGTGATCCGGAGGTCTGATACTCTACTAGTTAGTTCAATAATTATATAGAATCTAATATTGTTAATTAAAATTATATAAGCAATAAAATTTTAGCATTGATCATTTGAATTTCGCATGGATAAGCTATATAAAAAAACAAAATAATCATGATGCGAAACTCAATGCGTCATTTGAAGTTCTCTTACGTCTGTGGTAGAATATGCAGCGCTGCCATTGAGGTATACATTCGAAAAAATATCTTTTCCACCAAGTGTACATTATAGATTTTTAATTACGTTTGTAATTATTCAATTGCGGGAAAAAAGCAATATAGTAAGTTACCGTAATGGACATATATAATATAGTAAGATACCATATATGGACAGTTGAGAGGAATAACCCCGTAACTCGGCAAGGATTTCAAAAATCCCATATCTCGGCGTCAGGTTCAAGAACCCCATAATTCAAAAATCTATGGTTTTCCTTCAATTTTAAGCAACAATTTTGTAGGATTTAAAAATACAATTTTTAAAATAAACACAATAAAATTGATTCTGTTTTGCATTTTAAATCATGCTAAATACACAGAAATTGTTTCTTAAAATCCTGCAGATTTGTCAGTACAAAATTAAAGAAAAAGAAAAAGTTTCCGAGTAATGGGGTTCTTGAAGCAGACGCTGAGTTATAAGGTTTTTGAAATCTACACCAAGTTATGGGGTTATTCCTCTCAGTCGTCGATATAAGACAAGTTATATGGAATATTTTCTAGGTAGTTTATACAACTGTTGTTGCCATTGATTGGGTAAAGCAATCACAGCGCTTTGACTCTCCAGGTAGGAGAAAAAATTAATCGGGTTCAGCCAAGAGAACTTCTCCCACTACTGGAAGTATGGAACCTGCATACACGACTGTGATCAAAACTATTATTTATAATATTCTTTCCGTGTTAGGCATGACGCAGCTCCTCCCGTCGTTATAATATTTTTATTTACATCTCATGAGTAAACGGTGCATCAAATTAACTTCTTTCGCAAAATTAAGAGATTTCGTAGGAATAATTCTGACGATTTTACATATTTAATCTTAATAACTTATTATTATTTTTGACAAGCAAATAAAATTCTACTAGATTCTGAATACATCATTTAAACTATTAAACTTTTAGAAGTTCATATTGAATGGGAAAATTATTCTAATATTTTCTTCTAATTTATATATTTATTTTATGCTATTGAAAGTTAGTTTTAATTTTTTTAATTAGATGTTGTGCAGAAAGTAAATCTTATATACGCATTTCGAGTAAGAGATTATATATAATTTTTTATTTATATATATGGGTGATTCTATTCGAACGGGTCAAATTCAAATTTTGAAATAATAGAAAATAAAGGTGTTCATTTTTAAAATTTTACTCAGGTTTTTTTATGGTTATATCTAATAGAACAATATCCCAAAGTAGCCAAGCTGTCCATAGGTTATTCCCAGAAAAACTGATAGATGAAAAATATACTGATACAGAGAAATTACTTTTATTCCAGGGGAATTACTTTTTTTATTACCATCACTTGATATACTATTTTCTAATAATATTTATGTCGAACAAAGATTCTAAACTATCTGAAATACTTAAGAATTAGCTATTACCATATATGGATGAATTTTTAAAAATAAAAAACAATGCACGGAGAAAAATATATTGCTTTAGTCAACAAAAAGATAGTTCCATTAGCGAAAATTTTTGCTAGTTTGAGACAGCGAAAATTTGAATTTGAAAATAGACTATCATTATTTGCTGCCATCGATGTGAATATTAGCTATTGTTTTGCGCTGACATCTTCAATGACATTTTTTATGGTTATTAAATAAATGCATATTTGAAAGTGAATGAAATTTTTTTGTATGATTTGAATTCTCAAAAGTTTTAATATCAACTTTAAAAAAAATAAAGGTTATGACTGATCGTTTAGCTGTCAAATGGTTTACAAAGTTTTATGCTAATGTAGCGCTTACGTATAGTTAAAATGACGACAAAATCATGCTGTTTCAGTCAAGATTATGACAATAGTTTTAATATTAATCGCTGCAGAACACAAAATTATAGAAGAAAAAAGAATGCCTTTTTTAGCTAATGATTGTTGCTATGATTACAATTTTTTTGGCTACGGAAATCATTATCTCGCGCTAAAATGTTAGCTTTTTCTTTTGTCTTTTTTAGCAAATGGCATTTAGTTGCATTAACTATAAAAATAACTAAAAAGTTAATGTTTGAAATTCACAATATTTAGTTTGTTTTAGCCCAAACTATCGCTGCATGTGTTAAGCGATATCCTTATTGCTGTCGTTATCATACAATTTTTCTCCGTGCGAGTTACAGCAAAAATATGTATTTTTAAACATTATTAGAAGAAAGTTAAAGAACAAATATATCCATACTTGAGAAAGTTTGCTTTTTCAAAATATATAATAACATTATTTTTGTGTTTGGGAGTGGAGTTAAGTGTACTTGATGATAAAGGATTAGTAGGAAGTTCGCCACGTCCACGTGTAGAAACCATTTTATTGCCAATACAATCTAAAATAATATATTATCAATTTATAGATTTTCCAATTCAGATTTTTCAAAAACTTTCATTTAAATTCAAATAATTATATACTTACTTTGATATCAACGACAAACTCTTCATCAAGGCTAATGACAAACTGATATTTTTATTTTCTGAATACTACGATGTAACCTTTGATTTCGCTTTATTTATTTGTAGTATATACGTAGAATATAGTGCAGTATGTAAATATGACTACAGTAATTGTTTACAAAAAGATTTGAGAATGTGCTTACTCGGAGATTCTCCACAAATATATATATATTCAATTTTGAATGTCTCAAAATTATAAGCAGTATAATATGTATTAAATTTTAAGTGTACAAATAATTTAACACTTCATGGTATGAAATTCATGAATAAAATTGTTGACTTTATTATTTAATTAAAATTTTGTGAGTGCATCTCAAAAAAGGCAGGGGTATTATATGCCAGGGGAGATTACCTGATAATTTGAATGAAATTTTTACCGAGTAAACGGTCTTCAACATTCACTGCTATACAAAGTTTTTTAGTTGTACATTACTACTTTCTTAAACGTCTATTACGTATTTGAATATGCGCTTATATCATCTGTGACAGTTAAATGTTTAGAGCCAGGGGAATTATCGTAGAAAAGGTAACTTAGCTTTCATAAGTGAAATGATGTTTACACGTAAACAAAAATGTATTCTATGATCAACAAAGCAATTTTTTAGCGAAATAAACATATAATAACAATATTTCCATGTGATAGAAATAGCTTATATTTTCATAAGATTCAAATATAACATTTTTTATTATTATTGCTTTTTATCTATGAAAAAATATACATTTTTTTTTATAATAACAAAGGGTCAAAGAAAATATTTTTTTTTCAACCATTTTGCTGAAATGTATGTACGGATGGAAACAAATATTTTTTGATCTTTCCGAAGTATTAATTCATCTATCCTGTATCTCTACAACGTTTAAAAAAAATTTTATATATGACTACAGACAGGGGAGATTACTTTTTATACTGTCTAAGGGTCCCTACAAAAGCTAGATTGAAATTAGCGATTAAAAAGTCAACGGATCATAAAGTTACAAGCTGAAAGTATATGAAAAATTTGTGGTTAATAATATTTGAACCTTGTATTGATAGTTTATTAAACGATTACATGTGATTACCCGTTAAAATAGAATCACCCATATGCACTATAGGAGTAAATAAACAATGCCTTGAATCGTATCACTTGCTTTATCGCCCTTTCTTCGCCTCGAATGATAATTTTAATACACCAAATATTTTTTACTTTTACTAATAATATGCATAACTTATTATTGTACAATATAAATTATTATGACACCTATAATCACTCATTAAAAATTTACACAATCTAGATAAGAAATCTTAGTAACGGCTCTAATGCAATGTTCTTCCTTGCAATAATATATTTGAATAAGACAATCAAAAGCATATGTTGTGATTAAATAAATTATAAAAAATTAATAAGGATAGAATTGCACGCTTATTTAAATTGCTTATCTTACATACTTGCAAATAAAATCAAAATAAAAATAAAAATCTATTATTCCTACCGATGTAACAACACGTGTCTAAAATTCTCAAGTATTGTAGTTGCACGTTAAATTAAAATGGGATAATGATGATACATTTTCTGTAAGATCAACCATCAATAGAAATAGTGATCAAGCCATCATTGTAGAAGATAAAAATATTATTTTAAATACGTTAAGAAATATATTGGAAGTCATCAAAAATTTACTTACTATGTGACATCTTGAATCTAAAAGATCTATAATCTTTCCATCTGATGACTTTTTGTTAAGTTCGTAAAGACGCAAAGAACATCTTGAAACAAATTCGCCTACCATGTTTAGTAATGTGTCTCTGGGTCTTATGAATTCATTTTTATGTCCAATTTCAACGTTATCATTATCACGGTCATAAAATTTATTTTTAATGTTTTCCGGGTATTTATTTATAAACGTTTCTTCATCAAAATCAAAACCTGGAGAATAAGGTCCTTTCCCGTAATTTTTTTGACTAGAACCTTTATGTTCAGGGCTTATCTTTTGCGGACGATTGTAATACCTATAAATTTTTATAATATTAATTACAATTTGAATTCCTTTTTCACAAAAGATAAATTAAAAACTTGTGTATAATAATACATTACTTTGTCAAAGCTTCAGAGTTGTTGACAAGAGTCTTAACCGCGATGGCCAACTGATTTATTATTTCTTTCTCAGTTTTTCCTTCTTTATTATAAGAAGGAAGTTGAATTCGTTGTACATAACATGGCATGATAGCTTCTAGTATAGTCTAAAATAATAAAGTATTGTTATAAAATAATCTATAGATAAAATTTCAATTATTTATTTAAAGATTCTTAAAGAAGAAATCATAGAATGAATATTTACCAGCATTTGTTGCCCTCTTATGGAATCAGCAGCGTACGATATAACCATAACACAAAGAGAAATACAATCCAGAATAGTGACCATTTCATTTTCATCATGATAACAAAAGTCTATAGCCTTTAATGGTTTTTCTTCTTTAACCAATTCTCCAATATTGAGTGGATCAGGAGAAGGAGTTTCAAGGCTTAAAAGAAGATTGAATAAGCATGATGACGGAACCTAAAATTTAAGATACTTAAGATACCTTGAAAAATATAAAATATCTCATTTTTTTCAAAGTTCTCGATTTTTAATCAATAAATATTTATTATATTGTTCTATAACTTTTGTAGAAAGACTTTAAAATATATTTATATCAGAAATATCACATGCTTCATATCTAGCTTATATTCTGATGTGATATTAGTATTCTTAAGAGCAATAAACCAGGCTTATTGAATTTATTAAATTATTAATGAAAATATGTTCTTCTATACTTGATTATAAATAAATTTCAATAGTTAATAGTATTTATAGTATAAGAAAATTGATTTAATTGAATAAAAAGAAAATATCCTTAAATAGAAAGAATTATGAAAAAATATATTATATCCATTAGATGGAAGATGAAAAAATAATAGAATATTTTTTTGTTTTTTGGAATATCATGAATTACAAGAGTTACAGTTAATATAAATTAATTTAACTTTGATGTATATATATATATATATATATATATATATATATATATATATATATATATATATATATACAGGATGTCAAAAGAATAAAGGAACGGTCCTGTATTTTTTTAGGCAAGATATTTTTGGCAAAGGTCAAGGTTATTCCTTCAGTAACTTTCAACGAAGAATCTGATGGTGAACTTTATTTTGACCTTGAGGATGACCTTGACGGTCATTTCAAGGTTAACTTTTTTTTTCAAACGTGAACCCTTTATTCTGATAACGGCAATCGAAAGAGTGGAAAATTTTAGGATTAAATATGTACTTAGGTCACATGACCTGAACGATGTTGGACCTGATTTGAAGGACATCTGAAACTCATGACCGTCTAACCTCTGGAAAGGTCTGTATCGTAATGGACAATGCCACTCCTTTAGTAACTTTCAACGAGGAAATTGATGGTGAACTTTATTTTGACCTTGAGAATGAACTTCAAGGTCATTTCAAGATCATCTAAACTTAACGTTGGGCTTATTTGAGGTGAGACTTTTTTATACTGGTCAAGATAATGGTTATTTCCAGTAAATTTGTAATGTAATAAATGGTTCAAAGAATACGAGTAAGGCTCTTTTTCACGCTACACAGTTATTGCATATGAACTCTGCACTCATGCCAAGTTAGCGACGTCAACAATTTCCTTGATCTCTTTAGTATTTATCCATTGTTTTTAAGTCATATTTTACAATTGAAAACCTAATTTTGATATTTACCTACCTCAGAAAGTAACATAAATTTAAAGCGTCAAATGTTAAAATTTTGTTAATTTTAATTTTTTTCTTCATTTTCTAATAGTCTAAGCGCCCAGAGGGTTTCGTATGAAGTTAGAGGTCCCACCAAGCAAGTAGGTGATTTATATGTATTTTGAGCCGCTGAATCCGAATTTGCAACTTGCTTTTCGCGCAAGTGGTCGAGTAATTTGTTATAAACAAATCAATTGTTTAAATGGCTATAGTTTATAACTACAATAGATGGAGTAATTTTTTTTGCAAAAACTTGTTCTTTAATGAAAAAGCAAAATAAAATCGTTATTGTTGCATGTCCATTTGATAATTAGAACCAGAGATATTGCAAAAAAACATAAAGACGTAGCGCAAGCGCGGAACGCCCTGGTGAAAAACCTTACAACTTGACTACTAATAGATATTTTTTTAAGTTTAACATGTGCTTGAAAAATGTCAGAGTCTCAGCTTTAATGATAAATTGTTATATATTACTTTCAAATGTTAATAAATAAGCTAGAATGATTTGAAGCAGAAAAAATTTTCAATTTTTCAGAATTTTGTTTGTTTATAACGAAATAATATAGGTTAGTGAACAAAATATTTCTATATTTTTTATATAGAATGATAGGGAATTTCATCTAGTTTAAGAATCTGTCCAGTTTTTTAAATTTAAGTAAGTAGAACCTGAGATATAGCAAATTTAATCTGTAGCGCCAACTCCTTGCAATACGACATATGTGTGCAATATGGCGATCGCTTTCCTTATTAAAAATTCTTTTATTATAAGGTAAGTAACTTCATTCTTTTGTAATGAGATTAATTTTAACTCTGTATTAGGAAATTAATTGAAAATTTAATAAAAAAGGATTCAGCTAAAAATAGATGAGTCTAAAAAATCGGAAAGTTAGAACAAATTTATTGAATGAAATAGATTGTTGTTCTTTTTGCAATTGCGAAAAAAAAGATTAAATGTAAAAATACTCCATAAGTTGAGTAAATTGTTTACTATTATAGTAGAAAAATCAATGATAATTGAAAACCCTAAACCTACTCCATCTGAATGTATTATACATCATTAATATTATGGCAAAGTATATAAAATAGAGTCAAAAGTAATTTTATTAGAAAAGAATGAAATTTTTTACCTTACAATAAAAGAATTTTTAATAAGGAAAGCGATTGCTATGTTGCACATATATGTCGTATTGCAAGGAGTTGGCGCTACAGCTTAAATTTGTGATATCTCAGGTTCTATTTGCGCAAATTTAAAAATCCGGACAGATTCTTAAACTAGATGAAATTTCCTATCATTCTATATAAAAAATATAGAGATATTTTGTTCACTTACCTATATTATTTCGTTATAAACAAACAAAATTCTGAAAAATTGAAAATTTTTTCTGCTTCAAATCATTCTAGCTTATTTATCAACATTTAAAAGTAAAATATAACAATTTATCATTAAAGCTGAGACTCTAATATTTTTTAAAAACATGTTGAACTTTAAAAAATATCAATGAGTAGTCAAGTTATAAGGTTTTTACCAGGGCTTTCCGTGCTTGCGCTACGTCTATATTTTACATATCTCTGGTTCTAATTATCGAATCGACATGCAACAGAAACGATTTTTTTTGTTTTTTTATTAAAGAACAAGTTTTTGCAGAGAAAATTACTGCATCTATTGTCGTTCATAAACTATAGCCATTTGAACAATTAATTTGTTTATAACAAATTACTCGACCACTTGCGCGAAAAACAAGTTGCAAATTCGGATTCAGCGGCTCAAAATACATATAAATCACCTACTTGCTTGGTGGGACCTATAACTTCATACGAAACCCTCTGAGCGCTTAGACTATAAGTTTTATACAAAAAATTTAAATAATTTACTAGACTTTGCATTTGTGGTATCTCTCTTTCAAATAAATAAAGTTTAATTTTGATTTTTTGATTTTTCGAAGAGCCTTCCCGCAATTTGTTTAGTTTTTTGTTCTCATTTTACTTAAAAGCCATGGCGTATGTTCGACTTTCTGAGCGGGAAAAAATATCTCTAATAATGATGCGTAATTGGGAAAATCACCAGCGAAGTTTAGAGGGTACGCGGATATTATTTAATCTTACTTTCCGTAACAGAGATGGTGCAAGCCAAATATCTAAGTTTACAATACAAGGAACTGTACGGCGTTTTAATGAGCATGGGACTCTTAATGATCTCGAGAGATCTGGCCGTCCAAAGTCTGCAACTACTGAAGAAAAACAATTTGAGATTGCTCAAGCTTTCGTTAAAAATCAGCATCATACTCTATGTAAAGCATCAAATGAATATGACGTTTCTCATGAATCAATGCGAAAAATAAAAAAAAATATAAATTTTCATCCCTATAAAGTACATTAAGTACGAGAGCTTAGTGATGATTATCCGGACCGCTGAGTTGAATTTTGTGAAACAATGATAACTAGAATCGACGCAAATCCAAATTTTCTGTATAATACAGTTTTTTTTTATGAAGCTACTTTCCAGTTAAATAGTGAAGTAAACAGACATAATTGTAGATATTGGTGCGATGCAAATAATTTTTGGATGCTAGAAAGTCATACACAATACCCGCAAAAGGTTAATGTTTGGGCTAGTATCTTGAATGATACATTGATAGGTCCTTTTTTTATCGAAGGCAATCTCACCACCGATAGATATGAAGAGCTTCTCAGAAATCAAATGATACCATGAATAAGAGAAGTAGCAGGTGATAATTTTGACGAAATATGGTTTTAACAGCATGGAGCTGCCCTTACTTTGGTAGAAATGTTCGAGCATACTTAAATAATTAATTCACTGGTAGATGGATTGGAAGAAGAGGTGCAATTGAGTGGCTTGCTAGATCACCCGATCTGACGTCCCTTGATTACTTTCTTTGGGGTTATTTAAAAAGTAAAGTATACGCACCTTAACCACAAACTTTAGACGAACTGCGGAACAGGATTTTACAAGAAGCTGTTTTAATAGATACAGAAATGATCTGCAGAGCTGTTACTGCTTTTTATGAACGCATAGCTACTTGCAAAGAAGTTCGAAGCTCGCAGTTTGAATAAATGAAATAAATATCAGCAAAATTTGACAGGGAAGGGAACTCACGCTAAACCAGCACCCCATCCTGAGAGGCAAGGGGAACCACGCTAAACCAGCACCTCATCGTGAGAGGCAAGGAGACTCACGCTAAGCCAGCACCCCATCGTGAGAGGCAAGGGGACTCACGCCAAACCAGCGCCCCAAAGGAATCAGAATTAACTACATCCACGCTGTTGCTCGTGGGTAGTGCCGAAAGTAAAACCATACCTTTGATCTTTACAAAGGTCAGACGGCCATTAAGTTTAGATTATCTTCAAATGAGGTTCAAGGTCGTTCAGTGTTCATGTGACCTGAGTACATATTTGAACGTAAAATTTCTCGCTCTTTCGATTGCCGGTATCAGAATAAAGGGTTCGCGTTTAAAAAAAAAGTTGACCTTGAAATGACCTTGAAGGTCATCCTCAAGATCGAAATAAAGTTCACTATCGGATTCCTCGTTGGAAGTCACTGAAAGAATGATCTTGTCCAGTACGATACAGACCTTTCCAGAGGTCAGACGGTCATGAGTTTAAGATGTCCTTCAAACCAGGTTCGAGGTCGTTCAGGTCATGTGACCTGAGCACATATTTGAACGTAAAATTTTCCACTCTTCCGATTGCCGGTATCAAAATAGGGGGGTTGCATTTGAAAAAAAAAGTTGACCTTGAAATGACCTTGAAGATCATCTTCAAGGTCAAAATAAAGTTCGCTATCGGATTCCTCGTTGAAGGTTACTCAAGGAATAACATTGACCTTTGCCAACAATATCTTGCTTAAAAAAATACAGGACCGTTCCGTTACTTTTCTGACACCCTGTATATATATATATATATATATATATATATATATATATATATATATATATATATATACATAGTACCACCCACATAAGATGAAATATTTCGGTGAAATATTTTGAAATATTTCATCGAAAAATTTCAGTACAAGCTTTCATAAACATTTCATAAATATTTCAAAGCAAGATTTACAACGAAGTTTTTATTTCTTTTAATAAAAATTTTCATAAATATTTCATAAACCTTTCATGAAATATTTATTAAAATATTGTTGAAAGATTCCACTGAAATCTTTCAGCAGAAATTTTGTAAAGCTTTTGTAGCGTCGACTGCATCGAAATGTAAAATTTTTCTTTGTGAAAATGAAATTTCGTTGAGCTTATTTAAATTTGAAAATTTTCTTTTGAATGTTACTTTAATTTGAATTTATCCTATTTGCACTAACACAATTATTTCCCCTTTTTTGCAGATCTAAATTTTACTGATTTTAACCTTCAATAACACACAAACTACAGAAATTGATCTTGTTTTACGAAGACAAAAGCTAATAGAATTAGACCTTGAATTTACTTGTTAAGAGAACTATTTTTTGCAAACTAAAATTTCATAATTAATTTAAAAATTTTCGTCAGTTAAATGACACGAAATCGGTAACTAATATAATTATCTGAGATTAGATTGGAAATCAAATTTTAATTATCAATTAAATAAGAGTTTAATTGATAGTTAAAGGCTTAGTTATGAATTAAATGACAAAGAATTGATAGTTAATATACTTATCTGAGGTTCAATTAAGAACTAAATTTTAATTATCAATTAAATGAGAGTTTAATTGATAATTAAAGGTTTAGTTATCAATTAAATTACACAGAATTGGTAATTGATTTCAATTATCTTAAGTTTATTTGAGAATCAAATTTTAATCATTAATTAAATAAGAGTTTAACCCACAGAGCATGAAACCTTGCTGCAAGGTTGCTGGCAAGGTTGGTAAGATTGTTGCAAGGTTTCATTGCAAGGTTTTAGTAATATTTTCATGTCCCTTGCGCAAATCTTTTTGCAAAGTCTTATGAAATCTTGCTACAAAGTTAACATGTTACATTAGAGCAATCTTTCGATAAAAGATCCCTGCAAGGTTGCTATGGAAGGTTCTTAGAAGATTACAATATAATATTTCTCCAAGATTCCATTGGCAGCTTACTGCTAGGTTTCACTGCAAAGCCGCAGTAACGTTAATATGTCCCTTGCACAAACGTTCCTGCAAAATTTTATAAAATCTTGATACAAAATATAACATTGGAGCAATCGTTCGATGAAAGATTTCTGCGAGGTTGCAATAAAAGATTTCTGCAAGATTTCATTGGGAACTTCTGCTCTGGGAAAATGAACTGGGAAAATGTTATAAAAATCAAATTTAAAGAACAATATACATTATAAAAAAATTAATCTTTCAAATGTGTTTAGTAAACCCGAAACTATACATTTACGTACATGCTTAAGTTCATGAGCATAGAGGACGTCAGTTCAAAGGATGAATGATAAAAAAAATGAAAATTAGTACAACAAATATATAGAAAATTGAATAAATTATGAATTAATAAATGATAACAATTATAAAAATAGAAATAATAACAATGCCCATAAAAATTCTTTAATGCATTTTTTTAAAGACAAAAATGAAATCCTTTTTCTTTACGTATCAATCATTATTTTATTTCTTTATTTTTACACAAAGTTAAGTTTTACATTAATTTTGATACTATTTCATAGAAAAAGTTGAATGTTTAGGATACTGAATTGTTGAAATTATTTTAAAATAAAGCTTAAATAATTTATTTTTTTCTAATATGACATACATGTAAAAAATACAATTTTTAAAACTTTTACAAAAATATTTTATAGAAAATTAGGTGCCAAAAATATTACATGGTTCTTGAAGCCTTCTAAATATTATATTTTTAAATTCATTTTTAATCTTTCTAAAAACTTATTATTTAATAGTTCTTATTATTTAAAATCCTGGAGCAAGGTTGTAATAAAAATTCGCAGTAAATATTTATTGTAACCTTTTAGCAATCTTTCGTGAAAAATTTTTTGGAAACATTATTGCAAGGTTGCAGCAAAGTTTCTTCGTAATATTTCAGTGCAAGAGTATTGCAATATTGCAGCGAAGTTTCAGTGTTTATATTATTTAAAATGCTGCTTCAAGGTTGCAGTAAAAGCGCGCGGCATAATTTTATTGTAACCTTGCAGTAACCTTTCGTGAAATGTTTTTTTTTTTAAATTATTGCAAGGTTGCAGCGAAGATTTTTCGTAATGTTTTAGTGCAAGATTGCTGCAATATTGCAGCAAGGTTGCAGTGTTAATATTATTCGAAATCCTGGAGCAAGGTTGCAGTGAAACCTCGCGGCAATATTTTATTGTATCCTTGCAGCAACCTTTCGTGAAATGTTTTTTCGAAACATTATTGCAAGGTTGGAGCAAAGTTTCTTCGTAATGTTTCAATGTAAGAGTACTGCAATATAGCAGCGAAGTTTCAGTGTTAATATTATTTAAAATGCTGCTGCAAGGTTGCAGTAAAAATGCGTGGCATAATTTTATTGTTACCTTGCAGTAACCTTTCGTGAAATGTTTTTTTTTAAATTATTGCAAGGTTGCAGCGAAGTTTCTTCGTAATGTTTTAGTGCAAGATTGCTGTAATATTGCAGCAAGGTTGCAGTGTTAATATTATTCGAAATCCTGCTACAAGGTTGCAGTGAAACCTTGCGGCAATATTTTATTGTAACCTCGTAGCAACCTTTCGTGAAATGTTTTTTCGAAACATTTCATGGAAGGTTGCAACAAAGTTTCTTCATAATGTTTCAATGCAAGATTGCTGCAATATTGCAGCGAGATTTCTTTGCTAGTATTGTTTGAAATGCTGCTGCAGGGTTGCAATGAATGCTTGCGAAGAAATTTTATTGTGACCTCGCAGCAACCTTTTGTGAAATGTTTTTTTGAAACATTATTGCAAGGTTGCAACAAAGTTGCTTGGTGTGTGGGGGATAGTTTCAAAATCTTGTTTTTAGGGAGACTCTCGACTTAAAATCGTTGTAACTAGGGTTGTATGGCACCTAAAAACGTTTTCAAGAAAGCAAATTAAAGGTTTTCACTCTACTTTAATAATCTGTGATGTGTTTGTGTCCTCATTTCCTTTATGCCAACGTTTAACGAGAAACAAGCGAAAAATTTGGAAAAACCTTGGTTTTGACGGGTCATTTAAGATACTTCTTTTACAGAAAGCTTCTCATAAATATTTTTCCATAAAAGTAAATCACAAGACCTTCAAAATTAGCTTTGATAGATCCCTGTAACCTTATCCTAAAAGGCGCTATTTAATTTTGTCTAATAAAAAGTCGTTTTGGAACATAGTGCGCTTGTGAGAAATTTGTTAAATTGCATTTTTCCAAGTCTTAAAATGGCTGTATATCAAGTCCTATTGAGTTTAAAAGAACTTTGACCTTATTAAATTGAAGGTAATAAATCCCACTTCAAAAAAAAAATGTAGAAAACAGCCCTGCCGAAGAGATGGAGTACTTGAAAGTCCATTTTCATGATAAAAAAGGTAATTTTTTAAGGAAATTTTTACAATTTTAGGTACACAGCTGGCAGTAAAAGCTTATATTATTAGGTTGAATAATTATTTTTTACTCTTTTGGTGTAAATAAAATAAACTGCGTTGTCGTGAAACAGGTGGATTCATTTTTTAAAGCTAATACCCCACACAGCATGAAACCTTGCTGCAAGGTTGCTGCAAGGTTGCAAAGGTTATTGCAAGGTTTTAATGAAAGGTTGCTGTAACCTTTTTATGTCCCTTGTACGTACCTTGCAGCAATGTTTTATGAAATCTTGCTGTGAAGTTTAAACAATACATTGTGGCCAACTTCCAATGAAAGATTCCTGCGAGGTTGCTATGAAAGGTTCTTGCAAGATTATATGAAACATTGTTGCAAGTTTGCTGCAAGGTTTCAATGCAAGGCAGCTACAGCAATTTTTCATTGAAACCTTGCAATAAACTTTCCAACCTTGCAGCAACCTTCTGCAACCATCTGGCTTCCACCCTATACAGTGACGTTAGATATCCCAGAGCCCTAAATCTATTATTTCATTTTAGGCACGACCGCTATACGAATTTGCCTTATATTTTCGACATCGCGAAAAATGTAACCCTTCAAAATATGCTATTTTATGATAAAAAACTTATTTTTATAGCAAAATAAGACTATTACGAGGCTTCCTTAAAATGTATGTATGGATGTATGTGTGTGAGAAATCAAGTTTATGAATTTTCTCGACGAATTTTTATCTGATCTGAATGATTCAAACGGGGAATTGTTTCAAATAATAACACAAGTAAACGTTCCTATTTTGAAAAAAAACGTTGGAAGCGTTTTTGAATGGGCGCCTTTTAAATAATCAAAAAAATGGATTTTTGGTAATAACTTGAAAAATACAATTTTTTTTTAAAAAGTATATGAAATAAAAGTATTAAAATATAAAAAAATGAATCTTTTTTATATTATACATTTTTCTCTAAAGTTAATATTTTTCAAATTGTTCATGAAAATTGTTGAAATTAAAGGCTTTTTAATAATGATTTGATAAATATTATTTTAAAAAAAATGTATAGTATTAAAAAGATGTATCTTATTTTTTTCTATAAATTTTATTTTATATACTTTTTTTCAAAATTCGTTTTTTTCAAGTTATCACCAAAAAATCATTTTTTTACCTCTAAAGGGATAACTGTTTTAAAACCGCTCGAACGATTTTTTTTTAAACTACCAACATTTATTTGTATTATTGTTTTAAATTATCCCTTATCGGAATAATTCAGATTAAATCAAAACTTTACACAAAAGTTTACTTTTAAGCTACTGAACTATAGAATAATTTTTGTTTTCATATAACTTCTGATAGATTATTCTATCCAAAACTTTAAAAAGTATACATTAATAAAAATATGTCTTTTTCACATAACATAAATTTTTCGAAATCAATCAACTAAATTCACAAGAAAAATTTTAATAATTATAAATTTGTTTTTTCAAATAAATACAATAAATTCAAACCTCCTGATGAAAGATGCGGTAAAAAATTCAATGAAAAAAAGAAATTAGATTAACTTTTAATGCTTTTGAGTTGGTAAATGATTTGCTTTAATATTCTTTAAATATCAAATAGCAAGCGCGAAGCGCGAACGTCTTCGGTCGTGCCTTATATGCAAGAAGCGGAGCTTTTTGCATGCCTTGCATCACCTCGCGATGCAAGGCTCGAGGGCCTTTTAGAGCTGAGTGAAGCTCAGCTCTGAAAGGACTGAGGTGCGAGCCACAGCGGCCCAAAGGGCCGCTGTGGCGAGCTACTTTCATTTTGATCCATTGTATTCATTGGTCACAACATAATGCACTAAAAGCATGTCCACACAGCATGTAAGGTTGCAATGCAAGGTGACTGTAACCTTTTTATGTACCTTGTACATACCTTGCAGCAATGTTTCATGAAATTTTGCTGTGAAGTTTATACAATACATTGTGGTAAACTTCCAATGAAAGATTCCTGCAAGGTTGCTATGAAAGGTTCTTGCAAGATTATATAAAATATTGCTGCAAGGTTGCTATGAAAGGTTCTTGCAAGATTATATGAAACATTGCTGCAAGGTTGCTATGAAAGGTTCTTGCAAGATTATATGAAACATTGCTACAAGCTTGCTGCAAGGTTTTAATGGAAGGTTGCTACAGCAACTTTTCATTAAAACCTTGCAACAAATTTTGCAACCTTGCAGCAAGGTTTCATATAATCTTGCAAGAACTTTTCATGGCAAACTTGCAGGAATCTTTCATTGGAAGTTTGCCATAATGTATTGTTTAAACTTCGCAGCAAGATTTCATAAAACATTGCTGCAAAGTATGTGCAAGGGACATAAAAAGGTTACAGCTACCTTGCACTGTAACCTAACATGCTGCGTGGGACATTTTAGAGTAAGAAATATACTTGAAAACAGGGAAAAAAATGATTTGTATGTTACAGGAAGGATTTACTCATCTGCCTGTGCAGTTGAGTAGGTCTAGATCTTATTTTTTATTGGTAAAGAACTGATCTAAATAACTTCTGCTAGGAATTTTAGAGTTTGGGGAATGAGAGATCGCTAAATGTTCGGAAATATGTTCCATTTGGTATTCAAACAATATCAAAAAATTTTGAGAAGTCTAGGTAAAAATATTTCAAATTTTTTGTTAAATAGATTTTTTGATGAATTTTTTCTTCAAAAACTATGAACTTGTCATATAAACTCGATGAAATACTTTTTGTTGGAAATATCCCCGCCGGCGTGTAATCTTTCTGAAAGATTAGAATTTTGTAGTATATTGCAGGAAGTTTCTTATATCTCTTACTAGAAAAGTATCACACCTCCGTAACATAGATTTCGATGAAATTTTTTTCACAAGTTTCATACAATAAATGATCGAGAAAGCCAGAGTTATAGACCCCAATGCTCCCCTGATCCAGAGATACAGCCAACTTCAGTTTTTTTTAAATTTTGCCTATTCTACGCAAAAAAAAAATTTTTGGTACATATGTAATTTTATGTAACGATTTTTTTGGCTTTCACACGTTTCAAACCATGCCTAGTCAATTTAAAACAGTTATTAAAAATTTTTTAGATGATTTGGTCTTAGAAAAAATTTTGACTAAATTAAAAAAAAAATTACTAAGTTAAAAAATTTCAAAAATTAAAAAAAATTGTTTTAAATTGACTAAGCATTGTTTAGAAGGGGTAAAAATAAGAAATATCGTTACATGATATTTCGGCATGATAAATCGCCTGAAAAATCAGATGATTTGTCACCTGATTTTTTTCACCAGGGTAGAAATCAAGTAAGTAATCAACTGCAAGATGAAGAAATCAAATGAGAGTTTTGTAAACAGAAAATGCAAGAACGAGAAAAATATACATTATTGGTTAGTACAAGAATATATATATATATATATATATATATATATATATATATATATTTTCTTTACTTACTGTTTTATTCAAATAATCAAATTTTAAATAATTAAAAAAGAATTTTGTATTTCTAATCGTTGATTATTATTTTAAGGAGAATGCCTATTTTGTATCATGGAATGAATTCGTACATCAAATGTTAGCTAAAGGAAAAGTAAGGCAATTAGTTTTTCTTCTTCTTCAAGTTTGATTGGCTTTTTGATTAGAGAGGTACTATTCTTAGGCCATTACCAGGTGGCGGAGCAATTAGTTATCATGCCAGAATTTCAAATAATAAGAATTATACTTCATGATGGTGCTATTATCAAAGGTAAGCCTAGCAAGCGTAGAATTTATCATATAAGAATGCCAAATTCAACAAGAATTAAGGAGAGAGTATGTGAAGCTGAACAAAATTTAGCTATAAAGCCTGGCAAGTAAAATATTCAATTAATTTTTCTAGAATAATATATTTAATAAATCAACATTATTACTGAAAATTTTTCAATGATTCTCATTTAAATTTGAAACTATTGTTCTTATTTAATTTCATATTATTTACAGAAAGGGTGTTCTAGTTATTTATCAAAGAAAGCCTAGGACTTATACTGACTCTTCTAATGATTTTGTCTGTCTTCGCTCTTTTGTCAAGACAAAAAGTTGGCAACATGAATCCAATGAATTTTCTGAATCAAATGACCCGTGTAAAATTCACTTTAGTAGATCCCTTAACTAGTACTGGCAAAGGTGTCCGATTTTCATATGTAGCAGGGTTACAAGAAGCAAAGACTGAAATAATGGAATTAGTAGATAACCTTAAGGTGGCTCAAGCGCTTGGTGCCGTATCAAGCGGGGCCCTGTCTGCGACATCAAAATGTTTTTATTGATAGAGCTATTATAACTAATTAAATAGTATTATTGATTATTTCTTATGATAAGAAAACAATTTTCTCGCACTCAGAGCGCAAAATACTATTTTGACCAGTTGTTGTGAGGGAGCAAAATACCTCTTTGCCTCCCTAGGGAGCAAAATGAATTCAAACTTTTAACAGGCTCGATAATGTAACCCGATATTTTTATACATCAGTCAGTGTGTGTAACTCGATGCTTTTTATACATCAGTTAAGTGCTTCACTTAGAATGGTCAATTCTGCGAATTGTAAATTCCCCGAATTACAAGTCAGGGTTGAACAAATTCCTCGAAAAAGTTCACATATATCAGTAGCAACTTTCAGTCTATTTAGCATTGATTTTTTCGAGTATTATTTATGTAATATTTAATCTTGCACGTTGCATCGAAGACATTTTCATATCCTTATAATATCAGCCAAGTATTCAACGCCGAATCGTAAATTCTCGGAATTACAAGTTAGCAATGGACGATTTCCGCGAAAAATGTTAAATTTGAATAAATCAAAATTTAATTTAATTTTTAATGTATTATAAGAAAAATATATATATAGTATTGAAATAAAACGGAAAATTTTATCCCATAGAAATATAATTTATTTTCATGGAATTTTAATTTAAGAGCAGGCCGGATTCGCTGTCCTTGTCTAACTGAGATTTTTGTTATTTACTCAAGTATTAAACGGTGAATCTGCAAATCAAAAGCTGAGCGCAATAGATATTATTATTACAAATATTTATGCACAAGAAGAAAAAATCTATCGCTTTGTTTTTGAGAAAAGTAAGTAACGCGAAAATATTATAAACATAAACTTTCGCTTTGGCGTTACTTACTTTTCTCAAAAACAAATCGGTAGATTTTTTTTTTCTTGTGCATAGATGTTCATAATAATAATATCTATTGCGCTCAACTTTTAATTTGAAGATACACCGATTAATACTTGAGTAAATAACAAACAACTCAATTGTTACTCGGTCAATATCAGGTTCTACCCTGGCCTGCCGTTAATGGTTTTATTAATTTTATTTTTATATTAGTAATATTATTTATTTTTTGGAGGGGGGGCGCTGCCCCTGAACCCCTTCGGCAGGGGCTTCGCCCCCTGCACCCCGCCCCTGGACCCCGTCCTGCGCCCCGACCTCGACTACCTCTTACGATCTTGATAGCCTTCGAACAAGATTGTACATGCTATCACAGACGCAAGTTTGTCATTCTTAGAATTTTGCGCACTTGTTAGAAAAATAATATTTTTGATGCTCTTCGCGTGAGAAAATAGTATGCGCAACGCGGGAGCATATAGGTGTTTGTCGACTCGTGCGATTTGTCGCTCTCGCTACGCTCGAGCGACAAACACGCACTCGTCGGCAAACACCTATTTTGCTCCCTTGTTGCACAATGTACTATTAAGTAATCAAAAGTAATAAAAAAGAAAAAAAATTTTTTGTTTTGCTTCTCATTACAAGTTTTACTATGGTACGTCCCTGCTGTTTTGTTGGTTTCGAGCACTCTGAATGCACGTTAGCTTTACGTATGGCGTCTGTATCTGACGCGCATGCGCAGAAGCTGCCATTATGTGTAGCAAATTCTATTTCGCATTCTTTTAGATTTATTTTCTCTTGTATTTCTTCGTCAAGTCCTTTTTTTCTTCTTGAAAAATGATCTCCGTGAAACAAACTATAAGTGTATAATTTTTATTTTAACTTGTACTTTTTTTATTAGCGTAAAACCTAATTTATGATTCAGTCCCATAAGAGCACATGTATTAATTACAATTATTAAAACACCTTTTTCTTTAAAAATAGTTCGTCGACCTCTATTTTTCAAAATAAATATCGAAATATTACGATATAAAGAATATTTTAATACAAATTTTGGATAGTTTCACTTTTTTAGAAAAAATTGCTTGAGCCACCTTAATACACCTAAATGTTATAAAACACTTAAAGCAAAAGTCCCAAGAGGTATTCTTCTATTTACATTTTATAAATTTAAAATACAAAAATGATTTATTTTAAATAAAATTATCTGATAAAATAAAGTTTTTTGTTTAAAAGTGCTTTATTATCAGGCCCTCCTGGATGTGGAAAAACTCTTCTTGCAAAATCAGTTGCAACCGGAGCAATTGTACTATTTTTATCAATGAATGGTTCTGAATTCACTGAAATGATTGGAGGTCTAGGAGCAGCTCGTGTTCGTGACTTATTCAAAGAAGCAAAAAACGGTAAATTTGAATTGATATAATATTATATCTATATAATAATTCTTTATTTCCTCTATAAAATTTACTTGTGTCTACGTTTACTATATTGTTTGTGTTATGATTTGCAGGTTACCAGGGAATCAAGAAAATTAGTTTCAAGTAACGTTTCTAGTTTAACATAGTGACGGTATGGACATAATTATTTTATTGGTAAGTACACATGTAATTTTTACTTTGAAATAAATGTTTGTATTAACAATTTCAAATAAATAATTATGTATTTGAAATTGTAATAACTTTTTCAAAACTGACGAGAACAGTTTTTGCATAATTCATAAATTTTGTCATGGATATTGTTTTGGTTTTATAAGAGGAAAAATATTATAAATCAAATAGATTATCATCTAAATTGTGACATGCTTAAGCTTTTAAATATTCTATTTTCAGTATATTCAATACAAACTTTTATCAGTACTATTTTAGTAGAAAACACGATAAAAGTTTGTATTTTTTAAAACAAAATATGCTATTTTTATTAAAAACTAATGAAATAGAACTTGTTTTTAATTAATATTAATGTATTTTCTTTGAATTATATGATCCTCTATTAAAAAGCTTAACACATAATGTTACAAGTAATATAAAATTACATATGTACCAAAAATTTTTTTTAGCGTAGAATAGGCAAAATTTAAAAAAAACTGAAGTTGGCTGTATCTCTGGATCAGGGGAGCATTGGGGTCTATAACTCTGGCTTTCACCATCATTTATTGTATAAGACTTCTGAAAAAAGTTTCATCAAAATCCATGTTCCGGAGGTGTGATACTCTTCTAGTTAGCCAAAATATCTTACGAGATACGTTTCAGAAACAGTAGTAAACGATTTCTGTTGAAACCTTACAGACGTCATATTTCTGAAATCTTACAGATACATTTAAAAAAATATATAGAACGGATCTTTCTTCGGAAATTTTTGCAACTTGACAGGAATCATCCTTAAAATACACAAAATAAGGGTTTTATTAGCAATATTTCTGTGACCTTTCAGGTGCCACCTTAATACGATGAAATTTCTACAAACTCACAGAAATGTATTTTAAAATATACAAAGTGAATATTTAATTGGAAAATTTTTTTGAAATGAGGTCTTGCTACAGTCACATTTCTTGAATCCAACACAAACGTTTCTTAAAATATATAAAATATGTGTTTCATTAGAAATATCTGTGTACCAGAAAAAAAAAATCCAGCTGGATTTTCCAGTTGGATTTCCTAACTGGATTTTCTAGCTGGGAACTAGATTCCAGCTGGATTTCACTAGATTTTCTGAAGGATTCCCAGTCAGACAGTTCACGTATATTTATTCCTGGATGTCCACCTATTTTTAACTGGATTTATAGATAGATTTCCAACTCAATTTTAAAGCTTTGAAATTGAGTTGGAAATCTATCTATAAATCCAGTCCAAAATAGGTGGACATCCAGGAATAAATATACGTGAATTGTCTGACTGGGAATCCTTCAGGAAATCTAGTGAAATACAGCTGGAATCTAGTCCTTCCCAGATAGGTTGAGAAATCAAACTGGAAAATCTAGCTGGATTTTTTTGTCCAGGGTGACTTTTGTGATCTTGCAACAGTGATACTTCTATTTAACATAAATATTTCTTTACAGGTTATTTAATTGATAACTCAAATATTGATTATCAATTAAACTCTCATACGGTTAATAATTAAAATTTAATTCTGAATTAAACTTTAGATAATTAGAAATAGTTATCAATTACAGGTCATGTAATTGATAAGTAAAATTTTAATTATCAATGAAACTCTCATGTCATTATTAATTAAAATTTGATTCTTAATTAAACTTAAGATAATTAAAATTAATTATCAATTACGAGTCATTTATTTGATAACTAAAAGTTCAAGTATAAAATTTTTAATTATTTCAAATTTTCTTTAATTATTTTTGGCGAGCGCAATACAGAAATAAATTTCGGGAATGTTGTAGCGTCAACTACATCGAAATATGAAATTTTCGTTGTCTTATTTCAAAGTGAAACTTTGTTATGAATTTAATTTTTTGAATGTGAAATTAACCTATTTTTAACTAACATAATTTTTTCCCTTTTTTAGCAAATTTAAATTTTACTGAATTTAACACAAAGTATAAAATTGATTTTACATTTACAAGACACAAACTAAAGAATTTAACTTTGACTTTACTTTAAATTTAATTAATTTAACTGTGACTTTATTTGTTGAGAAACTAAAATTTACAATTTAGAATTTCAATTAATTTACTAACACAACACTATTGGAATTTACGATTTTTACACTAGTTGAACTTTATTATTTTATGAATTCACTGCACTATTATGAAAAGAAAGGTTGAAATGATTTTAACTCAATTTGAGGGAAAAAGCCTTAAAGGCATAAAAAACCCTTTTATTAAAATTTACACTGCACTAAATTACAAGTTGAGATCAAATGAGAATTTACGCACAAATATTACGCTCGCAGGCACACGCGTGTAATCTTGTGATTTTCTGTGTTTAGTGTGAGTGCAACGAACGTGAAGACGTTGTTGGCTTGGTGACTTTAGAAGTCGTTAATGCGTACGCGCACGGCTTTGTTTTATGGTGTGTATATGTTCGTTAGAGAACGAATGCTATTGATTATGAATCAGCTCTTTAGTACAAGAGCAAGAGTTGTTAAGTGCTATGTAAGCGTAAGTGGCGCTTGGTCGACAGAGAGAGATATTACGTGTTAGGCGGCTGACTCTGAACTGAACTGAATTGACGCGTGTCTCTACTTTTATACTTTGACAAAAAGCTGTTCCGAACGTCTTAGAATTTGACAAAAGTAAGGTTTGCGTTATCTCTCTGTGCCGGCCGCGCGCCCTTCGGGAAAGCTGTGTTTTAAGAAAATGTGTTTAACGAACTTTATGTTCGTAGAAATGTGATGCAACGCAACAATGTATTTAAAATTTCAATGCATTCCATTACGTATAGTAGGAGGAAATTAAACAACTGATTTTCGATTCTCAGTCGGTATCGAATCTGCTCCGACCTGCTCGATTTGCTTGAAATTTGGGTAGTAGGAGGGGAATAGCCCAAGAAACAAAATACACTCTATGTTGATGTATATTTTCACTCTAGGAGAGATACTAATTCTAATCAAAAAATATATTATTTTTGAGTTGTTTGGGATAAAAGAACTCAATTGATTTTTTATTTTACTAAAAAAATTCTCTTAACATAGCTTTAGTGCTGACAAGTTATTATATTTGTTTAAATAATGAGATTAAAAAACAAAATAAAGTAGAAAACTGTTACCAATAGCTCCGACATCTCGTTCAATATCAATTTTTAATGTTTCTATTTTTTTTCATACACCTTCAACAATCGCAGAAGGAAGAATTTAGATAAACTATACGTGATCATTGCAGATAATTGGCAGAGTAAGTACAAGTATTTCTTATGAATTTGAAAGTAAAAATAGTTGTAATAAAAAAATAGTAATAATTGATTTCAAGTAAAATTTATCTAAAATTTTTTTAAACATAAAAATTGCTAATAGTAAATTTTTTTTAAAATATAAAAACGAGTATTCATTAATCAATTAACCTTTCGACTTATGCTGAAAACTAATACGATTTTTAATTTTCAATTGTCTTCCTTATCCTTACATGGGCTGAGTAAGGTTGGAAATGAAACGTCAAAAAAATATTGAATTATTAAATATATTACATTATTTTTGTTCAAGCAGTCAAGAAAAGAATTTCAAATAATTGTAACTTCAATTAAATTGAATACTTCTGATTTTTAAACTTATAAGAATAAAATGTTCTTAATATGTAATATTAAACTAATTAATATAATTTAAAAATTTATTAAAGACAAATAATTTTATTAATTTTATTTATTAAGTAAATAAATATTATTAGAGTAAATTTATTAAGATTAACAATAGCTTATTCAAAGTATATCCAAAAAAAGAACTGAATTGAAAATTTTCTGATCAATATATATAATATATATAAATTTATATATTAATTAATAATTCTACAATCTAAAGTTTTAGCAACAAAAAGCTAATATACTCATTCAAATCAACGAAATTTCAGTTTAAGATGAATTATTTTTCGAATCAGTACATTTTCCTAACATGATCAAAACAAAGAAAAAATTTTTCAAATACTGATAGTCTTCAATAAATTAAGTTACGTCGTATACTTAAGATTTGATATTTAGAAATGAAAATATAGCTGTGGATCTTGACGCTGCGAGATCAGATAAAGAATTCCTTAAGTTATGTAAAAAATATACTTGGTTGGGCGGTACATTCTTTGAGGTCGACATCAGCAAATCAGATTCGAAAGGCCGCGTTAGTGCAAACTGTCGAACATGCGATCAGTCTTTTGTTGAAAATCTAAAAGTATCTTCAAATTTTACTTCTTATTTAAAGGTAATAGGTAAAATATAAATCCGATTAAATAACGTTTTCATTGAAATATCTAATATGTAGATCACAAAATAGCTAAACTTCAACATACTGAGACTGAGATAAATCGACGTGTTACGTATTCTTTTTCACAAAAGAAATTTGAAAAAAAAACGTTACTCTGTTCATTGTGCAAAATCATCTTTTTGTCGATCAAAATTTTCATTAATTATGTGGGAATTTCTAATATCTTTATTGTATACAAACACGATATTTTTTGGTTTGCAAGATGTTTTCCAATAATCTAGAGAATAATAAATGAACTCTTATTTCTCATTCAATTTAATGCATGATTATTTGTGTTGAAGTTTATTTAATTTTCAAATCTGTTATAGTAACTAATTGGCTCTAATAATTTTATTATATTTTCCTATTTTTTTCTTTTACAAATTCACCGACTTCAATCAGTATAAATTTCAATTCCAAACATGATTTTACTCACAACATCTATTGTTGGAATAAAAATATTATCGATAAAAAGTTTTATAGATTTTATCCCACACAGCATGAAAGAATTTTAAAATAATTTTATGAAATATTTCAAGAAATAATACGTTGAAACAATGCAAAAAGAACTTAATAACATAACCGTATTTAATTTTTTTTATTTATAAAATAATACACAAAAAGGTTACAAAGTTATTACACGGAGAGAAAAATCATGTTATTTTCCTATGATAAATTTAACACGTTAAAATTAAATGATCCTTCATGTAAGATTCTCATGAAATCAACTTAATTTAACCAGAATAGATCCTAACTGAAAACGCTATAGGCGCCATGATATTATCCTTTGGATAACAGCTATAATTACTAAGAGCGCCAAGTGAATATAACCAGTTAGTCGATCCTGTGATATTCACTTACCACTCACGGGATTTTCACTTAACACTCAAGTAAATTTAATAGTGGCGTGACCAACCGTGTAGCGCGTGCTTTGCAAGTAGTGGGGAGAGAGAGCGAGAGTAACCAAAATACAATCTTGTTATGATGGTAAAATAGCAATTTTTAAAATAAATTAATGAGTGTTAAATTAATAATATTACCTTCAAAACTATTAGAAATAAATTTTAAACTCAAAATTTAATTATTTTAAACAACTGGGGGACAGATAAGCATGTATCATTTCGCATCAAACATATCTCAAAGCAGGTTTAGCCTAGTGCGTAACGTTCGTGCTTTTCTTTTTGGGTGCGCGAGTTCAACTCTCGGTCAAGACCACTTTTTTCATTATTTTAATATTTTTTATTAATTATTTCATTTATATTTTCTTTTTTCTAATATTAAAATCTAATTAAATATGCTCATTTTTTTTAATTAATATTTTTTTAAAATAAATAATTTCTTATACGTAATAATTAAAAATATTAATAAATGAATAACAATTATATTTATAATACTTCAGTTAAATTTTGTCTTCATAAATATATATGTGTGTGTATTAATGTATAATATAAACTATAACATAAATGAATTAATACTATAGACTAATTTATTTATTATGTCAATTTTATAAATTACATTATGAATAAATTAAATTATAGTATTATAAATCACTATTATTTATTTATTAACTATTTGAATTATTACGTATAAGAAATAATTTATTTTAAAAAAATATTAATTAAAAAAATGAGTATACTTGATTTGATTTTTATATTAGAAAAAAGAAAATATTAATTAAATAATTAATAAAAAATATTAAAATAATAAAAAAAGTGTTCTCGACCGAGAGTTGAACTCGCACACCCAAAAAGAAAAGCACGAACGTTACGCACTAGGCTAAACCTGCTCTGAGATATGTTTGGTGCGAAATGATACATGCTTATCTGCCCCACAGTTGTTTAAAATAATTAAATTTTGAGTTTAAAATTTATTCCTAATAGTTTCAAAGGTAATATTGATAATTTAATATTTATTAATTTTTTAAAAATATATATATATATATATATATATTGCTGTTTTACCATCATAATAAGATTGTATTTTGGTTACTCTCTCTCTCCCCACTACCTGCAAAACACGCAATACTCGGTTGGTCACGCCACCATTGAATTCACTTGAATGATACGTGAAAATCCCGTGAGTCGCAAGTAATTTTAACATGATGCATCGCCACGTTCATTCTTCTGGCAGCCCACGTAATTTTAAGTTGACCATCAAGAAAAAATAACATCTTTTGTATCTGATTTTAAGATGGATACCAATCATCTATTAAAAACATGAGTATCATCAAAAAATCACTTGTTTCTTCGATAATATTCGATGAAGAAATATCATGTAATAATCACTTGAAATTTCATGGAATAATAACATGATTTTTCTCTCCGTGTATAAAAGTAATACCAAAAAGAAATCGAAGAGATGAAATATTACATGCATACTTTCTAAAAGGACTTTTCGGAAGGAAACCAGAATCAACATTTTCGGGATGATCTAAGGTATTCTTCCACCAAATCATTACAATATTCTTTCAAAAAGCATTCATGTAATAACTCATACAATGTTTTAGTAAAATCGCACGAAATATTACATGAATCAATTTTGAAATCTTTTTGAAATATTTCATGAAATAACTTATGATGAGAATAAAAGTTATTACATGAATCTTTACTAAAAGGACTTTGAAAAGATTTCTTGGAAGGGAACAAAAAACCACTCTGAAATCTTCCAACGATTCCAAACACAAAATAATTTAGAAACTTTTTCGGAATGATTTAAAGTATCCATTCACCAAATCATTTCAAGATTCTTTCAAGAAGCTTTCATGTAATAATTCATACAATGTTTTAGTAAAGTCGAACGAAATCTTACATAAGGCTGATTCCATTTCAAATCGAAAAATCAGTATACACTCAAGTCACCAAGTACTGCTCTAATGGAGTATGTTATTCTACCCTAAAAATAAGGGTATACGTATTTTTTTATTTTGCTGAAATATCAAAATTGCATCAGGTATGCACTTTTGAAAATTGCATACAAAAACTAAACGTTAAAACTGAAAATGTTGAGAATAACTTTAGAGGGCTATCGTTTTACCAATTTTTAATGAATTTTGGTAAACCTTATTTTGTTTTATTATGTCTTAAGCCCTCTTTAATTCAGTGCAAGAAATTTCAAAAAAGACTAAAAAATGACTAAGATATGTGCATTTTACCAAAAAATGCACTTTTTATGCACATGCATTTTTCTCGAAAAACCCATTTTTTTTTTGCTGAAATTTTTTGTGCTAATAGAGGATCAAATTACCTATCTAATGGTACTTGGTTGATCCCGTACTTATTTGTTTGAAGCGAGAAAAAAAATTCACAAATTTTATTGGTGAAAAATTTTTGTATATACGTTCAGAAATTTTAAGCAATGTTCATTCCAACGCTGTCACATGCTTCGCTCATTATTTGTTTACCTTTGTATGTATGTATATATCATCAATAGCGATATATATATATATATATATCTATAAAAATTCGTAATATAAAAATAAATATTAAAAAATGGAAAATAATTCTATTCGTGTATATCTACATTATGTATGTTTTGATGTACAGACAATAGGAGGCTCATTCGCGGACAAATACCTCGCGTAACCAAAACAGCATATTAGAATTGTTATATACAAGCTAGTTATTCTTACGTCTGCCTTAAAAGGTACTTTTCGGACTTGTGAAAAAGTAAACAAAACTCTGCATTTACGATGTCCGAAATTCACTCTTCTACAAGAATTCGATGTCCCGATTTTTTTCAAATGCATAAGAAGGTAGTTTATAAAAGCAGAAATTTACGTTTCAGACCGTTGGAAGATTTGGCCATTAAGTTGGCACAGCTTTATCTAGATTTAAAGATACTGCCCTCTACTAATGTATGCGAAAATTGCCATGAACGCATATCAAAAATGATTTTAAGTGATCTTAAATCTACATCTGAAAATGAAATCACTGAACTTTTTAGCGGAAAACATGATGATTTTATCCCCAAGACACCCGAACGAATAATGGAATCAAACGAGAGTATTAATACAATTTTACCTCAATGTGTCTCGCCGCTAAAAAGAAAAACTGCAATACCTAAAAATTTAACAGAAAATTACGGATCTAAAAAGAAAAAATCTTTAATTTCAGCTTTTTCTGCTACTGTCGGAAGTAAATTAGAAGATGCGTATGGCATTTCAGTTGAATCAATAGAATCGGACAAAAGTTCGACTGAAAACTATTGGAACAAATTTGTAGAAAATTTTAAATCGGCTTTAGAAAAATAATCTTCTGTTTCGGAGAAAATAAAACTTCTAACTCTACTACCTTCAAAATTAAGCAAAATAAAAATTTGCCCACTATTCCCGAATATAAGCGAGTATATGATATATAAATCAAGAAATCTCGTGAAAAATAAAGGAGTTTATGCAGAGCCAGATTCATATTCTGGTCATCCTATTGATGAAAATACAAAAAATATCGCTATGGAATATTTTTTAAATGATGATTTTAATTGTAGTAGACAAAGTCCAAATCATTCTGATGTTGTTACTGTTAAAGTTAATAATACAAAAACTAAAAAAGTTAAACGGTTTCTTACTCGAAGCTTAAAAGAAACATAGTCAATTAAGACAAGAAAATCCAAACTTACAAATAGGAAAATCGAAATTCTATAGTCTAAGACCAAGTTTCGTCTTAACAAGCCCTGTGAAGGAAACTTGTCTTTGTGTACATTGCGAAAATTTTGAACTGTTTCTTACAAGTTTAATTCGTTTTAGAGGTGATAATAATTCTGAATTAGATTTAATTCGTTCAGAAATAACTAACGCAATGTTGTGTTCTGAACCATCTAATTTGTGTTTCTTGCAAGAATGCAATTATTGCCCCGGTAGTGAGGGTATCACATTAAAATTGTTAAAACTGAAAGAAAATTGTGAAGATGAAATTACGTTTGCTTTGTGGGATAATGGTAATCTTATCAAACAAACAGTAAGCTTATCAGTTTTTAAAGAAAAATTTTCAATCTGCGCACTAAAAGCAAGTACTCACGTATACATAAAAAATATTCAACGTGAAGCTATAAAAAAAAGGAAAAGAAGGAAGTAAAGCTGATCCTACTAACTAGGAGAGTGTCATGCCTCCGGATCACGGATTTTGCTTAAACTTCGGGATAATTTTTTAGATGATAAAATATGGAAAAAGCTAAATTTTTAGTCATAAATACTCAATATTTCCCTAGTTACAGGCAATTAAAGAAAATCACTAAAAAAGTTACTAGATTTTTGAACGCATATAGTTTCTTAGCATTGATAGCTACAAGCTTGAAACTGTTTTTAAATGAAAGCTGAGCTCAAATCCTTTCGAATTAGTAGTCATAGCATGTCAAAATATTATTTTTTCCCAAAGTTAGAGCATGATAAACATTGGACCTGATTTTTCTTTTAAAAACATTAATTAATAATAAAAGCTGAAATTAGGTCCAATCCTTATTACGCTCTAACTTTGGGGAAAAATAATATTTTGATATGCTGTAACTACTGTTTCGAAAGGATTTGAGCTCAGCTTTAATTTAAAAAAAGTTTCAAGCTTCTAGCTATCAATGCTAAAGAACTATATGCGCTTAAAAATCTAGTAACTTTTTTAGTGATTTTCTTTAATTGCCTGTAACTAGGGAAATATTGAGTATTTATGACTATAACTTTAGCTTTTTCCATATTTTATCATCTGAAAACTTATCCCGAGGTTTGAGCAAAATCCGTGATCCAGAGGTGTGACACTCTCCTAGTAAGTTAATTATCCACGTTGATTTTGCAGAAAATTGGTCTGTAATAAATAATAAAGCGGTTCAGGGAAATCATTGGGTGAATAACCAAATTTCTATTTTTACTGCAGTCTGTTACCAAGGAGAGATAACGCAAAGCTTTGCGATCGTTAGTGACGACAAAAAGCATGATACTGCATATGCGCTATTAGCAATAAATAAAATTATCGATCTTATGAAAAATGATTTAGTTACTAAAGTCACTATTATATCAGATGGAGCTGCAAGCCAGTTTAAAAATCGTTTTCAGCTACATGAATTCAAACATTTTTCTTATCAAATGAAATGGTTATTTTCTGCGACTGGTCATGGAAAAGGAGCCGTTGATGGAATAGGTGGGCTTCTAAAGCATTATGCTACTTGACATAACTTAAAAAGAGTTCATGAAGAATCGATACAAAATGCTGACGATTTTATAAATTGGGTTCAAAAGTACACCAGTGCAATCAAAATCATATTATTACCAATAAATGAGATTGAAAAATTTAGAAAAGAAAAAAATATTGAATGGAGTACAGCTCCTAAATATAATGGGATTCAAAAAAGTCATATGTGGTTAAAACAACTTGGGGAATTGAAATCGCATATATTTGTTGGCAGAACAGCTATACATGCACTAACTAAAGTGAAAGACAAGAAAAAAAAAGTCGAACGTCGTGAGGCTACACTTGGAACTAAAAATAATAAGTGCAAAAATAAAAAAAAATAATTATTTATAATTATATTTTTGACGCATCCCAACAGTGAGAGGCAAGGGGAACTCACTTTAAAAAAGCACCCCGAAGGGAACAGAAGGGAGTAGAAACGTCCACGTCGTTGTTCCTGGGTAATGCTAAAAGAAGGATAGTGTTTAAATCTACATTGCTTAAAATTTCCGAACGTATATACGAAAATTTTTCACCAATAAAATTTGTGAATTTTTTTTCTCGCTTCAAATAAATAAGTACGGGATCAACCAAGTACCATTAGATAGGTAATTTGGTCCTCTATGAGCATAAAAAATTTTAGCAAAAAAAAAATGGGTTTTTCGAGAAAAATGCATGTGCATAAAAAGTGCATTTTTTGGTAAAATGCACATATCTTAGTCATTTTTTAGTCTTTTTTGAAATTTCTTGCACTGAATTAAAGAGGGCTTAAAACATAATAAAACAAAATAAGGTTTACCAAAATTCATTGAAAATTGGTAAAACGATAGCCCTCTAAAGTTATTCTCAACATTTTCAGTTTTAACATTTAGTTTTTGTATGCAATTTTCAAAAGTGCATATCTGATGCAATTTTGATATTTCAGCAAAATAAAAAAATACGTATACCCTTATTTTTAGGGTAGAATAACATACTCCATTAGCGCAGTAATTGGTGACTTGAGTGTATACTGACTGTGAAATGGAATCAGCCATAGAATAAAAGTTATAGAATATAAAAATAATAAATCTTTTTTATATTTTAAAAATTAGGATCATTGCGTATTATTTGCAAAGCCCATTGGCAAAAAACAATACGCATCAGATAATGATAAGGCTGTAAAGCCTGCGTAAAAGTGATATTTTCGAGCTTTCAAAATTCTTGAAACAGTACTTTGTGGTATACTGTATACTATATGTCGTAAATTTAGAGTTTGAGGCAAATCGTCGTAAGCAACCGCCGCATAGTAGAAAAGAGAAAAAAATCAGGGACTCTACTAATTTTTTTCTTATGTTTAAGGCTGAAGCATGTTTATAGAATTTCAATGATTTAAGCGTGGCATGCACTTTACGTACAGTAAAAGAAACCTGCTTATTCCAGTCAAGTGTTAAAGAGATCCACAATGGACTCTAAGAAAAGACAAAGATATAATGCTTTAGAAGCACCGCGAAGAGAAACTTTTAAAAGGCGAAGGCAGAGTATTAATTTACGCAATTTAGACCATTTATTTCTAACCGAAGAAGCCGAAGAAAGCTTGCTAGCAATATAATCACTTTTTAACTTAGCTAGGGAGTTAGAAACCTCGTTCCTAAGTTTCTCAAAGTGAGCATAAGCGTCAGCTGAACCAGATCTCATAGCTAGTTTATGACAGTTTTACTGATTTTTCATGAGTCTATATAATAGTATATCGTAATTATTATTACCTTTGCCGGAGAAAACTTATCAAAAACTTTAACTATATTAGTTGAAAACAAGTCAACCTTACTGTTTTTAGAGTAAGAGCTTAAAATCTAAGGTATCAGTAAGGTACTAGTTGAACTAGAACTATAAAGCCATGTATAATTTGATAAAAATACGAATAAGACAGAATCAGAGGGTGACAAGAAGAAAGACTAGAATTATCAGCAGCATTCAGCGCATTAATATTGCAGTTACTAAAGTTCCTCAAAACAAAAGATTTAATGATCCTTTCAGACTTCAAGAGTTTAAGCTTAAGATGAATCAGGTCATGACCAGCGATAGAAGGAGCCGCAGACTTCTCATATGACAATAATGTGGAACTATCATTTATACAAACACGTCTAGCCATGTATAAAAATCATGATCTGATGAAATATCATGATAAGTAGCGTCTGAAGGAACTAAAAATCGAGGAAGAGATTCAAAATATGATCTAAAAACATCGGACGAATAAGAGAATTTGAGAAGGTTTATGTTCACATCCCCTGTAGTTACAATATTTTTATAGTTATAAACGTAATTAATGAGAGTGTTGAAAAATATTTCTTGTGAACATAAACAATGCAGCATAATATGAAAGTGACACCATCATCGATATCTTAGAATAAAAATTCTGGAGTATTATCAAATAATGGGTCTGAATGATGCAGATTCTGAGTACTAAAACTACTTCGAACATAGGTACCAATACCACCAATACAAAAAAACTCATAGCTATCAATATGAATGACCAAACTGGAGTCCAGGTGAGTGAGAAAAGTCTCTGTTAGGTTTAAAGAAAAGAGGCCTAGTCTCAGATTCTGCTTCTAAAGCAGGTGGAGATCGAGCGTCGGCGAATGGCAAAGAAGAATCAAGTAAAGTAGGTGTAGGCACACCATCCAGCAATGAAGAATGATTAAAATGGGAAAAGCTATCACCAATCCTGGGCGAACGCCTACAGGACACAGGCTTAAGAGAAGTATTGGGCAAACCACGCCCCTCTTACTACCACCTTGGTACGACGAAACAGTAAACTGAAGTGCACACTTTTGCTTTGCGCCAGCAAAAAAATTATCTAATTGAGAATTACGTGACTTATAACACGTATATAACACGTATATAACACGTGTAGATAAGGTGCAGCATACAATTCTGCGATCTCCTATAAACTAGGCTGATTTACAGTATGTAAAGTGATATAATGAACTGCAGTTCACACACTGTGGCGACGGCGTGGAGCAATTTATTTTAGACTGACAAGCCGCTCACACAATAATCTCACGCACATGTCGTGGCAACTAGAAAAGTACTAACCTAGATGAAAATCAGAAAAGATATAGGCAGCATGCAATGGAAGCCCTAATGAATACACGTGTTCCCTACTGAAAAAAATTACATGAGATCTCACGTGAGATCTCATGAGAGATCACACACGATATCTAACATGAGATTTCATGATCAAAAATGAAACGAGATCTCATATGAAAACTCATATGAGATCTCACGTGAGATCTCATGTGCCGCAAAAATTTATTTTTCCTGATGCCCGATCTCACGTGAATTCTCATGTGAGATCTCATGCGCGAGAAGTATAATTTTTCCCGATACCCGATCTCACATAAGATCTCACATGAGATCTCATATGAGATCTCGTGTGAACTAAAATAAAATTTTTTTGGACATGAGATCTCATGTGAAAAAAAATTTGAATTTTTCCTACACTTATAGTTGTAATTAATGTCTACAAATCTCAAATCTTAATTTCGGTCTATAATTCAATTTATTTATATATTATATATATTAATAAAATTACGATTAAATGATTCTACACTACATCTACAAAACAATCGTTATCTAAAGCATGCTATTATGGATTATGGTTTTAAACTATATTCGAGCGTAATTATACTTGGCGATTCAATAATAATAGAAAAAAATTTTTTACGAAGATTTAGACGTTATTTACAAGTAATATTTAAGATACTAGTCACTACAATTATGCATATCGTCTTTTACACTCGAGAAGGCCATCACTTTTCAGTGAGGTCTGGAGCGATGCCGTTCGTATACAAAGGTTTGTGCAGAATTTGTGTATTCAAAAATTGAGATACTTATTTCATATCACAGACGAAATCATGTATACGAGGCTCGGGGTCAGTTCACTGATTAATGACAGTTTTTCTAATCAATAGGTAGTGTCGTTCTATGATGCACGCTGCATCTGGTTCAGATTTACGGCATAACACGTCTTACCAATTGTTACACAATTTGCATGTCGCCGTAAAAACAGTTGCAGCTTCATTTATGTCTTAGAACATTATGACAAACTACCTTCAATGAACTGGCAGTGACTTAGTACTTATTATCTTTTTTTTTTATCATACTGATAATTTTTTTTTACATATCAATTACAATAGCGTCTTACAGATTTAAATAATATAGGTTCTTCTGACTCAAAAATTATTGATTTTACTTTTATTTTAAAGTATTATCGCGATCTTATTGCTTCTTTTCATAATTCAGTCGTGAATCAACCGTAATCTGAAAAATTTCAAAATCGTGCTCGAATATAATTATAAACCATGATATATAATCATATTCGTACAGACTATTCACATAGTTTTTATAGTAAGAATTATATTTGCATGCAATTTAAGTCCAAACATTAGAAGTAAGATGATAAATTGATCTTATTATTATGCTATTCGTCAAGAGCAGGTCGGAGCAGATTCGATACCGACCGAGAATTGAACATCCGTTGTTTAATTTTCTCCTACTAAACGTAATGGAATGCATTAAAATTTCAAATACATTCACGAAATTTATTTCTCTATTGCACTCACCAAAATAATTAAAGGAAAATTTAAAAATTGAAAAATTCTATACTACAACTGTTTATTAAACTGTAAGTACGGTTACTTACTTTTTGTTTAAAATATGATGAATATTATGAGAAAAACATCTATCATACAATCATATTTGTATAAAAAATTGCGCTCGATAACAATTTCTTTTGAAAACAGTATAATTATTTAATTTATGATTAAATAACATTTTTACCTCTCGGTCGGTAACCACATTTGCTCCAGCTTACTCTTGAAGATGAGGTATAGACCTTTTGTAACCCATCGAAAGTAGCTAAATAAGTAATTTCGTTTATTTTTGATAAAAATATATATCAAAATTTTTTCACTTGTAAATATCTATTTATTTTAACAAATGAGAAGCGAAAGCGCGTAAATTCGTCCAAACTCAAAGATTAGGCCAAAAAAATAAATAAAAACAAAATATCTTTTTTAGCTATTTTCGATCGGTAAAGTTAGTCGAAAGCTGATCCGAAGTGGAAAGTGACGCCATGAAATACAATTCAAATTAAATGAAGTGGATAAAATAAGGAATACTAACCCCAGGCAAGATGCATTGGGTCTTGTGGCTCCACTAAATTTATCGAATATGATGATGTTCTGTATTTGAATACATATTTATAATATTAATGTAATTAAATACATTGAGGGCATAATGAAGCTCCCCCTTGTGATAATATTTGTTATCCAACTTTATGAGTAAATGGAGAATTTAATCGGGTTTTTTTACTTCAAGGAAAAAAGTAGTAGGATTCAACTTGAGTGCGGACAACTAAAGAAATCTACCGAAATCTTATATTTGAAAAGTTGTATACAAGTTTTTAATCTATAGTATTTTGAGGTTAGTTTTGTCAACTTTGATGTCTAATTTGCAATCTGAGTTTATAAAAAATTAACAGCTCCAAAGGATTTTTTATTTTAACTAAAATAATGGTATTAATATAGCTAATGTTAAAATTTGTCAAAATTTAAAGAACAAGCCGAAAAAAATAAAAAAGTAATTAATATCTTTTTCAAATTTTTTAAATTGAATAAAATATATAAGAGATCCCATGTGAGATCACATATGAGATAGCACACAAGACTGCATATGAGATGTCATATGAAATCGCCTATGAGATCGCATATGAAATCCAATGTACATTCGTTAAATTTTTAAAATAAAAAAAATATATGTGCGATCTGACATGAGATATCACATATATTTATTTTATTTTCAAAATTCAACGAATATATATGAGATTTCATAGACGATTTCATATAAGATTTCACATGAGAGTTCATACAATATTTTCAGTAGGTATGATTTTTCTCGGATTGTTCTTTAAATTTAAACATATTTACACTCTTCCGATTCTCATTTATTTAAAATAAGTTTATACCTATGAATACTCCGAAGCATCTAATGGGTCCCTTTACTAGATGTGTACCCAGGGTGGCTACTAGGGGAGAAATCAGGGATCTAGCGGTGCCCTTTATGCGTACTGAGGTTGGCAGGAATTCCTTCCAAGTTCAAGGTGCGCATTTTTGGAACTCCCTGCCTGCTGAGATTAAACATCTTCCATCTTTCAGTAGGTTCAAATCAGCGGTGAGAGGGTACATGCTCGACCTAGATTAATACTTTCACTATTAATTTATGTTAATTTATGTTAATTTATTTAATTTACTTTTGTAACGTCCTCTATATAGGCTTAAGGTGTGAGTGAATTTGTTGTATGAGTGTTGGCTGAATGGTTGGTGAGTGAGAGTTTTTATTTGATTTTATTCTTGACTGCGTTTCATGCTATTGCGTACGCTTGTTATTTTATTTTATTATGTATTAAATTTAATTCTTTTAAATTTTAATATTGTGACTGATAGATATTGTATGACTGATTTTTATTTATATGATTATTTTTATTTATATTGCGTGTATTTTATGATTACTTTGTGATTTCACTTTTATTTATTTCAGTTTGTGACTTACTTATTCAGTATTATTAGATTTATTGACTGACTGTGATATTAATTGTGCAATATTAACATTTACATATATATTTTTACTTTTTGTGTAATATTTATTGTTTCTATATTTACAAATTGTATTACACGTTTTTGTACTCTTTTACAAAATAAAATAATATCTATCTATATCTATCTACCTATAAGTAGAATCGGTGGTAGCGAAGGGACTAAGACCCTTGGCTCATGCTGTAGTAGACCGGGGTTTAATCCCCGGAAAAATTTTAGAAAATTTTTCTGAATTTTTCTCTGTGAAATAGAATTAGGAGACCAGGAGAAACTAATTAAAAATTCCCCCTGGCCAATATTTGGTACGAAGAAATTAATTAATTCAAAATATTTTTTATATGCATAAAAATATTTTATTGGAGGAAAAAAATTTTATTTTCATTACGAAATATTAATTTAAAATAAAATTAATAACTTCCAGTATGAGATATTTTTAAGTTTAAGAAATATCTTATGTATATTGAGCAATATTTCATTGATATTTAAAAATGTTATTTTCACTGACGGAATAAATGATATTGATATAAAAAGTATTCCACCTATAACCAGAAAGAATCTATTCGATACAATAAAATTTTTTTCGTTACAAAGAAATTTTTTTTCCAGTGAAACTATTAGATTAATTAACGGATGTATCATCTGTCTTTTATTCTTATCATGGAGCGACAAAGACAGAATTAGGTTCAAGTAACAACCGCTACTTGAGTTAGGTATATGAATAGGAGTCTAAGATCGTCTATGATAATGAAAATTTATATAGTTGGAATATATATTCAAAATAGATTAAATAATGAATACTATTTTTTCCATTAAGAAATAATAAGTTGATTGAAAAAAAATTTTCTCTAATTTATTTTTTAGTCTATTTTTAATTATGATAAATTTTATTAAAAACGGAGCAATTTATTCTAACATATTTTAACAATGAAAATAATACTTTTAATTTATCTCGAAATAATACTTTTAATCTTATTTAAATAATGAAAATAATTTCAATTTATATAATTCATAGTAAAGGTTGAAATATTTTTATCTTACCTCCAAGAAATAAAATGTTGGCTCTTGAATATTCGCCTTTGCGACTCGAAGGATTACAGTGAAGTTGACGGTGATTATTTTTAACGAAGTGAAATCCGTTATTATCAAAGTCCTCACAATCGTCTGACACAAAAGACACAAGAGTATTTTTTTTCGTACTCTTCTTATACATCGGCTTTGTTCCAAATGCTTCTCGGGGTTGCGCACGCCGTGTTCACAAAATTTATCACGCGTTAAATAGCTCTAAAGAAACTTTCTGATTGGTCGGCACAGCTTATCTATAAAGAAACCCCCAGTATGTGCAGTAGATTTTCGGACACAGCAATATACTAAGCATTACTGGTGCGCAACTTCAAAAAGCGTATTTAACACAGTCATTTGTATGCGAACGTAATTTCGTAAGCAAGACAATGAAAAGTCTGTAAACGCATCCATATGATGCAATACATATATATATATATATATATATAAATTTTGCGAATACGGCGTGTGCAACCCCGAGAAGCATCTGAAACAAAGCCAATGTATTAGAAAAGTACAAAAAAAAGATACTCTTGTGTCTTTTGTGCCGGACGATTGTGAGGACTTTGATAATAACGGATTTTACTTCGTTAAAAATCACCACTGTCAAATTCACTGTAGTCCTTCGAGTCACAAAAGCGAATATTCGAGAGCCAACATTTCATTTTTGGCAGGTAAGATGAAAATATTTAATCCTTTACTATGAATTTTATAAATTGAAATTATTTTTATAATACTTTTAAATATGATTAAAAGTATTATTTCTATATTAATTAAAAGTACTATTTTCATTGTTAAAATATGTTAAAATAAATTGCTTCGTTTTTAATAAAATTTATTATTATTGAAAATAGACTAAAAGATGAATGAGAAAAAAAATTTTTTTAATCAACTTATTATTTCTTAATGAAGAGAATAATATTTTTAATTTAATCTATTCTGAATATATATTCTAACCATATAAATTTTTATTATCATAGACGATCTTAGGCTCCTATTCATAGACCTAACTCAAGTAGCGGTTGTTACTTGAACCTAATTATGTCTTTGTCTCTCCATGATAAGAATAAAAGACAGATGATACAACCGTTAATTAATCTAATAGTTTTAATTTTGCATCCAAGAGACCTGTAACAAGACTCCCGCAGGCAGAATCAAGCAGCAACAAGTATCAAATCAAGACAGAACACAACGAAAGACAATACATCACTTGCAACTATTGTTAAACAATAACTTCTTATCTTTATTCTATAACACATAAATACAATTTTGCATTCAATACTTCACTAACTGCCTAATATATCAATCAAATCTAAAAGTTGCTTATTCCACAAGATTTCAAAGATGGAATTCAGTTTATGATTTTAATTTTCCACATTATGTCTGAAATTACATTCAATTATGTGCTTGTATTTGGAATTTGCTGTACTTATCATACACTGTTTAAAAAAAATTGAATTTTGCTTCCAGTACATTTATGAAATTTCTATTTCTGCTTTAAATTTCATGCAATTGTACATTAAAATTACAGTAAAATTATTAATTTTCATGTACACGCTTGAAGCAAGCTTCCAGTTTTGCATTAAATTTGCATTAAGTTTGCATTAAATTTGCATTAAATTTGCATTAAATTTCATGTTTTTTTTGACAGTGTGCTTAATATCGTGCAAGTGTATCTTCATTGTTTTTCACAATAACTTTGATTTAAATCATCTTGTATTATGAGAAATATGATGGGATTAGGTCATGGAATGTTAAGTGCATAATAATATTTATACGTCTTATCAACTAAAGATGAGAAAATTATTATTTAACTATACTCGCTAGTAATGTATTGGATTATTTCTGGTGAATACTTTGTAGTCTAGGCGCCCAGAGGGTTTCGTATGAAGTTAGAGGTCCCACCAAGCAAGTAGGTGATTTATATGTATTTTGAGTTGCTGAATCCGAATTTGCAACTTGCTTTTCGCGCAAGTGGTCGAGTAATTTGTTATAAACAAATTAATTGTTCAAATGGCTATAGTTTATAAACTTCAATAGATGCAGTGATTTTCTCTGCGAAAACTTGTTTTTTAATAAAAAAACAAAAAAAAATCGTTTTTGTTGCATGTCGATTCGATAATTAGAACCAGAGATATGGCAAATATATTGCAAAAAAACATAGAGACGTAGCGCAAGCGCGGAACGCCCTGGTAAAGAACCTTATAATTCGACTACTAATTAATATTTTTTGAAGTTCAACATGTGTTTGAAAAATGTCAGAGTCTCAGCTTTAATGATAAATTGTTATATATTACTTTTAAATGTTAATAAATAAGCTAGAATGATTTGAAACAGAAAAAATTTTCAATTTTTCAGAATTTTGTTTGTTTATAAAGAAATAATATAGGTTAGCGAACGAAATATTTCTATATTATTGATATAGAATGATAGGAAACTTCATCTAGTTTAATAATCTGTCCAGTTTTTAAAATTTAAGTAAGTAGAACCTGAGATATGGCAAATTTCAGCTGTAGCGCCAACTCCTTGCAATACGACATATGTGTGCAATATGGCGATCGCTTTCCTTATTGAAAATTCTTTTATTATAAGGTAAGTAATTTCATTCTTTTATAATAAAATTAATTTTAACTCTGTATTAAGAAATTAAATAAAAATTTAATAAAAAAGGATTCAGCTAAAAATAGATGACTCTAATAAATCGGAAAGTTAGAACAAATTTTTTGAATAAAATAGATTGTTGTTCTTTTTGCAATTGCAAAAAAGAAATAAATGTAAAAATACTCCATAAGTTGAGTAAATTGTTTACTATTATAGTAGAAAAATCAATAATTATTTATAACCCTAAATCTACTTCATCTGAATGTATTATACATTATTAATATTATGACAAAGTATATAGAGCCAAAAGTGATTTTATTAGAAAAGGATGAGATTACTTACCTTATAATAAAAGAATTTTTAATAAGGAAAGCGATCGCTATATTGCATACATATGTCGTATTGCAAGGAGTTGGCGCTACAGCTTAAATTTGCGATATCTCAGGTTCTACTTACTTAAATTTTAAACACCGGACAGATTCTTAAACTAGATGAAGTTTCCTATCATTCTATATTAAGAATATAGAAATATTTCGTTCGCTAACCTATATTATTTTGTTATAAACAAACAAAATTCTGAAAAATTGAAAATTTTTTCTGCTTCAAATCATTCTAGCTTATTTATTAACATTTAAAAGTAATATATAACAATTTATCATTAAAGCTGAGACTCTGACATTTTTCAAACACATGTTGAACTTCAAAAAATATTAATTAGTAGTCGAATTATAAGGTTTTTTACCAGGGCGTTCTGCGCTTGCGCTACGTCTCTATGTTTTTTTGCAATATATTTGCCATATCTCTGGTTCTAATTATCGAATCGACATGCAACAGAAACGATTTTTTTGTTTTTTTATTAAAGAACAAGTTTTCGCAGAGAAAATCACTGCATCTATTGAAGTTTATAAACTATAGCCATTTGATCAATTAATTTGTTTGTAACAAATTACTCGACCACTTGCGCGAAAAGCAAGTTACAAATTCGGATTCAGCAGCTCAAAATATATATAAATCACCTTCTTGCTTAGTGAGACCTCTAACTTCATACGGAACCCTCTGGGCGCCTAGGCTATTGTGTCTGTAATTACTAATAATTGTGTGTCTATAATTTGGAATTTGCTGAACTTTAGATGAGTGTATATTTTTTTAATTTAATACTTGGATATTGTGAAAATGAAAACTGTATACTTTGCGATTATTTTTTTATGATTTCCTGGTTAAAATTATGAAAGGATATAGCATTAAAAAAATTACTTAGGATGGGATGTAGATCAGAAATAAAAATTGACAAGTTATTTGGTACAACTCGTACAAAGGATGTAAAATAAAGTAATCAATGTTAGTTCAATGAATTATTTTTGATTAAATGTTAATTTTTTCATGTATATTATACATATTTTATGTTTACGTATTCATAATTTGGTTAGTATTATATTTCATTTTTATAATTTTTTTGCTATAGCGTCGAAATTGAATTAAATCAATGGTCAATGTACTAAATTTGGGTTATGGAAGAATAAGATAATTCTTTTATATAAATCAACGCTCGACTCTTACAGATCATTTGTTTCATTTACTAAGAATGTTTATTCATGAATCTTGATTTGAATGTCTGACTCTAAGATGAAACATTGTCATTTGGAAAAGCTAAATGATCAGTTTATGACTTGATATAATTTGAATGCTATTCTTACTTTTAGCAGAAAGTAAAATTGAACAACCATTCTAAGATTTGAGTAGATACTTTCGTACTGAAAAAATGTATTATTAGATAGATAGATACTATATATTGTATAACATATCATTATACAAAGGGCGTGTAATACAATTCATAAATATAATAATAAATATTGCACATAAACAATGAATAAATGTAAAAATATTGCACATAAAACAATGTATGAATATAAAATATTGCACATAAAACAATGTATAAATACGAAATATTGCAATTGATATCACAGTCAGTTACTAAACCTAATAATACTGAATAAGTAAGACACAACAAAAGAAGTGATTTCACAGATACAAAAAAAATAGTAAAATACACGCAATCCTATAAATTAAAAGTCAGTCATAGTATATACAAATTTTTTATTCAAAATACAAAATGAAAAATAATAAATAATGCAATAAAATAATAAAGCGTATGCAGTAGCACAAAAACGCAGTCAAAATAATGAAAACAAGTAAAGCATTCACTCACTAACCATTCAGCCAATAAATACAATCACACCTTAAGTAAAAGAGTATATATACGGGACGTCACATTATAATAAATTAACATATAAATAAAAAATAAAATTTAGTTTATTGGAGGTCGAGCAAGTACCTCCTCAGAGCCGACTTAAACCTGCTGAGCGATGGAAGATTTTTTATATCAGCAGGCAGGGAGTTCCAAAAATGCGCACCCTGAACTTGAAAGGAATTCCTTCCAGTCTCAGTACGCATGAAGGGCACCGCAAAATCCTTAATCTCTCCCCTAGTGGCTACCCTAGGTACATATCTAGTGAAGAGACCCACTAGATACTCGGGAGTATTCATGCGCACGATTTTGTACATAAGTACAGCCATAAAATACTGTCTCCTCGCATCAGTACGCAGCCAACCTAGCGCAGCTCTATGAGGAGAGACATGATCGCCCATTCTCATGCCTAATACATATCTCACACATGAATTTTGTAGTCTTTGTAATCGTCTTTTCAACTCCTGTGAGGCATCGAGCAGAACTACTGAGCAGTAATCGAGATGTGGAAACAGCAGGGCGGTTACGAGTTGTTTGCGCAGAGCCTCAGTGGTGTCGAATGCCTTACTAAAGTCAAACAGAAGTAGCAGCGTGACAAGTTTCTTATCTAGAACTGATCTTATGTCGTCAGTAAGTTTAAGTATGGCAGTCTGCGTTGAGTGATGCTTTTTAAAACCAGTCTGCATAGAGTCAAGTATCCGATGTGTCGTAATATACTCTATTATTATGAATTTGTTGGTGATGATTCGAGTGGTTCAAAAAATTTTAAGATTTGAATTTGACATATTTAACTTCTAATGTAATTATATGACTTTATGAATATTTTTTTCTGAAAATTCAGAAATTTTCCTAAAAAACAATATTTATAAACATAAAGCAAAAAATGCCTATTTTTGGTGTTAGACTAAAGTATAAAAAAAAATAAATTAAAAAGTGTCAAAAATCGAAAAAATTAGGAAACAGTGAAACTTTGATATTGTATAGCTCCAAAAATAAACTCAGAAATAATCTGAAAAAATTCAGGATAGTTTGTGGGTTAGAGAAGAATTTTGGTCAGGTGATTTGTCAGAAAATCGCTCATATATATATATATATATATGTCTGTCTTATTGTGTCTCCTTCACTCTGCAATTATTATAACTCTATCATCTATTTTTCATTTATAATTGTGACACTTGATTTTTGCTTATTCATATTGTCCGAAAAATTAAAAAAGTGAAAATAGCACTTTTTTGTAATTTTAGCAAGTTATAACCTAAATATTGCATCGAATTTCTTATTTCAGAATTCATAATCACCATAAAATATTTTAATTCTACACTAATAAAAAGTTTGTTGTTTTAGGAAAAAAGGAGAAATTTTTCATCATTTTGCATAGTTTTGATCTAAAAATGAGGTAAAAATCGTGGAAAAATCATTCTTTAAAAACTGTTAGGGTTTGATCTCTTTTAAGATATAATTTCACCGTTGGTTCTTTAGTTTTAAATTGTAAACTTTAAAATAAACGCTTCATAAATAGGATTCGAATGAATTGGTAAACAGCTGACACCCTAATATATACCTTTTTTATTCCATGTATCGATTCATTCTTAATAAATATTATTATTTTCATAGTTAACATTTTCATTGTTTTCATAATTTCCACATCATAGTGTAATTAAATATAATAAATAATTCTATTTAAATCAAACACATACAACTGGTTAAACTTTAGTCTTATTTTCAATATACTGTATCATTATCGACAGTACTCAATTAGGTGATATTGCATAAAAAAACTCAACAATAGAACTATCTTTAATTTAGATTTCTGTATACGATAATGTATAAAATTATGTAAATAATTATAAGGAATATTATAATATCTTACTTTGTGAGCTTCACCAATGATGTTGGTCTCATCTGTATCCAAAATTGCAGAAACACTTCCGAACATTTGAAGAATAAAAGGCTTCCTATTCATGAGATAAAATTGTTTAACTGCATATTCAACCGTGGTTGTAACAAGTTTATTCGTTTGATGTGTTGAATAAAGTTGTAAGAGTGAAGGCATTATTAAGAAATATCCATTAGTGGAAAATATATTTTTAAAATTGTGAGCTGCATTGATGTAAGTGGCGACTACATAACGCAATATACACGAATCTTCACTGTGTAATACAAGTGCTCCGTTGAGTACATTCAAAAAGAGATGAATATCACCAGAATATGCAAAGTTTCCAGCCATTGCTTCAAACATGCGGGCTATTAAACGAACCCACATAAACTTGTGCATAACGTCAAGTGCTAAGAGTTCCTAAAAAAATTAATAACACAATTAATAAAATTATTAAGCTATCGAAGTACTTTTATTAATTAGAATGCAAGCATCATAGTGCTTCACTGTTAAAATGAGGTAGCAAATTTTTTTAGATATTAATTTATATAAAAATCTTCGTCACTGCATTCAAAGAATTTATTAGTTTTCCTATTACAGTTAATTTCATCGTGAGTTCCGCAGTTTGCACATAATGAGTGAAAATGTCTTGAAAAAGGCGTTCTCCCACCAAAGCCCTATAACGCCCACAGAACATTTCCTCAATAGTTCCAGCGAAATACCGATTTTCATGTGTTGATTATCACTACATATAGTATACTAATATTTAAAAGTGTTAGACGTATTTGCTTTTTTTTATTTATTTTTTCAAAAACTTCTAATGAAAATTATTTAATTATAAATTTATATTTAATATAATTGAAATCGCAATATTTATGTACGTTTATTGATATTTTTCTCATTGTGATAAATGTATATTAATGGATATTTTATTACAAAATAAGTTCTAAATAATTTTTTTTTCTTCGTTTAAGATCCATACCTAATTCTTCATTTTTCGTTTCAACTGATTATTTAAATTAACCTCTCTTCACTTAGCTAATATATAAAGGTGGTGTAATGGGGTTTATGGTGCATATACAGTTACCGACATTAGTTTTTCAAATAATTGATTTTTATTAAACGTTTTCTAAAATATTTCTATATTATGCTTTTTATTCCTTAAAATAATGAATTATAATATAAAGATATTTAAAATCATTTTAAATTAAGGTAGTATACTACCGAATAGCCAATACAAAGACAAGTCAAACCAGAGCTTGATATTCGTAGTAGTAGTTATGACAACATTGTGTGATTTAAAACATGCGCGCAATTTGATTATTCATATGTAATAGAGGTGATAAGACATAATTGAAATTATTCTTCAAATTTAATACCACACAAAATTTTTTTGATGTAAGATTTATATTTACAATACGTCGATCTTTTAATATACTTATTTCTGTATTTTTCGGGTTATCTTTCACTTTGTTCACTTTAACAACAAATTTCCTTATTATTTTTTACAAACATTTGTAATTTTAATCAATAGCTATAAACTTTTTCTTAAACTTTTTTCCCTTCGTAATAAAAACCTTTGACTTTTTTTTCATATTTGGCACAACTATTAAATGATATTGTTTTATCAAACATGGTGCAACCATGATCTGAATCTATTCATGTTTCTGCTCAGCAGAAATACGTACAATATATCTATATATTTAATAGTGGCGTTGACAAGTTAAAATATTAATAGAGAAAATCGTTATTGTTCTAAATATATTATCGTTTTTCACTGACTAGGAGAGTATCACAACTCCGGATCACGAATTTTGCTTAAACTTTGAGATAAGTTTTCAGATGAGAATATATGAAAGAGCTAAAGTTATAGTCACAAACGCTCAATATTTCCCTAGTTACAGGCAATTAAAGAAAGTCACTAAAAAAGTTACTGGATTTTTAAATGCATATAATTCCCTAGCAGCTAGAAGCTTTAAACTTTTTTTAAATGAAAGCTGAGCTCAAATCCTTTCAAAATAGGAGTTATAGCATATGAAAATATTTTTTCCCAAAGCTATAGCGTAATAAACATTGGACCTGAATTTTCTTTTTAAAACATTAATTAATAACAAAAGCTGAAATCGGGTACAATCATCATTAAGATATAGCTTTGGGAAAAAATAATATTTTCATATGCTACAACTACTATTTCGAAAGGATTTGAGCTGAGCTTTCATTTGAAAAAAGTTTCAAGTTTCTAGCTATTATTACTAAAAAAGTACATATGTTTAAAAATCTAGTAACATTTTTAGTTATTTTCTTTGATTGCCTGTAACTAGGGAAGTATTGAGCGTGGTAACTATTACCTTAGCTTTTTTCATATTTCGTCATCTGAAAACTTATCCCAAATTTTGAGCAAAATCCGTGATCTGGAGTTATGATACTCTCCTATTTTAATGTCGGTATTTTTCATTTCCTTAACTAAATAAAGTAGAGCCATATAAAAATATTTTTCTTATTCCAATGAAAATGATAGTTACAAAATTTAGGATATTGCTTCTTATATGATAGATTATATAAGAAAAGTGGAAGTCTGAGGAGGAGAGTGTTTCACCTTCGAGTTACAGATTTGATCCAAACTCCACAAGTATATACCAAACAATTAAAATAGATGACCCACAGAGTTGCAGAGCCCAATGCTGTCTCATTTTTAAGATATTCAATTTTCATATTTTCCAAAATCATCTTGTCGATACTATCTAAAATTCTAATTGTAGCAAAAAATTATTAATTAGATATATAATATTGACAGAACAATGAATATGTCCACTGAAAATATACATAATACATATGAAAAATAAATATTTAATCAAAATTAGCTGATTGAATTATAACCTATCAGGGTTAATCAGCCAGTAAATTGTCGCTTAATACAAGTAAATGGACACTTTTTAATATCTTGTCAAATGAATAGTATTGCAATTACTAAAAAATTCATTGCAATGTTATTACTCTACATGCACGAGATTGATTATATATAAGAAAAGCGAATGTCCAAGACTTATCTTTTATTTACTGGTGGTGGCTCATTTACCTTACCTGATTGTTTTAAATTTTTCGATACATTTTGCGTACTACACCAAAAAGCTGTAACATATTTTTTTTAATTCATGTACTGTTTAACCTCATTTTCCTGAATATTTTATGTTTTCACGACTTCAATCAGGATATTAAATAAAAAAATTCAAAATATTTACTCTTTTCAAGAATAATAATATCTGAACCTAAAAAATGCTGCCAAGTGCTTTGGCGCAGTGCTTTCTCATAGAGCTCATTGAGTTAGAGTATTTTGATTTCATTTTTTTAAATGTAAATTCAATGTGAAAAACATAATTTAAGAAAAATTAGAGAGAGAAAGGAATTTGCGAAAATAGGGTAAAAATGATGATCAATTCAAGATAGAAAGACTGAGAAGAAGTGAGAAAGTAAGAAATGAGTTAGTGAAATGAAACATAAAACGGGCAACAGTAACTTTAATGAATTTTAATTAATTGAATTGAGATGTAACATGAAATTAACTTTATCTTCCTTTTTTATTTATTAACAATATCTTTAATAAAGTTCATATTTAGAAAATGGAGAGATATAAGTTGCATAACAGAAAGAGGTTAAATATAAAAAACATGATGGGGATCAAAGTAGTTGTATCGATAGTGATAGCTAACTTAACAGCTACTAAAAATGTATAGCAATCTGTTCTGAATGAATTTTATTCATACATAACTTTTATGTCATATCTTTGAATAAAAACCTATATTAAAACCAAATGTGAACCTTATCCGCATCAGACTTGCGACGCATCCGGACTGGATTTGTAAATAGTCTATTATACTTCTTTGTACTTCAGATTGTCCTACTCCGGTCCTGTCATAGTCCTGAATAGCAAAACTTATCAGGTATCCTGACATAGTCCGCAACTTTCCCTGTTGACACACCCAAATAAGGTAATAATTCGATTCCGGATCGGGACCGGAATATTAACTTCAAGATACGGTGTTGGTGAATACTCTCCTCCATAATTCCAAACATAAAACAAAAATAATCTGAATGGAGAGGAAGGCCTTCAGAAAAACACAAATTGTCCGGATCCGGGACGGATGTTTCCCGCATTCACATTTCCAATCGGAAACCTGGATTATTTATGTTCAGTTTATGTTTTCTTAAGGCTCTAAAATTAATACTACACTAAGAAAACTAATTTTTAATAGCTTCAGATAAATACAAAAAATTTTTTCAAAAATTCAAAATGTTCTAAAAACTGCGCTATTAAAACTGCGCTAAAAAAATCAGTTTTCAAAAGTTTCTTTTAATTTGGCGATCAAAATTAATTTCCATGAAAATTTTTAAAGAAATTCATCAAGTAGTTTACATAAAATATCAAAAAAATGAGAAAACTAAAATTAAAAAAAAAATTTTTTAAATAGATATTTCATCAAAACTGATCTAAGTAGGCCAATTTTCAATAGCTTCCACAAAAGTTAATTAAAAAAATAAATTGTATGGAAAATTTGAAGCAAATCCATCGACTACTTTTCGAGATCTAATTGACTAAATAAATACAAACATTTTTTTCAAAAATTTTAAGATGCTCTAGAATTAAAACCAAGCTAAGGAAATCAATTTTCAAAAGTTTATTTTATTTCGGAAAATGAAAATTATTACGATGCAAATTTTTAAGCAGATTCATCGTATAGTGTACGAAAAATACCAAAAAATTGAAAAATCGAAATTTTTTTTTTCTAATAAATGACTCTGAAATTGAAACTACGCTAAGAAAACTAATTCTCAATGGCTCCCTGCCAAATTAGACAAAAAAATTAATTCTATGCAAAATTTGAAGCAAATCCATCAAGTAGTTTTCGAGATCCAGTTGGCTTACTGAATACATACACACACACACACGCGCACACGCACGCACACATACACATACCCCCCCCGCCCACACACAGACATACACAGACACAGACACATACCCCCCGCCCACACACAGACACACACAGACACAGACACATAGCCCCCGCCCACACACAGACACACACACACACACACACACACACACACACACACACACACACACACACACACACACACACACACACACACACACACACACACACACACACACGCACACGCACACACATACACATACATACATATACATACACATACACATACACACACACATACACACACATACATACATACAGATATTCTCTAAAAATCACTTTTTTCGACTTCTTGAAACAAAATATGTACAAATTAATGAAAAAATGGAAAATAATTTTTTTTGCCGATACAATGTTTTCTCTATAAGAAAGCAAAAAGCACAGTTATTACACAATCGAACAAGTATATGCCTTTTTATAGGTCCAGATATGATTATTTCAAAAAAACTCAATAAATTGTAATTCTTCCTTAACCTAAGAACTAAGATGGAATATTAATTTTAAAAAAGTGGAATAACTATTCAATATAACACGTAGACATACACTGCCGCCGAGATACTTTGGCCCCCTTCGTCTAAAATCGACTTTTCTAAAAAGTTTTATAACTCTGGAAAAAATGGTCGTAGCCTAAAAATTCCAACGGGATTCGAAAGATTGTTGAAAATTCTTTCAAAAACTATTGGTTTGATATAAAAAAAAAAACATTTTTTTCGCATCTCTTATCCTTGTTTAAAAAAAAATTTTTTTTAACTTTGTTTTGACTTTGTAAAATAGTGTTCAATTTTAGTAGAAATCGTTACATTAATACAAAACCAAATAGGTTCTAAAGATTATATTTCAACGATGAAAATGCAATGTCGAACATCTAGATTTGACCTTTTAAACCAGAGTTATAAAATTTTATATTTAAAAATAAAGTTTTTTTCGATGTATAAATATCTCTGAATTTAAGAGGAATAGAAAAATTTGTCAGAGAAAAAAAATGTTCCTTTTTGGTCAAATAATAATAATATATAATAAATAATTGATTTCGAAAAAAAATTTTTTTTTTGTTGGAATGTAATGAAATTTTGATATCTTTAAAATATTGAACAACGTGGGTGAAAAAGGCAAAAAAAAATTTTTTTATTCATATCTATTTATTTATTCATATCTATATATTTTTATTTATTATCAAAATTTCATTACATTCCAACAAAAAAAAAATTTTTTTTCGAAATCAATTATTTATTATATATTATTATTATTTGACCAAAAAGGAACATTTTTTTCTCTGACAAATTTTTCTATTCCTCTTAAATTCAGAGATATTTATACATCGAAAAAAACTTTATTTTTAAATATAAAATTTTATAACTCTGGTTTAAAAGGTCAAATCTAGATGTTCGACATTGCATTTTCATCGTTGAAATATAATCTTTAGAACCTATTTGGTTTTGTATTAATGTAACGATTTCTACTAAAATTGAACACTATTTTACAAAGTCAAAACAAAGTTAAAAAAATTTTTTTTTTAAACAAGGATAAGAGATGCGAAAAAAATGTTTTTTTTTTTATATCAAACCAATAGTTTTTGAAAGAATTTTCAACAATCTTTCGAATCCCGTTGGAATTTTGAGGCTACGACCATTTTTTCCAGAGTTATAAAACTTTTTAGATAAGTCGATTTTAGACGAAGTAGGGTAAAAGTATCTTGGCAACAGTGTATCAAAAAATTCAAATCATCAAAGTAATGGATAGTAATTAATAATTTTTTTTTCATCAAATGTTTATTAATCAACATACATTATAAATATTTCAAGTGTAAATATTTAAAATTTTATCAAAATTACATATCAAATTGATAATTTTTCTTCTGAGAAGAATTTTAGATCATATTAACAAATTGATTTTGGGGAAAATGAAAATTAAACATCTAAAAATGAGACAACGTTGGGCTTTACAACTTTAAAGACCATCTTTTTATGTTTTCCAAAAACAGTTAATAAAATTTGGTTCAAATCTGACTTCAAGGTCAAATTCTCTCCTTATCAGTTAAGTTTATAAACAGTAAACTCAAAACTGAAAGTCGGTGTCTGTTCTCAAATTTAAATGAATTATAATCTTACTATGGTCTTATAAGTTTAACCTTGGATTTTTTAAAATTTGGATATTATTATTTTTAACGAAAATTAATACTTTATGTTTCTTTTTATATAATTTTCAGATTGAACTCATAAAAAGATAAAGAACGTGCGCCAGAGAGCAAATAGTGAGGAGATGAGGAAAAAGCGTATATATATATATATATATATGTATATTATGGGTCATTTTAAAAATTTCCGTGAGAAAATTTGAGTCGACCTCTCAGAATAGGCTCCAAATTGAATCACTTATTCTGTGCCTCATACTGAGTCAATTTATAAATTTTTAGCTCAAAATATTAAATACAGCCATAGCTATAGACTATTGAATACGCTAGATTTGAAAAAAAATAGTCGGTGATTTTTTTTCAGACTTTAATTATACTGAAAAAAAAATTTCCATAATTCGTCGTAAAATGTCTCGCTCTTTCAAATGGCGCTACTTATTTTATCCCAAATTTATATCTACTACGATAAAATCGACTTTCTTCAGCAAAATTGCATTTTTGAAGGCATGCCCCATTTTTTTCATCAGAATCTGAGTTGACCATTAAAAAGAACGGAAAAATTCATTAAAAAAACAATATTAAAAAAGAGATTGTCAGATTGGAATTGATATCTATGAAATAACTTTCAAAATTTGAGCACCTATAAAATCTCATTTTTAGGTGGAGTATTAATTTTAATCTTTAATTTTATTAACAACAGCTAATTGGTTATTATCACTTAAATTTCTCTATAAGGGTCTATTTTTTACTATATTTTCTTATGAAAAATTATGTCCTGTTATCTATAATATGCTGTAACAGTTGAGCTTGGTTAACATTTTTTCAGTTTAAAAAAACACGTATTTTCAGTACTTTGATTATAGATTAGCGATTAAACGATACTGCTACGATTCTGGCGGACATACATAGAAGCTGCCCAAGAGAATATAGGTAGATATATATATATATATATATATATATATATATATATATATACACATACTAGGGGGCAAGCGCGCCAACCCCCATCTTGCTTTAATAACTTTAAAAAAATATCCAAGAATTCGCAATTTTTTAAATAATTTTTATTTAAAATACTAAATAATTTTAATTATTTAAAAGTTTTTTTTAGATAAATCTTAAATGATCTTTTAATGAATCTGATCATCTGTGAAGTCCTGGCTTTGCACCAAAACAGAATTAATAATTAAATGTTATGTTTTATGAGGGCTAGGTGTATAAGTTTTATTATAATATTAATTAAAGAATGCAGTTAGTAATTGATTTATAAACGTTTTATCAAATGTTAGTCTAGCGGTAGAAAGACTCTACCAATTTGAATTGATTTGAATCGCTGTTACAATTAAATATACTTGAATTTTGAAAGAAATGTATAGAAATATAATTGTAATAATCTTACCATGATTCAGCCAATAAGACACAGGCAGACAGTAAATAAGTACACTTGATTTAATAATTTAATTATAGAGATTTTATCTGATACTTTTATAATAAACTGAACATAGTGCGATCTAATATATTGCGCAAGCAGTTGTATAATTTTGAAGTATGAGAAGTATACACTGAGAAAAAAATTTAGTTGAGTCAATGAAATAAATTTAGTTATTAAATATTTTGTTGATAAAAATTAATTTTGATTGAAGTAATATGCAAGGTTATTAAATCACTGAAATATTTAGTTGGGATAAAAAAAATTGATACCTAAGTTGAAAAAAATAAATATTTTTTTAAAATAAAGAAAAGTTTATTGTTTCGATTAAATTATTTGATTGATTTAATCAAATCAATTTCATTAAGGCAGCTGATAAAATTTTATAAAATATTTATTTGTAACAATAGAATATGATTGTAAATTATCTATATATTTTGTTACAATAATTAAATATTTATTTTAGTAAATCGTTTGTTAAATTTACAAAATCTTTAATAAAAAATAAAAAAATATTGGTCAATCATCAATATAATATTTTCTTGAATTAACGGTCATCCGATTAAATTAAAGAAGCTTATATTGTAAATAAATGCTTCACTAAGTTAATAACATTGTCATTTAATTAATAATATATGTGATTGTATAAAAAAAAATATTTTGTTGTATATAACACATAAAATTTGATCAGCATTTCAATAAAAATTACAATTAATTTAAAGAAATAGGTTCCTTAAAATCAACAAATCCGATTTCAATGAATTCACAAAAAGAAAACAAAAAAATTATTTTTTTAATTCTATCAAATTGTTATTGAATCAAGAATATATGTCACTGATTTAATTAAATATTGTATTAACACTTCTATTGAATTACTTTAATGTTTAATAATATATTTGATTATCTTAATGAAATATTTATTAAACCAAATATATTTATTCTATTATTTCTATCAAGTTATTATTGAAACAAGAATATATTTCATTGATTCAATTAAATATTATATTAACACTCCCATAAAATTACTTTAATGTTCAATAATATATTTGATTATCTCAATGAAATATTTATTAAACCGAATATATTTATTTTATTAATTCTATCAAGTTTTGATTGACATAAGAATATATTTCACTATTTCGATTAAATATTATAATACTTCTACTTAATGACTTTACTGTTCAATAATATATTTAATTATATTAATGAAATATTTAATAATGTCAAAATTATTGTTTTATTCTTTCAATAAATTTTGAATAATAACAAAAAGATATTTCATTGTTTTAAATAAATATTGTATGACTTATATTAAATTATTTCACTGGCCAATGAAATACCTAATCATTTTAATTCAATATTTAGTTGCTTTGATGAATGCATTTTTTCTCTTTATGAAATATATGATTGATTCTATGAAATATCTCATTGTCTTTTACTCAAATAATTTCATTACTATATTATAATTAATTGGATGCATTAAATTAATTAAATTTTTAATTGATTCAAATATTTGATTTATTTTGTTCTATAAAATTATTTTATTTCTTTTATTATTTAATTATATTGCGTCTATGAAATCAGTGATTAATTGAATTAATTATTATTTTTAACAATTCAATATTTTATTATTTATGTCCAAATTAAATATTTTGTTGTATTAATTAATTTCTTTATCAGATCGATTAAATAATTATTTGATTATCTTAATGAAACAAGCAGTTATTATTTAATAACATATTTACTAAATCAAATGAAATATAATGTTAAAATTAATATTTAATATTCTTGAAAAATATTTTTTTGTATAAGTTATCATCCTTTATACTCAAACAAACTCATGTTTTAAATACGTGTCTTGCTAAGTGAATAACTTAGCAAAATATGTACTAAAGTTAATAAAAATTAGAGAAATCTGATTCAATACTTGTTAAAATCAAGTAAATCCACTATTTGATTCATCTACATAATTTATTTCATTCAAATAACACATATTTGAACTAAAAGAAACATTTATTGTTTTAACAAAATCATTTAGTTCGATGGTTTGATGATACTACCGCTTGGTGGCGTCGTTAATTTTCGATCTCGCAAGCGGTAAGAGGGCTTCTAAGTTGATATATAAGGAAGTTAAAAATTCAAGATAATACGTAAATTGTAATGCGAGCGAAATTTATGTTAGATTTACTGCGTGTGCGATCACTGTATAATGCATACTAATGTTAGTATGTTAATAATTGTTATTCTTTACCATATAAATAAATGGAATCATATTCACCTGTCCTTTAATTGAGTCATCAATTCATTGATGTTAATAAATAAATGTAAATCACTGAAAGCAAATACTGTTGATTAAAGACAGTATTTGTTCGATTAAAATATCTATAAATCGAATTAATTAAATATTTCTTTACTTTGAAGGAATATTTTATTTGTGAAACCGAATAATTAATCAATTTTTTGTTAAGACAATGAATTAATTTTATTAAATCTTAAAATTTTATTAAATTTAAAATATTCAATAAATTAAACTTTCATTTAAAAATATAAAATATTGAACTAATTTAATTTCAATATAGCATTAATATGATGAAATAATTAATTAGAAAAATAAATGGACATTTTAATTGATAATTTTTTTTATTAAAACAATGAATTAATTTTATTGAATCAATCTTCGCGACATTTAATAAGTCAAATATTTAATTGAAAATACAAAATATTATTTGATTTAATTCCAATATGTATATTAATGTAATGAAATAATCAATTAGAAAAACAAATGGGCATTTTAATTGATAAAATTTTTTATAAAAACAATGAATTAATTTTATTGAATCAATCTTCGCGACATTTAGTAAGTCAAATATTTGTTTGAAAATACAAAATATTATTTTTAACCAATATTTGTGATGTTTAGTAGAATCAAATATTTATTTAAAAAAATGAAATATTTATTTGACTCAATTAAAATATTTGTATTAATGTAACAAAATATTTTATGTGCCGCCCGCACCTAAGGGATTTCATTGATTCAATTAAGCCTTACTTAATCCAACTAAATTTTTTTCTCAGTGTCGTGGTAATAATTATATCTTAGGAAGTACTTATTGAAAAGTGCGGGTAAAAGTGCTCGTAGAAGTTCTTTGAAAAAGTGCTTCTTAATCTTGATTTGATCTGTCTTTTTATATTGATGTTCCCTGCTTTTGTTTAGGAATAATTATTTTATAATTTGAATTTTGAATAGATGTCAATCGATGCAGCAATGCTTATTATGCGTTTTGCCTCCTATTGAATGATATGGTTAATGTAATAAATCTGGTTCACGTAGCCTTCGCATTGTTCTTGTTTTGTCGATTTTGTAAATCACATTGCACTTTCTTTTGTTTCTTAGAAAATGACTTAATTTTACAACATTCCTACTAAGTCACATTATCTGATTGATTAATAACAGCATGTTTTAGAATAACAAATTTTTAAATAAAAGATACGTCAAGACGTGACACATCTACACGAATTTCTAAAAATGTGTTTGCAGAAAAAATAATAATTATTTTGATACGTAAATTATTAAATAAAAAGAATACCTACATTGTGCATACCTGTAACATAATGAATTAAAAAATAGTGCTATTAGTCTATAGATCTATCAATCAAACGTTGTTTTTTCTCGTTTTTTTATCGATGTTTAAATGCTATTAATAATATTTTTTCATTGACGTTTCATTGTAAACAGGATTCAATTTTTTTGTCTTTAGATATACATATTTATATTAATTGTTTCTATAACAAAATTAATTATACATGTAAATTATGTAATAAAATTTTCACACTTCGAAAACATCATTCAAGGGGATTTAATAAAGTATATTATTTATACATAGCAACTGACATTACAGTTTTCCAAATTTTTAATCTTTATTGAAAAATGACATTCGTCTTTTAAATAAGAAGTAAAATGCTTTTGAAGAAAACATTCTATTTCTTTTAATTTTTCTTAATTAAATTATTTGTTTGTTAACATAATTTTAATCTTAAATTTATTACTCATTTTGTTTATTATTTAAACCAAAAAAGTTTTTTCTTTTCTATTTCAATTTCTATCTTTAAATTTTAAAAATGATAGTCTTCTTTATATATATATGTTATAGGAATGAAATGTTCTATTTCTGTTTAAACAACGATATTAACAAATTACGTTTATTATATTAACAATCAGAGATTAATAATATTTTTTATTAAAAGAAGTAGAACATTCCATTTCTCTATTCATTTTCTTATATCTATGTATATATATATATATATTTTGAGTTATCTTCATTACCGGCCTAGATCGGTAATCTGGGTGCCATAATTTAAATTTATTATTCCTCAAATTGAAGCGTATAGCTGCAAAAGTAGTTATCTCCAAAAAAATTTTTTTCAAGAAATAACATTTTCTGCTGTACTTATACTTAAAAGTCAGTGTATTTTGCAATACACCATATTTTTTTCATTTCATAAAAAAAGACTATACCTATATTTTGGTCCCCTATGATTTTTTCATGATAAATTTTAATGTTCTGTATACGAAAATGCAATAAAAATGAATTCGGAAAAAATGGAGATAGCCACCTTTGCAGCTACACGCTTCAATTATTCTGACTTTTGATAATGTAGTCATTCTTATGACCTATTTGTATTAAATTAAAGTATTTCATAAATAATTAATATGAGCCGTTACAAATGGGAGACAGTAATCAAGAGATATTTTTGGATTAGGAATAAAAAATTTGAAAAACTGTGATATCGGTGTTTTTTTACAAAAGTAAATAAAAATTAAATTAAATTTATAAATACTATATTTAAGTGTTTGATTTTGATTTTGATTGAACAAAATTTAAATTTAATCATTTGAATATTAACGGTAGGCCGGAGTAGAACCTGATACCGACCGAGTAACAATTAAGTTGTTTGTTATTTACTAAAGTTTTAATCGGTATATCTTCAAATTAAAGGTCGAGCACAATAGATATTATTATTATGAACATCTATGCACAAGAAAAAAAGTATCTACCAATTTGTTTTTGAGAAAAGTAAGTAACGGAAAATATTATAAACATAAACTTTTACTTTGGCGTTACTTACTTTTCTCAAAAACAAACCGGTAGATATTATTTTTCTTGTGCATAGATGTTCATAATAATAATATCTATGGCGCTCGACCTTGAATTTAAAGATACACCGATTAAAACTTGAGTAAACAACAAAAATGTCAATTAGACAAGGACAGCGAATCCGGCCTGCTCTTAAACTTCAATTTAGCTTTTTCAAAATGATATTTTCAACCCTATACTTTGAATAAAATCGTAAAATTAATAATTATTTATATGATTAAACTTCACGATGATTACAGGATAATTAGCTACTTGTTAAAAAGATGTTATTACCTATTTTTCATCTATTATTCGTCTTAAACATATATGTTATCATACATCGTTATATACAAAACTTAAAATCAGCTATTACCAAGTTCACTACAAGCTTAAATTCAGCTAAATTCAGCTAATTTTTAGCTATTTCAAAGCTTAAATTTTAATTTAATAATCTAATTTTTTAGCTTAAGTTAGTTATCTCCTAGCTAATTACAAGCTTAAATCCAGCTAAATTTAACTGATCGCCTTTGTCGTCACTGTCAATGACAGTGACGACAAAGGCGATATACTTTTAATAGTATAGAGATAATATACAATAAATAGATCTAAAATGCAGCTAAAATTTAGCTGAATCCAAGCCAAAATTTATCTAAAATCGCTTAGAATTAATATAAATTTTAGCTATCTTCTAGCTAAATTTCAGCCAATTTCCATCTAAATTTTTCATAATTTTAGCTAACCAAGGACAAATGGAATTCTTATACACAGCGACAGCGACAGCGGCGGCGGCGGCGGTGAAATCTTTTTATAATATAGAGAGACTAAATTCTGCCACTATACTCTGAGGTTTTGGCGCTGCAGTATCATTGGTTTGATACTCAATCGAGTAATGCGTTACATTAATACATCGCGTTTAATCTTGATAGAAGTTACTTGAGTTGAATAAAAGTTGCATTACAGAACAAACCTCTAGTTGGCATGATTGTTAAATTTTATGTATATGTATATATTTTTAAATAATGTTTAGTGAAAAAATTGCTGTCATTATGTCTTCTTATAAGAAGAAATGTTTTAATCCATTCAATAAATCAAATTGTAAGAACTTTTGATATACCTAACCTATAAAAAAGTCACATTGTAAAGAAACTTTTTTTCATAATAATAGATAATCCAATCGCATTTGATCTGAGAAAAATTACCGAGGATACAAGAATCAAATTTCCTGAAATGTTAGATAATAGTTTTCTTCGCTTAAATTGTAGAAAAGAAAAGTAAAAAATTTTTAGAATTAATCTCTGAAGCTTCAAGTGCTTCTTTAGGTTGTCAGTCTCAAAAATTATATTCTCAAAATGAACAACCAGAAAGCCAATCTTCATATAAATGCTTGACGCAATCAATGGAAAACTATTTTAATATTTCTCCAATAAAAAAATATCAATAAGCTTCAGTCGGAAGATATAATTTAACATACATTAATTGCAAAAAACTCACAGGTGTGACCAAAACGTATATATCAAAAAGAAAATTGAAAAAATCGACATAGAAGGTAGAAAGAAATTCTTTAAAAATCACAACATTGATCAAAAATCGGAGAATGATGAAACGGCAGAACTCTTTGATAAAATCATTGAAAATATTAAAGAAGCTATCAAATCAGAAACTGACAAGTGCATATATAATTTCAATTGTACATTTTAACTTTGTTTCATTATGGTATTGTTATTCTTAGAAAAGAAGTGATTCATTTATTCAGTATTTTGCCAAGGAAATGGGGTGAACCGAAAATCAAAGAAATGTTCAATGTTGAATCTAATCTTATTCGGAATATGAAAACCATAAAAAAAGAAGATATGACTATTTATGCTTTTTATACCGAAACTCACGTTTCATTAATCTCTGCTGAGGTAAAAAAAAATGTTGTAAACTTTTACGAACAAGAAGATAACTCTCGTCAATTACCCGGAAAAAAGATGTCAAGTCTGTCAAAGATAAAGTAACTGGAGAAAGAGTTTTGGTTCCCAAGAAGTTAATGCTGCTAAATTTAAAAGAACTTTTTAAAAAATTCAAAAAAGAGTATCCTGATCATAAAATTGGTTTGACAACATTGACCCTTTTAAGACCACAGCATTGCGTTTTGGCTGGAAGCAGCGGCTCATATACCGTGTGTGTTTGTATATATCATCAAAATGTTAAATTTATGTTAGAAGGTATAAAGTTTCTCAAAACTAATTTATCTTATTTACTAAAGTTAAAAATTTTTCAAATTTGTTTAAATTGAACATTGTTAAAAAATCTAATTTACAATTTAAGAATTTGTAAAAATATTTTAAAATGAAAAAAAAATTTTTTTCTTTTGCAATTAAAATATTTATTTTCAGGAAGTGAATTAGCCACGCTGCTTGATAATCATGAATGGGTTGACAGTGAAGGTGACAAAAAATTATTGTATAAAAAGTTACTGCAGCATCTAGTAAGCAATAATCCTACGGAAGAGTGTTATCATAAAAAATGTAAAGAATTTCCATCTATCAACGATTTTGAGAAACAATTGCAGCAAGTTTCTTAAAATTCATTATTCAATGAAATTTCATATAAATTTTGGAGTATCGAAAAACGCTGGACATTACTGGAAGTAACTTGTGATGTTGAAGAGTTCATACAGTTTTTAATTTACCGTTTAGAAAAATTGTTACCACATGATTTTACCGCTTAGTCGCTGAGTAAATTTTATGTTGATCTAAAAAAGAATTTGCAGGAACACGAATTTCTAATCGTACTTGACTTTTCTGAAAATTATGCATTTATTTTTCAAGAATCGGCTCGGGGATTTCATTAGAATGACCATCAATGCACAGTATTTCCAGTAATTATTTATTACAAACAAAATAATGAATTGAAGACTATAGGCTTGGTTTTCCGCTCCAATTGCCTTATATATAATAAAGTTTCTGTGTATATGTTTTAAACAAAGCTAGTCAATTATTTAAAAAGCAAATTCTCAAAGATTGACAAATTTTTTATTTTTTCTAATGACGTACCACAACACTTCAAAAATAATAAGGCCTTTAAAAATTCATTACTCTACCACAAAGATTTAAATATTTATGCACAGTAGCACTTTTTTGCTACTGCCCGCGGCAAAAGACCTTGAGACGGATTAAAGGCAACAATTAAGTATAATGCATCAAGAGCATGTTTGAAAAATGAAACAATTTTAGATGTTCAAGCTTTGTATGTGTGGGCAAAAGATGCAATGAAAAACATCAAAATAATTTTTATACCAAAAGATGAATATTTCATAAACTCTGATTCTCTCGAAACAAGATATTCATCTTTAAAGCCAATTAAAGGTACTTTGAATTATCGAGCCTTCATAATACAGCGAAATAAAAAATTGATATAATTTTACGAGTTGTATAAAATTTTAATGAAAAGTATTAATATAAGAAAAAAAATTTAATTTATAATAGAAAAAGTATCGGTGTCGGAGATTCATTTATCAATTGTTATTTGCCACGTGTGAGACTTCTGTTGGTCCTGAAAAGGACCGTATGTAAAAATATATAATTTTTAAATTAAAATTTTTTGTATACTTTTCTTTCAGGGATAGAGTAGGTATTAGTTGAGACTTTTTCAGAATATTGTTTCCAGGTATATGATAGTCGATTTTCCTTCTTTTTCTTTTGATTATCTTGTAGCAAAGATGTTTTGTCCGTGCTGGAGCTGTTTTGACCCATGGTGTCGAGTGTGTGTTATAAAAATATGATAAGAGACTATGCGTGAAAAGTATTTATTGTAAAAAGTTATTATTTAAATTAATATTTTCATTAGTGTTATTTTTATTATTCCTTTGAAAATGTTCTAATTTTTCTGTTTCTTTTGCTTTCTCATAGAGAAAGCATTGTATCGATAAAAAAAATTTTTTTCAATTTTTTCATTAATTTGTACATATTTGAACTCGGTGAGTCGAAAAAAGTGGTTTCCAGAAAATGTCTGTATGTATGTGTGTGTGTGTGTGTGTGTGTGTGTGGATGTATGAATTCAGTTAGTAAACTGTATCTCGAGAACTACTCGATGGATTTGCTTCTAATTTTGCATGGAATTTAGTTTTGTGACTAACTTGCTGGGAAGCTATTGATAATTGGTTCTTCTAGCGTAGTTATCATTTTAAAGTTTAAGAAAAAAAAAAAAAAAAAATTCGATTTTTGGTTTTTTTTTGTTTACTACTCGATGAATTTGCTTCAAAATTTGCATGGAATTTATTTGTGATTGCCCGGATAAAATAAATTTTTAAAAACTGATTTTCTTAGCTTAGTTTTAATTTTAGAGCATTTTGAAATTAAAAAAAAAATGTTTCTATTTATTAAGCCAATAAAATCTTAAAAACTACTCGATGGATTTACTTCAAATTTTCCATACAATTCAATTTTTTGATGAACTGGTGCGGAAGCTATTGAGAATTGGTTTTCTTAGTGTAGTTTTTTTTTAGAATCATTTTAAGAATTTTAAAAAAATTTCGATTTTTCATTTTTTTTGTATTTTACGTAAACTACTCGAAGAATTTGTTCAAAAATTTTTATGAAACTTAATTTCGACTGACAAAAGTATAAAAAATTTTGTAAACTAATTTTCTTAGCGCACTTTTAATTTTAGAGCATTTTTAAAAAATTTTTTAAAATTTTTATTTTTAATTTTTTTCTATTTTACGAAACCCATTTGATAGATTTGCTCCAAAATTTGTATGCAATTTATTCGCTACTGTCTGAAAAAAACAAGCTTTGGAAAACTAATTTTCTCAGCGCAGTTTTAATTTTAGAGCACTTAGAAAATTTTTTTAAAAATTTTCATTTTTTATTTATTTTTTATTTTGCGTAAACCATACTATAAATTTTCTCTAAAATTTTTATACAATTAATTCGCTATTGTCTGAAAAAAATAAGCTTTTGAAAACTAATTTTCTTAGCGTGGTTGCAATTTTAGAGAATTTTAAAGATTTAAAAAAAAAGTTCGATTCTTCTTTTCTTATTTTTTTTTATTCTACGTAAAGTACTCGATAGATTTGTTCCAAAAATTGCAGGGAAATTATTTGCGACTGCCAAAAGAAGGGAAATTTTCAAAAATTGATTTTCATAGCGTAGTTTTAATTTTAGAGCATTTTTAAAATTTTGAAAAAGAAATTTTGAAAATAAAATGTTATTTATTTAACCAGTTAGATCTCGAAAATTACTCGATGGATTTGCTTCAAATTTTGTATACCATCTATGTTTTTGTATAACTAGACGGGAAGCTATTGAAAATTGGTATTCATAGAGTAGTTTTTTTATAGAGCCATAAACATGAACTGTATTTATATATAAATATGATTGCATTTTATAATGATTAGAAATTTTGTTGTCATCATTCTTTTTATTACTACATTATATCATTTTTTCAATAGAACAAATTTTTTTGTATTACTTGATGATTTAAAATAAATTATAAATGTTGAAAAAGCAAACAGCTAGCATATATGTTCGAAATTTATAAAGTACAATATGAGTAAATATTAATGTTAGACAATTTTTTAATATTAAAATCACATTTAAATAAATACAAAAAATTAATGAAACTCAAAGAACTCTATGAGAAAGCATTCCGCCAAAGCACTTGGCAGCGTTTTTTATAATACTCTTTGTATCGTTCTTTCTTTATTCCGCTGTCTGTAAAACGTAATAAAGCAATCTTACCTACGCATTGTCCCATGTCTGTTTCGAGCAATATTTATAAAATAAATGAAGGATGATTGGGCAGTGTGGTTGTATTTATAGTAAGAAATAAAGTTATTCATAGATTTAAAGTAATTTATTTATTTTTTAACATAAATTTTTTCTATACAGGAATCATTATACCTCGCAAATCTTTTGCAATCATAGGTAAACTAAATGCTAAAATTTCAGATAAAACAAATTTCGAATACAAGCTTTTATAATGATTAGTATCATCTACCATATTCACCATGACATAATGTTGTAATTCGTTATTGAGAATTGAATAATATTGTTTTAATGATTTATAATCATTAAGAATCACTTTTGCATTGTCCAGTCCTTCTTGTCCGAGATTACTTTTTAAAAAGTCGATTATGTGATCAGTAGAACGATTAACCTTACCGACCCGTTCGCTTAAATCGTTGAGAAGAAGATCTACCAAGACACTTTGCTGACGAAGATCTTCGAATGTTGACTGTTGCATGACTATACCTAATGGATGATTAAAAGTTTTTCTCTTTTTGCAAAGCGATTGCCGAGGTGTTTTTTCTTCCTTAGGGTCATGAATCTCGTTTGGTTATGGTCTTTCATCAATGCTGATAGATCTGGTGCCTTACGATGTAGTGGAATTCAAATCATGATTAATTAGAAACAACTTAGTTGGTCTTCCGAAATCTTGATAAAAAGAATAAGAATTGTAAAAATAAGCTATTATAGCGTCAAATTTATCTCAAAGAATATCCCAGCTAAGACGATCAAAAGAGATACTTTTGTGTGAGCCACCTGAAGAAATTAGTTTGATAACTTCGTGATAATATCCAGCACTATATTCAAGACCAACATAAATTCTTTTCGAGTTAGACTTATTGAGCGCGTAGATAGTAGATAATAAAAGGTTCGGCAACTCGGGTTTTCCCGACTCACGTAATTCACAACGAGTCATTTTTACGTCTCGATCGTACTGAAGCTAAACTCTTAATAAAACTCAAAAAGAAAATCTCTCTACCACGCATTGGACAAAATGGTATGTGGAGGGGTAAATACTTTTTTTAATAGAATAGTAACAGCAGGGCAGGTGTTTATTTAGGGTAGATACGTAGGATGGGGCGGGGGATGCTATCGGTAGACCAGGTGTACTGGGAAAAACGTACAGACAGCTAGTCAGCAGGGTAGGTGTTTCTTTATTCGTGGATAGGAAGGAGGGGAGGGGTAAATTAAGGAAAAAAATTTTAGAAATATTTTTTTGTGCACTCAATAGTATATTTATTCAAACATGAATTCCAAAATTAACATTAATTATGCCTGAATCTAAAACACACCTTTGATTATAATATTTAAAGTAAAATTATATATATTATAAATATCTTAACCTAGAAGTACATGTTTGATTACAATGGCCTGAACCTTAAGAACGTTCTCTGCAAAACGTACCCACCCGCTTACATCTTCTATGTTTAATTTTATTTATAATTCTTTTATAAAAATTTTTAACTATTTGATCATTTTTTTTCGTGTTATTTAAAAAGATACTACGGAACGTTCGCAAACTAACACCGTGACACATATGATATAAAAACATAATAGTATATTGACCACAACACGTTGAATCGATGCTCTGCATTGAAATTGTAAAATAAAAATGAAACTGTAAAATAAAAATTTTACAGTTTCTTCTGAGTCGTTCAAGATGATATTTTGAGATAGGTGGCAAACTGTAACTGTCGAAATACGTTCCGTTTCCATTTTTATCGATGAACATGGCCACCCAATGTGTACTAGGTCTTGTATGATCATCGGTATTACACACTACCGTGACCGGTGTTATCATTACATTCGGAATTTGATCTGCTGCGTATGCGCCAATTGTTTTGGCTTTCAACTCTTCTAGGGCTTTCTTTATTTGGCTGGTATTTATTTGTATTATTTTCTTGTGTTGAACTACAACCCTCACTACTTCTTGCGTATTCTATGGTTTTATCGTCGTCGTCGTCGTTGTCGTCGTCGTCTACCTCATCGACCCCTGTAAAAGCGGCACTTGACCCGAATCTCACAACACTATTTTTCTTGTAGGCAACTTTTTAAAGAGAGTCGTAGAATAGTTCGCTACTTTTTTTAGTCAAATTTTGTTGAGATTCTTAAGGGAGTAGTGAATGAAGCCACTCTCTCAATAGATGTGATCTCTGCACAGCACAATACTCCTTTTTATAGAGGTTATCTTCACAGGCGGGAAAGCAGCATACTTTCTGAGGAGAGAATTGTCTTTGTAAGTCGTTAAAGCCCGTTGTAGTGTAATCTTATATGTTTATAACGTTACGGGCCATAATAGATTCGATATAGCGAGCTTTCTCAGCACCTCTCACACAAATTCTTATAGCGTTTTTCGCTATATTATAAAAATGATAGCGTAATTTTCGTAGAATAACATCCCCATCGAACCATTGTAAACCGTGGAGGCGTGACGACACGTAATGGTTACTGGTTTTTATATCTTCTGGCAAATTATCAAATTCGTAAGGTAGTGCAATTATCCAATGACCAATAACTTGTTCTTGTAGAGAAACTACTGACATTCCTTTGGCTAACAATTTATTATCTTTACCTCTCAAGCCTTGAATATCTATTACGTAATCCATTTTGGCGAAAACGCGAGTGCGTGTGTGCTACAACTGAGAGTGAGAAGCAACTAAAGCAGTGGGGGTATGGAGCGAATGGTCTAATAATATTTCTCCTATCATGTTCCACCTCCATCTTAAGCATTAAAATCCGTAATAATTTGTCTGTTTGAATCGATTTCTAGCACGCTATCAAATTCTGCATAAACGATGCAATTGATTGTTTTCCAAGAGCCTGCTCAAAGCGAACTTCAATGCGCAGAGCACCCGAACGCACAAGATTCCAATGTAATATAAAATGAAATGACAAATTAGGCGTAAAGTCGAATGCACAGAGGCAGTAACTTTCTGGATGAGAGGTTCGGCTAACATCGATACCATCATTGAGAAAATGTATACGAGTACCGGAGAGTAGCGTGTAATAAGCGTCTACATAGAGTTTATTGTTCCCTGTGTATTTTGGCTGTAGGGGTTTGCTTGGTATTTGTACTCCATCGACGTGAAGAGAGAGGAAATTGATAAAATAATGTTAAAAGTTGAAAAGATTCAATTGTCGATTGCCGTTGAAGGCTCGATTACTCACAAAACCTATGATGATCCTTTTTGGCAACTGACCCAATATAACATTATAAAGAGTATCTCCTAAAATTCCACTATGTAAAGTGAATAATTTCACTTCCACTCTTGTTATTAGCATGAGCCAATTGTACAGCTGGACTTATTTTAGCTTGACGGACGATTATCGTCGCTTCTTCTATGCGTACTGGAAATTTTCCATCATCCGTGAAAGCCATCAAACAAAATGCGCCCTTGCTACGAACAAGTCTCACTCACATCTCAACACCGTTTACCAAAAATTTACCTTGTTAAAATACATCGCAATAAAGGTGACTAAATATATCGACAACTTTACCGCCAGCTGTAAAGTATTAAAGAATTTCCAAAAACTGACATTGCTTCAGCTGTTCCAGTAGCAATTGCTGGTGATGCATCCATACATCCTGCTGTGTCTGCATACCAAAGTTCAGAGGTTAGGTGTGATGTTAAGGCAAGAGAGGCGTAATTTAAAAGCGTTTCTATGTAAACTCTGTAAGGATAAGCGTTGTTAGGGGGTGAAACTAGCTCTGAATTGAAAAAGATGCCAGTTTGCTTGAACAACGAATGTGAAAAATTGTTAATAGGAGCAACTTTCGCATTCTCGGCGTCGGTTCCCATGGGTGTAATTTCCACGCTAACTTGTAACATTGTATGCGCTAGATCGATGTAATGCTCGGTCAAACTAAGAACCAAAAATTCTAAAGGTGAATTGCTCTCATTGCCGAGAGATGATACAGGATTGTGGTAGAGCAAAGAACTGCTTTCGATCGATGTTATCGTCAGAGGAAGAGGAATGCATTCTTCTTTTGCGTCAATATTTTCTTTTTTTGCCTATATCAAGCTTATTTATATTTCTGTTCGTCTTCTTCTTTCTTTTCTTGCTTGATGCCTTGTGTGCAGGAACACGAGCTGGCGTTGACTGTCCTTTTCGCTTAGCAGTAACAGCTTTATATCCACTACCTTTCATAATATCGGAAATTTTATCAGCAGCTTTCCTTTTCAAATTTCGACCCGACTATCAAACACGCAAGTTGAGACACTCTTTGAAATTCGCTCTCTCATTCGACACGTCGTCCAGAACGTTCAAACCTGTTCGGACGGCTTATTTGTCTACTGCTTTGGCCCAACTGGCAGAATAAGGCACAATTTATCTGAATAATCTTTTGAGAAAGCTACCAATTTCAAAGCCTCTTTGTAACGTTGAATCAGAGTAAACGTTTCAATACCGCTTCCTGCACCACCAGCTTGCTCGTCGTAGTAATGAATATAATAAATCATATCGCTATGTAATTAACGACTACGCTTGAAATGAAGCGTAACCGTCATCGTTCCATACGCAAATGATATTTTATGATCATGTTGATCTCTTATATCGACAACAATATTTTAAAAAGTATGATGTAGTAGAGGTATGTATTGAATTGATGCAAACTGTTTCAAAACGGTTGATCCAAATTTGTACTCTGAATTTTCCTGGGCTACAATGCGTAAAAGTGCCGTTTCCGTATAACCGACTGCATAAAGTTGGCATATGTCTGTGTAAACGTAAAGCTGATCGGGTATGGCCCGTGCTTAACCAGCTGGTCTATTGCCCGCATTTATACTTAATCCTGAGTTGGAAGTGACAAAAGTTCTTGTTTCTCTGTGGGCAATATCTTCAAAACCATAATTTGACGAATTTTTCCGTTAAAAGTCGTGTAGTGCGGCTCTTCGCAATTGCAAATCCTTTTCTAAGATTAAATAACTTTTCTGAAATTTAGTTGGTTTAAGCTTCTGTTGTTCACGCGCCTGGTATACTTTATTAATTTCTTCCGCAAGCTGTTCGATGCTACTGTATACGCTGTGAAGAAAATTACAAAACTCGTTATTTTTCGGAACTTTGGGTCCAGCGCTTTCTAATTTGGAAGTATAATAGGCTTCAGGTTCTTGAATATGCATTATAGTACAGGGTACGTGTATTTCAGCTAGACTGCCCTGCCGGTTACCGATTAATCTAATCTCACGACATAAATAAGTGGTAAAACAAGTAGTCATATTGTCGGGAAAATAGCGCATACTACTGTTACTCGGTAACACTAAATAAAAATCATCTTGATTAACCATTATTTTGAAATTCTTCCAACGTCTGATGATTTTATCCAAGAATGAAATTTATCTGAATATCTTTTCCACTTTACAAATAGCTGTTTTTTATTTCCGCTTCCTTTGGTCCGAAGAACGCGTTTATCCTTAAAATTTTCATCTTCCAGCAGTCGTTGTGATTCTACAGGAGCCAATTCTTCTGTATAAAAAAAAACCGTCAATGGCCTCTTCTTGTAAATCTTGTAACTCATTGGTATAAAAATTTTGCCTGATAGAAAAGCATTGAACTTTAAATACTTCCCTGCTATAATTCTTCTCGAATCCTTTCGCAAAGGTTCCCTTAGAGTGACTGATCCTCACGTAGTCACCAACCTCGTCTTTACGGTTTTTTATTTGCCTTTGATTTTTTCTTTGCTAAAGAGCGCGCTTGTGTAAATCCGCTCGTGCCTCAACCGCGTTAAATAAATTAACCTCTGAGGGTTTTATTTTTATACTTGAATGTGCTGTATTGTTGTATGCATAAACAATCTTTCGTATTACATTGATGTACCTATGTGTGTTGCGATGTGTTAAATATCTTCAAACACGTTCTTTGAGAGTTTGATTAAGACGTTCTACCGCCTTAATGTCATGATTTCTTGCCGCTCTAAACTGTATGTCATATTTTTAAGAGTATTTTGCAAACCTGTACCAACGAATTCCTTACCCTTGTCAGTTTGCGAGTAAACAGGTGTACGACCATTGGATAAATTAAGAATCTTCTCGAATGCAGCTGATACTGTATGCGCTGTTTTATCTTGCAGAGGTTCTACCCATGCATACTTACTGAGCACGTCAATGACCATTAGTAAGTACGAATAACCATCATTTTCTTTATTTAGACTTGTTAGCTGACATAAATCTACCTCCCAAACGTCATCCATGTTAGTTACGTTATAGTGTAATCTAGGAAATTTTTTTTATAGGACGGTGAAAAGTATAAGCACCTTGATTATTTAACCACTCGTGTATTCGTTTTCGCTCTTTTTCTCTGTTTTTTAATGATTAACCCTTTATATTTACGCGTATCAAATTTCGCACTCCTGCATAACCTGCTTCGTGAAGCGTCGTAATACTGATTTTCCAAAGACATTCTCTCTCTTCGAAGATTCGTTTTCAGTCACTTTTTCTTAGCAGCATGTCTCGTTACGGGTGGTGTGAATACTGGTGATAACACTTTTCGTTTCGCAGTATTTGAAGGAGACGTCAGCATATTAGCAATTTTTAAAATTTTCCTGTTTCCAATTAAATTATTAGGGGTTTCCAAACTTCCAATAAATTTTGCCAACTCAAATCTACCAATAGGCGCTTTGTTATCTTCCTCTATCTATTTCTTTTTCTTTTTATTTTGCAGAAAATCATTGAGTTCTACTATGTTGGATCGTGGTATAAGTTTGCCATCTACGATAACGCTTCCAGTACTATCCCATTTTGATCGATCTGGCTCAAAAGTGCGCCAATGTTTTCGTAAAAGTCGTGCTTTTCTGACATCAATTTTAGGCACGTTATCAATTATTTTTTTTCTGTTAAAGGTGCCTATGTAGCTTCGATTTCGTCAATATCTCGACCAATTTCACCATCATCCGTCCGTTCATTATCTTTGAAAAATAAATAACGCCTCAAAACTTGCAAATAATTTTTACACTTTTCTCGCTCACTGTTAAAACTTTTAGAATTGAGAATTTTGTACATCTCCGAATTAAGCCGTGTTAAATTATCACCAGGTGTCTGCATGGTTTTTTCAGCATTTTCAGTGTTGCTATCTATCGTAGAAATAGTTGCAGGTACAGCTCCTCCCTGCTGCTGGCGCGACTGCTGTGAGAAACCTTGTATTTGTTCAAGAGTTTTTTCGGGGACAATGACCATTTTTCGAGCGCGTATCATAACTTTTTCGTCTTGTAAAAAAATTAATTTTTGGTCCTAAAATTTTTGAAAAAATTGAACTTATCAGTAGGCTCAATAGAAGTGGTGAAAAAGAACCACCACTCTGGATTATAGTACGTTTTTTAGCTGTCCATGCATCGCCACCAGCACCACTGCTTCTTCCATTCCCTACTAATTCTCTTAAAATAGTTCTGTGTTTTCTTAAGCGGTTTTGTTTAGGAGTTTTCCATTTTACAACACCTTGCAATACGTTCAGAGCACACTTGCAAATTCACTTTATGAGATTTTTATCGGCTGTATGAATCAGAGCTGAGCGTTGTTGACTGTTTGCGTAACTCAGAGCATTTGAAAGTGCAACTTGTTTTTTTGAATATAATTTCCTAGGCGCACAGCAAGCGTTAGACTTGATGGAATTTTTTTTTTCTTTCCTCCTTGTTTTTCTTTTTTTGTTACGAATGGGGCTATCGATGTTGTCCCAGCCATCGCTACGTGAAGACTGCTTCTTGACTACAGATGATTCTTTCTTTTTATTTATTCATGTTTACCTGTATCTCGATGAAAATTTAGGCACGTAAGCATAGTGCAACTTGTCATCGGGAAATATGTCGGTGCGAAAGTGAAACTCGTCTGGAGTATCTTGTTTCCAATCTAGAACAAGATAGCTAAAATACCGACTACAGGCATGGATGTAGGCTTCTTGCAAGAATTTTGGGTCCTCAGGATAAACTTGTCGAGCGAGACACTGTATTTGCGCGTGATCTCTCGGATTTTTAAACAATACAATATAATTTGAACTCTTCGATGGATCACGTCGATTTGGCTCCCTATGAAAAATATTTTGCGCAATAAAAATAACACTAATATTTTTATAGTGACAACTATTCGTAAATAAATCAAGTACTGTATTACTCGATGAATCACGTATCAGATCGTCTAGTATGAGTAATTTTCTCTTATCATTGTCATTGAAATAGTTACTAACTTGCGGTAAACCTTTCCGAAATTCGATGCGTTCGTTTCCACCTACTTTAAATTCGTTATGGTATGCTTCTTGCC